>CM066034.1:302466549-302952312 GCA_033557465.1 Ichthyophis bannanicus | reverse complement strand
CCATTTGAGTGGGCTCGTGCTTTGGCGCTATGTATGTACATGTCCTCCTTAGAACAAATTTGTATTTGACTGCCGATCGACAACCCGGAAATAAACTGTGAATGAAAACCAAGCCGCCACAGCACGTTGTGTTTTTTGCAGGTTATTGGGCTTTAAGGTCCTTTATTCGCACAAACCTCTTGCTTTCCCAGTGACACGAAATTGAAGCAAAAGGAGATCATAAAACTAATGCAGTCTTGTTTTTTGTTAGATACCAATGGAGGATGCCACCATTGTATAGAAGGCAATCCTGTGGTGTTTACAGAATACTGAAGATGTAAAATTTTCTGACCCGTTTACATACATACGCGTGGACCATGAACAGGTCTCGCTTCATATGAAGAAGATTGGATATTGTGCGGACAGATCAAGTAAGAGAAGGCAGCTACGTACCACTTATCGTTATTTATCGCTAGGGTAGTTTTGACATTTATCCTCAATCACAAGTGTAAAAAAAATTGGGGATGCATTTAACAACCGAGTGGCTATGTGTATCCAAATACACTAAACCGCAGGAAAAAGGCCCAAGGTAGGGCTGCTAGACCAAAAGGCGCACTGCCTAGAACATTCCTGGTCTCCTAATATTTTTATTGGTATCTGTCCTTAGTAAGATTAACCCCACACTTTTCTGGACTAAGGTAATTTGGCCTTCAAACCACGAGGAAATCATTATGGAACATATGGTTTTCAGAAGATTATAATGAAAGATACTAGTGTAAGAGACTATCTGCTTTATATGGACAAATTATAAGGGTCTGTTACTAAACATCCTAACGTGCGGGGCCGTGCTAGTGTGCCTGTGCCATATAAGGAGTGGGCGGTTCAGGCAGAAAATAGAAAAAAAACGGTAGTAAGCAACCGGATGTGTGTGCGTCGCGCTAATGTGCGGGGGTCGACATTAGCGCGTGGAAAGGCAAAGTGGCACGCTGCTGAGTATACAAAACAACAGAGCCGTGGTACAACGGTGAAGACACTGACCAATGGTGCAGGGGCCATGGGTTCAATCCCCCAGTGTGCGCAACGACAAAGGTCAGCTGAGGCAGTAACTTGTAATGATTAACATTGTTTTAGGAGGCAAATTAATTTGGAACGGCATAAGGCGGCGCACAGTTATTTTTGGGCGGCAGAGAAGGCGGCGCACAGTTATTTTTGGGCAGCAGAAGGCGGCGCACTGGTCCCCTTGGGCGGCAGAAGGCGGCGCGCTGATAGGCACAAGGCGGCGCGCTGATGCACAAGCACAGGAACAGAGCCACAGCACAATGGTTAAAACACTGACCAATGGTGCAGGGATCAGGGGTTCAACTCCTCACAATGCCCAGTGAAAAATGCCTGCTGAGGCAGTATGTATTATGCTGTAGGAGGCTGTATAAATTTATTTTGTTATCACTACTAGCAAACGCACTCTCCCAGCATGTTAACATACGGCGGCCCATAAGGCACATGTTACAGTGCACTGTTCGCCAAGGCACCCTTGAATGACCCCTATAGGGCAGCATGTATGTTGCGACACAGGATAATGTATAGTGCACCCTATAGGGATGGCAACCATAAGGTGGCCTACAGGGCGCCCTATGAAGCACCCTCAGAGGCACCTAATGGGTATAGTAAGCTGAGGGTGGTCTTGCCGGCATAGACATATGTACAGTAAATAAAAATAAAGCTGTGGACAGCCCTACCAAAGGGCCCCACTGTGGGTTTGAACCCATGACCTCTGGCTGCACAGGCAGTGATGTAACCATTGCGCTACAGCTCCATAGCTGTAAGCAGGCCCCTGGCTGGCTGCAGATAGCCTACACGTCACCTCACAGACAGTCTGCTGGTGTCAACAGGATAGGGTTAGGCCACCCGTACCCATGATGCACTGCACATGCAAATTAGCTGTCCGCAGATGGACACAAGATGGGGAATGCACCCCCACAGCACCTCGGCCCTGTTGGGGGAAGTGACCGGGTGCACCCACACAGCACCTTGGCCTAGTAGGGGGCACTGACCGGGTGTTTACTGGCACAGAGTAGCCACACACCGTTACATCGTGCGGGTACTGTGCTCACCCTGAGTGTGCAATGAGGTGGCCAGGACCAGGTCAACAACACCTGCCATGGCTGATGGAGGCCAAGCGGGCGTTCCAAAGCAGTGTTAATGTGTAAGATAGCTAGTTTCTGCACAAACACCATGGATATCCCTGTCTGCCGCCATCAGGCACCCCCCCCCCCCAGTGGCAAACATGGTCCCCATCAAGGGATCCACACTCTACCTCCCTGCAAAGGTGGCAGTAGAGGGCAACATCAACCCCAGTCCTGCTGAGGAACCACCACCCCCCCCCCAGGCAGGCAGCTCCATACACAGCCATAACACAATAGCAACAGACATAAGCCCAGGGTATGGTAAGCTGCACTCCACCACCAGATATTCCCCTGCAGCAAGCCAACAGCCACTGCACCCTGCAAGCCATTATAGCAAGACATTTACCAGCTACAAACAGTCTGCTGGTTAGTCCATAGTGCATGTTCCCAATGGAGATGCATGCACCCAGAACTGGGCTGTCTGCATACACAGCAAGCAGATAGATCAGTGACTGGGCCCCAAAGAGAAACCCATATCTATCACATGAGAGAACTACTATACAGCACTATGGGGGGGGCCTAGCCATGCTGTGGTCACTGCACAGTCAGGGTGAGCGTGATCCCCCAGAAGGACATGCTTTGGCCACCCTGTCTGTGTAGGTGGTGGCCGGACACTACAATATCCCAGCCAATGTCCCTGCCAGGGCCCTATGCCCAGTGCAGATGCATCCTGGCCACGCCACCCTGCCCTGGCTATACCCATGGTACCTTGCACCTCATTATGCACATTGACTGGCCAATACTGGCAACAGTGCTGGCAGTGCGGGCTGTTGAAGGGGCTTGCAGCCAACACCCACTGTATAGACAGACACACACTTCCACACCTCTGCCATCATGGTGCTACGATTGAGGGGGTAAGTAGCCTTGCCCACCAAACCGGTCCTGAGCACGGCAAGGCATGGATATGGTACGCATTACAGCTGGTGGTCACTCCCCAGGGTGGTAAGCACCGTCAGAGGCCAGGCCTGGAGCATGCCCCGCAAACACCTAACAGATTGTTTGGATGGGGTCAACTAGCAGTATGTACGTAACGTATGGATAACTGCCTGCCTGTGCTCCTAGCAAACGTCTCCGAGCTGTGTACCGTATACCTCAGGTGTAGGGTGACATTGGTAAGTTATGCAAGTGCTCGTTTTGGGTGCTGCATGCACGGTCCAATGTTCTGCCTTTCCAGGAGACATTGGCCAATGGGGCCTGTGGGTGTGGGTGTGTCTGCCCTTGATGGCTGCTGCTTTACGGCACAGATTCCCAACTCCAGTCCAGGTTTGCATCACACTGTTCGGGTTTTCCTGCTATCCCTCATGAATATGCATGGGCTACATCTACATGCCATGGGGGTGGTGCATAGATATACAGCACAGGCATTTGTATGAGTGTCAGCATGGAACCTGACTGGTGTGTGGCCCACCAGGACTGCATTTGGGTGATTCTGCTCTAGGTACTGCCCCTGTTCATGGTGTCTGTGCTCAGTGGGGTAAAAGATAGATGTCTTACCATTGCATATGTCCCCGCCATGAAAGGTGTGTCCTTACTATCACTGTTTAGTTGTGGGAAAAATATGTGGGCAGGATTGGCAGTAGCCCCAGCTGGGCTTTGAACCTGTGACCTTCTGTTCTTGTATGCACTGTCTGTGTGCACTGCACCACTGTGTAGCCACAGATTGGTTGGATTCCCTGGACTGTCCATGACTGTGGATCCGGCAGGACCTGTCTGTTGCAGTGGACTGTGCCAGCCTGCACATGGCTAGGCCTCTGTTTCTGTGGTTAGCAGCCATGCCCCCCCTGCACCACATGTACTTGTCCGCCAACATGCTGGCATGAACTTCTCTCAGAAAAAGCAGTTGACCTGATTGCAATGTGGCAGTATGGGACTGCATTTGGGGGACTTGGCTGTAGGTAATGCCCATTGTTGTGGTGTGTGTGCGGTGTTGGGTAAAATATGGGTGTTTTCCCCATGCATACAGGGGTGTCTGCGCTATCTTTATTTAGTGGTGGGTAAAATATAGGGACTGGGCTGGCAGGTGCCCCAGCTGGGTTTTGAACCTCTGCCCTCTGGTCCTAGAGGTAATGACTCTGTCCGCTGTAACACACTTTGGCCACAGAGACAGTGCAGCCCCTGGAGGCAGTAAGCCTGGCAGGATGGAGTCACAAACCCTGCTCTACGCAATTCTACTGTGGGCATATGCACCCTGTCTGGTGACAAACGTGCACATAAACCCCGGAAATGACCACGGGAAAATGTGGGACAAAATATCACCACGCTGGGCAACAGTGATATTAATGGGCAACCATAGCAAACACTCCCAGGAAAGCTCCAAAACGTGGAAAATGTTTTTGGAAGAGTCTCCTCTCAGTAGACCCTTCCAAAATTCATTTCTTTTTTCTGGAGCTTTGCTGGGTGTGATTTCTGTATTTGCCCATCACTATAACTGTTCCCCAGCTGAATTACTTTTGTAGTGATCTGTTTTGGTATTTATTTTTATTCACTTTTGTGCTGTGCAATATATCTAATGTTTTCTGTGTGTTTTGTTGTGGATTTCATTTTTCCTTTTTATGCACCATGTGACGGCCTCTATCTAATGCTCCGGTTTCCCCCCCCCTGTTTTTTTTTCCCTCTATTACTGTTTTATAGCTTTATAGCATTCACTCGCGGTAGTTTTTTCTTCGGGCCGATTTCCTCCCCTCTTTCCTCCCACCTATTGACCCCGTCCCTCCGCCCCCGGAGCCTTCCCCCGTTTTCCTTTCGCCGTTCCCTCTACCGCGGACATTGCGGGGCCCGCACTTTACAACGCAGTTCTTATTAGTTTTCACCCGCCTACGCGTGCGGGTGTTGATTTTTTCTCCCGATTACCGCCGCGGTGAGCTCCTTATTAGAACTATTTCCTTTAGTTTCAATTTTTCCCATTGACAGCTATGTTGCCCTTGCCATACACGCTATTTTTTTTGCTTGGGACCTTGTTATTACACAACATCTCCACATTATGGTTCCTCAGACCACTATATCAGGTATATATAGGCACCCCCCATTTCCCTCTATTTGTGCACCCCATTGTTGTGTGTTTTAACCCCTCATTTGGAGTGATATACCTCTTTGCTCTCACAGCTCCCTTGTGTAGCTGCTTATCATATTATCTTCCTTTTTTATAAAGCCACTGTCGTGATATTACATTTTATATCGTGAGATTATCCGCTTGATCATTGTTTTCCCCACACGATGTATTGTATCTCCCACACAGCGGACCTTAACACTGGAACGATCTCACAGCCACCCAATATGCAATTATAGGTCGGCCACTGCTGTCTATTTTGGTACCCAGGGTAAAGTCACGACCGGCAATTGTTGTTTTGTGGCAATTTTCCACAGGCCACCTTTTCTATCTCCGTGTGCTCTTGTCATTGTCCGCTATAATGTTTTCCCCTAGCATAGTTTTGACATCCACACTTCTTTATACACATTGTGACATATGCCCCCCTCTCATTTCCTCTCCCCCCCCTACCCCACAACCCCCCTCGTCTCTCTTTTTTTTTACCACGGTTAAACGCCTATATGTTCTATATTTTCCACCTCCCGTCCCCTCACAGACCTTTTTTTGGTTGTTTATACAACACCCGTCATTCTCCCTTTTTTTGTCCCCCACACCCCACCGTCCCAACCCCCCCCCAAAAGACAACAGTATACCAACACCCCTCCCCCCCCCCACCTTTTTTCCCCCATTCCACACCCTGCTGTGAACATGAGCGACCAAAACACACCAAACACCCCCCAAAAAGCATTCTATTTCTACAACACATTATTGATGGCCATGATACAGTATTGAACACACTCAAACCGATCTTACCCCCCTTTCTTTATATTCCCGACCCTTATTTCCGCTCCTCCCACTTCTCCCCCCCGCTTTCCTTCCACCTTATTTCCTTCCCATGAGCATCTCTATCGTTTTTTTTCCCCAGATCTTTTCCTGTTTCCCCTATCCACCCAATATAAATTCTTGTTGAACCGGCTCATTGTGTATCAGCGATTATATATATCGCACCTTCTATGATACACATGTGACTAAAATTTCGTACCCAAGAATCAAAGAGATACAGGATTTTACAGCTTTTACACATGTCTATGAAACTACCTCCTCTGACTGAAAGATATAATTAAACAAGTTGATTAAGAAGAACAGGAATAAATTGTAACCAAAAGCTGAGCAAGGGGCCATATGACTTGGCTGCTGAGAAAACAATATTAATTAGTGTTACCCATGTTCCAGGAGATCTTGGTGTCCAAGTCTGGTTAGAGGAGCATAAGGGGGGGAAATTTGCCCTTTCAGTCATCACAGGTACTAGTTTATGTTCAAATTCCCATTTTGAATTCGAAAATTCATGCATTGTCCCCATGGGCGGTCTGCTCTACTTTACTAGGATGTGGGGGCACTGTGGTGTTGCAGGCTCCTCACCCATAAGGTGCGACGTCCAACACCACAGCGTTAAGTGCCAGGAGCATGGAAAGCATATTCCGTTGGCAGATAGCACCGTGTATGCGGCCCTTCTGCAGCTCGAGAAGAGCAAGAGAGGCATTCAAACAAACCCAACCCACCTATGGTGATGGCTGTGAGGGTTTGAAGTACTTCTGTCCACAAAAGAAAACTGGAAACCTGTGGCCGTGATTGTTTCTGATGAGCTTAAGGTGGCTCCACAGGTAAGAAAAGGTGACAGTGAAAGTCAGAAGATTGCTTGGGTTGCATAGGGAGAGGAATGGCCAGACGAAAAAAGGAGGTAAAGGGCCCTCTGTATCTTTGGTGCTACCTCATTTGGAGAATTATGTGCAAAATTTCTGAGAAGGCCGAACCGCAGAAACCTCCAACGCACTTCAAAAGGATAAGGGATTTAAACAGGGATGGATGAGAAGTCTGTGGCAGGAGGCGAGGTTTGGCTTTACCAAAATGGGTCAATGGGGGCTTCGTCCTCGTTATACGGCATATAGGAACCAGAGTTTATAAAGAAGTCTCAATATTTATACTTTGGAAGAAGAAAAGGGAAAAAGAAAAGAAGGTAGAGAGGAAGAGGTAGGAGAGAAGAGATATGTTAGAGATGTTTAAACTACCTCAATGACATAAATGCACAAGGAGGGAGAGTTTCTGTTTCAACCTGAAATAAAACTCTGCAATCAAGGAGGGGAACATAGGATGAAGATGAAATGAGGATAGGACCTCTGGAAGTACTGATGCGGCAATATTATTCGTTACGTGGACAAGCCACAGAGCATCACGAAAGTAGATGGTAAATGCATAGAACAGGCTCCCAGTGGCAAGTGTGAATGTGCTGGCGGTGGTAAATACGAGATCATGACAAGGTAGTATCTGAATTACACGGATAGAAGCGTAATGGATCTAAAATATACAGGAGAGAGCTCTAACAGGAAAAAGAGACAAAAAGGATATAGCGTAAGGTGATATTGGGAAGGGCAGACTGGATCTATGTGCCAGTATCGACTCTTTGTCTTGCCATTAGTTTCTATGGTTTCTCTAGCATCTTTACAGTTCAACGAATTGTGGGGGTGGAGAGCCGGGAGGAGGTGGCAGGGGGGAAATGTACCATGCTCAATGGGGTAGCTAACATCCTATTGCATAGTTTACCACTAACCACACTGACTAGGTGCAGCTAACTGCATCGTGTCATCTGGCAATCAGTTAACAAGTGGTAAAGAACATGTCTCTGCATAATATGAATGGCAAAGCTGGGGAATGCCCAGTTAATGTAGAGGCTTTGCAGTTTACGAGCACTAGTTTTGGCCGTGGATCTATGATACTGCAAAATCTTACCACACCTTAGTAATAGGCCCATTAGTACATATAGAACATATACGTGAACATTCTGAGGCCTTGATTCACTGACCTTTAATGGTATGTACAGGAGTCGATCTATATGGAACGAACGGAATACTCCTTCCATCTAGCTAGAATAATCCATTTTTGGAATATGAAAAAATACATAGACCAGCTGAATGAATGCAGATTTTGACTGTTTCTCTGACTCAAGAATTTGGCATCTTAGAGCACTGCCTGAAGTCTTAAGAACTGACAAGACAGCCATTGAACTTTATCACTAATTTCAGTTAATGATTGATAGCCCTATGGTTTTTGATATCCTATGTAAAATACCCCAAGCAAAAAGAAGAAACTGCAATAGACAGGCTCTCGTTGAAGACTAATGCATAAAATGTAAGCAAGGGAACTGAAGAATCATATTGACTCAAAAGATGTGTTTACCAGGATTTAATTCTGGGCTTGGCAGATATTTTTTTAGGAGAGAGAACTGAGTGAACTGTTGTTTCAATGGGAGCTGCAAAAAACAAACATTTAATCGTCACCATCATAATTTGTAAATATATAGCATCACAAACACAAGCAGAATCGTGCTTGCTATCTCTTCTATTTGCATTTTTTCAAAAACATTCATAGAGCCATTTTGGGGTGGATCGCTTGGTACTTCCAGTTCCCGGCCACTCAAGATCATCTGAAAGTTTCCAAAATAGCGGGACCAAAAAAGGAGAAGTTCTTATATGTTAGATTCCGCGCAAAAACAATTGAGTAAATTGAGGCGCCAAAGTTCAGGAGTCGTCTTCCCCCTAGGCCACACCTCCTTCCAGTCCTCTTATGTCATCATAACATTTAATCCATCCACTAGAAGCATATACCACATTCCTTGAGGTTGGAGTGGGACAACAATAGCTATTGGATTAAAAGCTGAAAATCAACTGTTAAAAAGTTCATTCAAAAACGGCAAAATAATGAAGCAAAAGAAACGTTTATGAATAATTCGCATGACCTAAGAGATTACTTGAGTCATTTACCAGCACACTAGGACCTTTCAGCTTTGAAAAAAAAAACAAGATTAAAGAATTAACAGGGGACCAGGACCTGCCATGGTACAAGACAGCACACCATACACTAGGATTCATGATATTTTCATTATTTACGGATTTTGTGGGGAGGAGTCCTCGGGTCTTCGCTCAATAGTCAAACTTAATGGCTGCATTTTAGGCCACAACTGGGAAGAAGCCCTAAGTTTTTGGGTCCTGCCAAGGACTGTTGCGATGATAATCCGCGTTAAGTGAGATAGAAGAGGATATACTGTTACAAAAAGAGGAACCCCCCCCCCCTTCCAGGATAGCTGTGAAGCAAGGGCTCATTACACTGGCCCTCAGCTCCGATTGACTGAGCTGGAAGGCCACAGGATCAAGAGGAAATGCTAATATTACAAAAAAAGCCACAGCAAAAAAAGAAACCTCTTTACCCATTGTCAAGTTTGGTTCTTTGAGAATGGTAGATATTTTGGCTGCTGCTGGTTCTTGGGGTGTTTGATATGTTTGTTGTTGACGTCTTTCTTGGTGGAAATAACTACTCAAGTGAAGAAAAATTTGCATAAGTAAACTTCACAGGACCAGAGTTGAATTGTTCCTGAACAACTCCTCTTGCAATGGAGAAATGACTCTCTAACCTACTGGCAATCTGCAAACATGAATCAGTCTATTCCAGCGTTTCCGAAGAGAGAGCCGACTTATCTGCAAACTGTCCTGGGTAAAAGTGTATCGGAAACTGAGTGAATGTTCCAGACAGTGAACAGCACGCAATGACCCATAAGGAACAGATTTCATTTCTCTAAAGAAGAACATGCTCGCCCCTTCGCCCTTTCCCTCCCTGAGGAGTCCAACTGCAGTCTTTGGAAATTCCAAAAGCAGCACATGGTGCGTGGAGATGAGATTTATTTTCATCGTTATAAATTACTAGAAATCATTTTAAGATACATGAATTATGAATGTAATATGAACGAAATCTGAGCAAGGTTGAAGATTTCATCATGGGTGCTACTTTTACACATTTCAGACTTGCGCAACTTCGGTCTCTTTTCTTTTGAGATATTTAACAGCCTACTATATTGTAGAGCGACAGCTATTGTAAGGCCACTAGATGAACTGTTATTTTTTAGGAGTTGGAGTATTTTGTATTAGCTGCTGTGGGGTTCAGATGCTGTTCTCGCTGATCCTTCACTGAAAGGAGCCTACTCGCTCCTTATCTCAAGCTGTAACAAACTGAAGGAGCCCTATGTACAAAAAAAGGTCGTTCATGCTAACATAAAATTAAAATATTCTGTCTGATCTTATCATCTTGATTTTCTTTAAAATGTTTTCTCATTGTTCTCTGCTAAGGGCATCATGCTAATAGCGCAGGGCTCTGTGATAAAAATCCCCATGCTGGCTAACACGTGATTGAGTAGGCACTGGGTGGGTTAGGGCCGTAATGTGGGCATTGACGGTGCATCGTGGCTAGCAACCGGCATTTAGGGCATGCGTTAACTGTGCCTGTTGCAGTTAGCGTAGGTGCCGCTTATTGCCTTCCTCAGTAGGTGGCGTTAAGTTCACTACCACATGCTGTCAGCATTGCCGCTATGGACGCGGGAATGAATGCACATGCCCCCAACTATTAGCGCAAGCTTCTGGCTAATTTGTTGACACAATTGAACGCTAGCAGCACACACCATAGTAAACAGGCCCCTTAGTGTTTCCTTATTGGCTAGTTTTTACCCAGGCTGTTATGTTACTTTGCTACTCATAGAGGTCTATGGAACCAGAGAAAGTATTTAGAGCAAAACTGACATCTTCTAACAGTGATGTTATCTACACAGTTTATATGATTATAATAATTCGAAAGATAATAATTTACTCAATCTCCATTTTTGGTGGAATATGAGTGCATGAATTTTAACATGTGGCTGCTGAAAGATATAACCATTTAGATTATCTAAAGACAATGGAGACTTGTCAAAACTTATTTAAATTGATTACAGCTAGTAGAAACATCAGCTTCAGAGATCTCAAGTAATTATTGCTACTTTTGGAAATTATCCTCTGAAAAGAAAACTTGTCATTTTTGCTACAGGACTATTTTGTATAACACTCTAGCTAAGCTTAGACAGGGGAAGGAGTTGGTTTCCTACCACAGGCGTTCTTTTAATAATAAACACATAGATAACTTCCCAGAAGGCATTATCTTGAGAAACATGTTAAGTAACACAATTACCAGGTTTGGTTTCCCGCATTTCTGGACTTGCAGATTGATCAGCTTTGGGAGGAACGAATGGCATTCCATTCGGAAACTGGAAAAACAAACCCAGGTTATACACAATTCCTCAGCAGGCTGCGAAAGTGCTGCTTTGCCACTAAACCTCACTGGAATGCAAAGGTACAAGTCCTGCCTTTAGGTGCTGACATTTTCAAGCAGTAGAATGACATTCTCTGATGTTTGTCTCTTGAAACACCATCCAGAACTGCCCTATACATTTTGCTGTGAGCTAGCAGACTAAGGGCCTCTTTTGCTAAAGTACACTAAGCAGTTAACATGCATTTTAATGTGCGGTAGTGTCCTGCGGTAACTGCACATCATGCAACGGGGTAGGGATTGGGCGGGTTAGGGGCGGAGTGTGGGCGTGGACAGCACACTACAGTTAGCGCAAGGGTAATCACAGCATGCTGTCAATGTGGCAATGAGTGTGGCTTTTGTCAGACATACAAATTTTGATCGTGTTATTCCTCCTTTGTATCAGCGGCATTGGCTTCCCATCCTCTATCGAATCCAGTTCAAAATTCCCACATTAATACCTAAAGCTCTCTCTACCAACACTCCTGCTTACGTAGCATTGCTCATCTCGGGATACACCACAGCCAAGGTTCCACGTGCCACTCGGTCATCGTCTCAATATTCCACCTGGCTCCTGAGCTAAACTTGACTGTCACAGATGCTCTGCCTTCTTCTTTACATCCCACACTCTATGGAATACCTTATCCCTGCATCTCCTTTCAGAACTATCCTACACAAATTTTAAGGCCGATTTGAAAACACACCTATTTAATTTAGATTTTGAAAGGGCCAGTCAAGGGACGGCGGCAGATTGGCAGTGGTTGTTTCATGCCTGCAGGATACCCTTCTCTTTTATCTTCCTTGCTTCAATTGTACTGCCATTTTCCTTCGTTTTATTATGTTTTGATCTATTGTACATCACTTTGCTATGTATTATAAACGTGGTATAGTAAATACAAATATACCATAAACCACACACATAACGAGACGTCTATAGCTGGCGTTAGGTGCACGTGTGTTAATAGTATCATGCATTAGGGTGCGTCTGTGCAGTAAACTTCTGGGACATACTGATCATGCCCCTGACAGCAACCATGGCGGCTTTGAACTTACAGTGCATTAATTTTTGCATTAAATGCACAGTGAGTGCAAAACCCTAATAGGCTTTAATAAAAGGGCCGCTATATTAATTTAAAACACTAAAGTGACTGAATGATAACCAGAAAGTCACAAGAGAATCATATGAAGGAAATCTCCAAAAGCTCTACTTTCAGCAAGTGGCTTTTGTCTTTACAGGGTCCCTTTAACATTATCATTCATCTGACAGCAGCAGATGATTTAAGCTTGCTTCAGAGTGATGTCAACATGATGTAGGTTCCGAAAGCAATTCTTGCCACATCATGACTATTTCAAAGAAAAGAAATAGGTTAGAAAATGAAATTCAGTGCTCCAGGCTTTCTGAAAATAAAGCAGCGGACAAGATGGACATGGAGAGGGAGTGATGATGATGATGGTGATCCATGCACGTTTCGTGGTTTGAAGGACACCAAAGCTGGCTGCCCTATAAAGAAGAGTACAAAAAACAGAAGGCCAAAAGCAGCAGAACAAAAAGCAAGAATTAATAGTCTTCTGAAGAATGAAAATAGGATTTAGTAAGATAAAAAAAAGTGCATAATGGTTCATTGGCAGGCATTACCCCCGGTGGCCCTGACCCATTCAAGTGTATTCAGATTCTCTGATGCGATGGATTCCAGTGTGGTCTGACTTGTTACTGTTGGAAAAAAATGTAACACTTCTAATTCATATCAGTACCCAAAAATGCCATTCTTTCATGAATAAAACGGATTTCTCCTATAAGAAGTAAAGTCGGGCATTGGCAGTTCTTTACATTATTCCGCATTATTTCAATGAGTTTGGAGGTTACAAAATAGGTAACAAGCATGTAATATTTAATACACTTGCAGCTTTATAATATCCTATTAACCTACCTGTAAGTAAAACTGATTTGTTAGTCACACAAAAAAATCCTGGAACATCCTTAATTATTAAAATTATTCCACAGTGATTTCATTTTATGAGTTTAGAGATGACAAAGCCCAGTTTAACTATGCAAACCCGGTCGAAGCACAGAATCACCATAACGTAGATCAATCTTTCCAACCTAAATGAACATTAACAGCTGCCCCTAAAATCATTTTTTCCATCAAATTAGGGTAATTGCCACTAACAATTTTTCTCTGAAGGAAGCATTTTATATTGCTTGGATGTCAATCATCCTGGACCTCAGGAGGTCCTCATTCTGCAGTATCTAATCAAATCTTATATTTATACCCTACCCTTTCAGTCCTATAGGACCACCCATCAATGGGAATCCATGGCAATATTCAACAATGGAACAGTGCTGAATTCTATTTAAAAGAGATTACTGTTGCTATTGGGAACAACCATTATTGCCAACAGCAGTCAAAGGCCAGTGATGACATATTTACCGCATGTGTCTCAGTTGGGTGACTTAAATTGTGTATGCTTTACTTACCTTGCTTAGAAATGTATGATAGGTGTGTCTTACATAAATGTGATCTGATGTCAGACAATGGGGTATGACATACTAACATCACTGCTCTGCTGCTACTACACAAAGTGACATGTTTACTAAAATGCGCTGTAAGTTCATGTCAAACCTCCCATACTAGCATGGGAGGTACCTAGCTGTTGGGGACATGCCCAATATATCCCCCTGCACTCACCATGGGGAGACTCGCCTCACCATGCTAAGAGGCCAGCACATCTAATGCAGGGCATACACTACCAGCATTGAGGAGGTGGTAAGTGCATCCGCACTACAGCAGAAATTGGGATTAGCATGAGCTAATGATGGCCATGCTAGTCGCAATGTGCCATCATCACTCACACTCTGCCCCTAAACCACCAGCCACTGTCCCTTCCCGCACTAAAGTTTAGCAATGGACTTCTACCACTCTGCCCTATGTTAACTGAGCATGGCGCGCTTAGCATGTGGTAAACCCTGTGCTAATTGATAGCGTGGTTTAGCAAACATGCCCCAAAATGAATGACTCACTAGCTGGGACCAGTATAATCAGGCTCCTGAATTAGCTGAATATATATCAGACTGGGACTTACAAATACCTAGATCAGTTTCTCAGGATGGTCCTGGATACGCCTTAGCCAATCCGCTTTTCAGGATATCTACATTGAATATGTATGAGAGGTTTGCACGCACTACCTCTACTGCGTGCCAATCTATTTCTGGATTTAGAAACACTGGTCTACACATCAGAGTGACTTGAACTTTGAGCCTGAGCATTCCCTTTAATAACTTAAATCCTGTAGGATTGCGCGGCAGCAAAGTTCAAAGCCATGAATCCAGAAAATCTGCAAACGATGGCAAATATGAAAGGTTAAACACCAAAACCCAGCATTAACATGTAAAGGAAATGAAAAACGCTTTTTTGGTTGGACCTTTAGATCCAAAACTATTATCAACAACCAATTCAGAAATAGTGCCAATCAGTCCTTTTTAATGTTTTTAATTTTACACACCCTCAAATCTAGCTTCTTATTATATAACACTTAAAAACTTCTAGCACAGACACAATGTCATGTTTTGAACTGGAAAAAAACTCTCAGTTCTGCTTCAGGGTACAATATTTGCCGCTTACCTGAAACGATCCAATCCACTTCTAAGTTTAATACACCATGCAGCACATCTCAAAACTTCTTCAACCTTCACTCTTACATGTAAGAATCCTCTCAAACAACATGGCCACAGCGTTTTTATGCTTACTCCTCCCAATGACATCATTATTTAAAGGAACAAGATCTCAAATTAAAGTATACTAATCAATCTGTTCTTTCAGACCAGCAGGCATCAGTTAATAAACTGTATATCTAAAACGGCTCTTGCAGATTTAATTTTGTCTCACTATCACCCCTTCAAAATAAGAGTGGAACATGATCTAACACCCTCCACTTTAAATCAGCAAAGACATGTAGATATTGTAAACAATGTTGAACAATTGGTGCTGACAATGTGTTAGTAGATGGTTATGAGAACATTGTTCAAAACTAAGTTTTGATCATGTGTTTTCTACAGGCAACATAGAAACATGACGACAGAAAAAGACCACATGGCCTATCTAGTCTGTCCTTCCATATCAACAACTACAACAGTCCCCTTTTTTCCTTTAGAGATCCTCTGTGTTTGTCCCGTGCTTTTCTGAATTCAGTTACTGTCCTCATCTCTACCACCTCCACTGAGAGACTATTCCACGGATCCACCACTCTTTCCGTAAAGAAATATTTCCGCAAATCACTCCTGAATCTATCCCCCTTCACCCTCATCCCATGTCCCCTCGTAGCAGAACTTGCTTTCAATTGAAAGAAGCTCTCCCCCTGAAACATTTATGCCATGGAGGTATTTAAACATCTCAATCATATCATCTCTATCCTGCCTTTCCTCTAAGGTGTACATATTAAGATCCTTAAGTCTGTCCACATATGCTTTATAATGAAGACCACTAACCATTTTAGTAGCCACCCTCTGCACCGACTCCATCCTGTTCACATCCTTTTGAAGGTGTGGGCTCCAGAATTGCACACTATACTCCAAATGAGGTTGCACCAAGACTTATACGGAGGCACTATCACCTCCTTTTTTCTGCTAGCCATTCCTCTCCGTATGCACCCAAGCATCCTTCTAGCTTTTGCCGTCGCCTTTTCTACCTGTTTAGCTACTTTAAGATCATCAGACACAACCACGCCTAGGTCCCGCTCTTCTTTAGTGGACAAAAGTACTTCACCCCCTATACTACATTGCTCCCTTGGATTGCTGCAGCCCAAATGCATGACCTTACATTTTTTAACATTAAATCCCAGCTGCCAGATTCTAGACCATTCTTCAAGCTTAGCTAGATCTCTCCTCATGTTTTCTACACCTTCCTGGGTGTCTACTCTATTGCAGATTTTGGTATCATCCGCAAAAAGGCAAACCTTACCAAACAGCCCTTCCGCTATATCACTAACAAAGATGTTAAAAAGAATCGGACCAAGGACAGATCCCTGGGGCACACCACTGATAACATCCTTCTCCTCAGAGTGAGCCCCATTTACCTGTACTCTTTGTCGCCTCCCACCCAACCAGTTTCTAACCCAAGCAGTAACTGTGATGCGTTAGAGACACGTCTCTTCTGATGTGCCTTTGTATTGACATTCTTTGGTGCAATGAGAGTGAGTTGGTGGTCTCCTCAAAGCATGCACTGGGAAGTGGAGGGCTTCAGCTGGAGGATGTCACAATGGAGCATAAGACGCTAAAGATTTATTTATTTATTGGAACGTTTTTCTATACCGCCCCTTCTGGAGATCAGGAATGGTTTACATTGAAACTAATGGTATACATCAAACATAGCAGTTGGGTTTATAACAATTAACTATTTACAATACAACTGTGAAACATTTGCACATCTGCAGATCTAAGACCAACCCGGTGGGTAGGGGTGTTTGAATGTCCTTAGCCCCCTTGCCCGGGGATGCTACTTGTCTGGAGGAACGTCTGGGAGTACACCAGGATCCAGCTATGGTGGGGGGCAGCTCCTGGTGCACGAGGATCAAATGCCCCTCTCGCGGTTCCAGTTTGCTAGAGTCCTGAAAAGATGTATTGCTAGCCTAGGGTTGGGGGAGGAGGAATATGGCACACACTCCTTCAGAATAGGGGTGGCTATGACTGCAGTGGGACTTGGCATGACATGGGAGCAGATCATGGTGATTGGCAGATGGCGATCAGAGCATTACAAGTTATATATGCGCCCGGAGAAGAAGCCATGATGGCTCATGTGGCAGAGCTACTATGGCTTTTAGGGGATACTATTGCTTTAACTCACATCTCTTGATTGGTTTGTTTTAGGTGCAGATAGAGAGGGGTGTGTGAGGTCTGAATCTGCGGCCACTTCTTCATACATTCGGTGCAAAGGAGGACCAGGAACCGACCTCAGGGAATTAACTTGGGGATGAACGAGGCGGAGGTATCCATCGTGTGGATGGGCTTGTGCGGTATACTATGGGACCTGTTAGTGCCCACCCTTCTACATAAGAAAAGGGCACGTGAAACACCTTGGGCAGTGATAGTGCATTTAGGGGGAAATGACCTAGCAGGGATGCGCAGCATGGATCTCACCAGGAAGACGCAGGGGGATATGCTGGTACTGCTGGACGCTTTCCCTGGCGTGCAGTTGGCGTGGCCCTCCATCATACTGTGCAGGGTATGGAGGGGTGAACGGTCACATCGGGCTGTGGAGAAAACCCGCCACAAGGTTAATCGATGGATGACATGCTTTACAGAGGCCACTGGGGGTTACTTTATCAGGCATGACCTGATCGAAGAGAAATGCCCTGGCTTGTATCGCTCATAGGTATGGATATTTTCCTCTGTGCAATACAAGACATGGTAGGAATGCTTTGGGAGAGGACGAGGCTTGGTCGCAGCTAAGGGTAGGTGGGGGCCCACCAGTAAGCGAGGGGTCGCTGCTGGTGGGCAGTGGCATATGTAGAGTCACAAGACGGGGCACACAGCCATGCAAGGGAATGAAAGGGGGTGTGGCCCAGAGCGAATTGTCCTCCCCTGGATAGGGCAATGGGCCGCCGCAGGAACAAGGGGTGGCTGGCACTACCCCATATCCCCCCCCATGCTTACATGGCGTGGGGAGAGAAGTGGGACACAGGAGCGAGCAGCTCTGAACTGACCTTTGATGGATCAGGATCAGAGTTGGGAGGTATGACCCCTGCTGCGTTGAGAGTAAGGTGTAGTTTTTACGGCCTGCCTTACTCTGGTACCAGGGCCCAAGTGATGGGCAGAAAATGAAAGAAAGAAAAGGGGACAGCCTTCAAATGGCTCAGCACCAAGGCTGTGCATCCTTCATGAAACTTGTTGTTATTAAAATTTATAAGTTGATCGTTCTAAGTTTGCTGGTTGTATATATTATATGCAGTTGTATGTTGATATTTAATGATTAAGTAAGTATGCGATGCTGCGGCCAAGAAACACCAATAAAAGAATTTGTGAGTTGATAACACAGGTACACTAAAAAAATTTTTTTTTAAACTGCCTCTAATGTTTCGATTGATTTTTACGTTTTTTGGTGCGCTGAATCCAAATCTGGTAACCAATTTGCTCCATCACGTACAGATTTTTTGCTACATTGGGTTAGCAGTTTGAGGTGAATGTTTCAGATTGAGTGCGATCGAGATAAACGTTTCTTGGATGAATTCTTTATACTAATTGTTTAGTAGTTATTCAAATAAGAATAAAGAAAATTGTAACAAGGCAGCACATAAGAATAGAGTAATGTCAAGAAAACACACTGATGGTAGCAAAATTGTCTGCACTTAAAACAGCCACATACATGTGCACAAACATTGAGCATATAAGAGCGAGGTTAGACACAAAGCAAAGCAAAGAAATGTGCAAAAAAATGTTGTACAGGTATGTATGTAAGAATAGAAAACGCAAACCGCACCATTGCAATACATGAAGACAAACACCCGATGGTGTGAAAATAAAATTCTAATAAATGAGATCTGACACTGTGGTAATAACTAGCAAATTTTTATTTCAAAGTTTAGTAAAAACACGATATTTGTCAACACAGTTAAGATTTTAAAGTCATTCTTGGGTCAATCAATCTCCTGGTGGGCCAGTTTCTTCTTCCCCCGAATGCTTCTCTTGGTGCGCTGCTTGGCGTATTTTTCATCTGGGGTTTCCCGCAGCAGCAACCAGCAGAAATCAGCCATCATAGTGGTGTTCCATCTTCCTTGGTACCTTCTCTCTGCGTCCTTGATGTCCTGGTGAAACCTTTCACCTTGTTCTTCACTGTACGCCCCCAGGTTTTCGGGAAAGTAGTTCACATGGGAGTGCAAGAAATGGACTTTCAAGCTCATGTTACAGCCTTGTTCTTTGAAGGCATTGAGCATCCTGGCAACAATATCCTTATAGTTCTCATCCCGCCTGTTCCCCAAGAATTTGAGAACAACATCCTTGAAGGAATCCCAGGCTTCTTTTTCCTGCTCAGACATCGTTTCAGCGAATGCTCCATCTGAAATGAGTTTCCTTATATCAGGGCCAACAAACACTCCTTCCTTTAGCTTTGCTTCAGAAAGTCGGGGGAACTTTGAGCAAAGGTACCGAAAGCACTCACCATCTTTTGGAAGGGACTTGATGAATTGCTTAATGAGACCCAACTTAATGTGGAGAGGTGGTAATAGAATTTTATCACGAGGTACCAAGCTCTCATGAAGAACATTTTTCTCACCGGATCTCAAATACTCCCGAATTGGCCAGTCTTTTTTCCCCCAGTGTAGGTCGCGGACCCGGCTATCCCACAAGCAAAGGAAGCAGGGATATTTGGTGAAACCGGATTGCTGCCCTAATAGCATGGATAGAATTTTAAAGTCTCCACAAATCATCCACTTATGCTCATCATAACGAATCTTCTGAAGAATCAGGGCCAAATTCTCATATTTTTCTTGGAGAATAACAGAGTGAGCAATAGGAACTGAAGCGAATGTGTTGCCATTATGAAGAAGAACACCTTCTTTGCTGTCTTTTGACGAATCAATGAACAGCCGCCATTCAGCAGGATCATACTTGAGTTTAAACTTTTCCATCACTCCGTATATATCGTTGCAAAATACCAAATCTTCCTCTTTGCTGAAATACTTCAAAAATTGTGTCTCGCGGTTGCGGTACCAATAAAAAGTTGTTCCTGGTGACAATAGATTTTTCTGTTTAAGCCGAGAACCTAGCAGTTGGGCAGCATCTTTTGGGAGTCCTAAATCCTGGACTAAATCATTTAATTCAGCTTGAGAGAAAAGTTCAGGTTTCGGATCTGGTTCAGTTTCAAACTCGGAAGTACTGGACTCATCGGGAAAAGCCATCTGATGAGTCTCATCATGATCAGAACCGTCCACACAAATATGATCCAAAGATTTTGGTGGTTCAGGCACAGGTACTTCGTTGCTATGAGGCATAGGCCTAATTGCTGAGGGAAGGTTGGGGTAACTTATTACGTTCTTATTTTTTAAGTTGTATCCCTTCACAATGCAAGAGCAAAAATAGCATTCACTGCTGTGGTCTCTTTGTTCACGCCACATCATAGGTATTCCGAAACGAAATGCTTGTTTTTTACCTTTCATCCATAAGCGTAGATCTTCCTCACATGTCTTGCACACTTTGTGAGGAGCCCACGGTTTGTCTTGATCGCCTAACTTCAAACCGAAATAGGCAAAATATACTTTTTTAATAAATGCAGAAATGTTCCTCTGCCGCTTTTTCACGGTATATTCCCCACAAATAAAACAAAAACTGTCCGGAGAGTTGACGCAACCTCTGGCTCTGTGAGCCATCACAAATACACAGCACTGCAAACTACAACTGTAGTGAACCACTTCGGAATAAAGCTGGATTACGACTGAGCAAACAAAAGGTAATAATGAACTTGCAAGAAACTGAAATTTGACAGGAACGTTCATGTCGCAACCACCGTGTTTGAGCGAGCGAACGAGGCGAGGCGAACAGGAAAGAACATGCGCCAGCGCGAGTACTGGATTTAGCCCCCCGCCTCCCAATTGTCCTGTTAATGTATAAAATGAATACAAAACACTCTAAAATATCATGAGGGAGTGTTTCTAGTTAGTTAACCATTACAACCTCTATTTTGGGCCAAGAAAATAAACTGCAGTCGGCTAAAAAGAAATTATGTGAACATTCCTTATATGGGTAAGAAATCTAATTTTGCAAGAAAACGTGACGTGATGGAACATTTTGGCTATTTTTCCTGGATTCAGCACCCCAAAATCTATAGGAATCAGTTGCCAAACTGGAGGCAGTTTTTTGGTAGTGTACCTGTGTAATGAAAACAAACCTGGTATTACTGAAGAAAAAGGGGGGAGGTGTACACGGGGAGGCATGGCTACACTCTTGGCTGGCTGAGACCCCCTGGTGGCAAATAGCAGCTGTGGGGCGCAGGGGGGCAGAGGGTGCCAGGCAGGCAGGAGAGAGTTAATAGAGGCGGGGTGAGGAGGAGCAGGAGGGCGGTCCCGGGGGAGGCTATTTCAGGGACCTCCAGAATCAGGATCACCCTCTTGTCCCTCCAGATGTGGACAGCACTACAGCTTCCTGCCCACCTGTACCAAAAAAAAAAAAAAAAAGGAAACGGGGGGGACACTTGTCATGGCATGGCAGCGTAGGTAGGGTAATGAGACGGGATGCACAGCCGTGCAAGGGAACGAAAAGGAGAATGGCCCAGAGTAAATTGTCCTCCCCGAACAGGACAACAGGCCGCAGTAGGGAAAAGGGGTGGACGGTGCCACCCCACATCCCCCCCCCACACTTACATGGCGTGGGGGGGGGGAGAGGGATACAGGAGCGAGCGGCTCTGAACCGACTTTTGGATGGCTCAGGATTGGAGATGGGAGGCATGATCCCTGCTGCAATGAGGGTAAGGCATGGTTTTACGGTTTACCTTTCCCTTGTACTAGGACCCAAGTGATGGGAAAGAATGATAGAAAGAAAAGGGGATAGGCTTCAAATGGCTCAGCACCAAGGCTGTGTGTCCTTCATGAAACTGGTTGTTATTAAAATTTATGTTGATCATTCTAAGTTTGAATTGTAGAGTTGCACTGGTTGTATATATTATATGTGATTGTATGTTGATATTTAATGGCTGTGTAAGTATGCAATGCTGCGGCCAAGAAACATCATTAAAAGAATTTGTGAGTTAATAATGGTATTATTGGAGAAAAAGGTGGGGGGGGGGGGCGTACACGGGGAGGCATGGCTATCCTCTTACATGGCTGAATGGAGGGTGTTAGATCATATTCCACCCTTATTTTGTGGGAGTGATTGTGAAGCAAAATTAAATCCGTGGGAGCAGTTTTGGATATACACTTTGGGCCCGATTCCGTTTTAGACATGCTGGCCCTCTGTGCGTCCGGTCAGAACCGGACGCACAGAGTGAGCTGGGATTCTGATCTTGCGGGGCACATCTAGTACCGTGGGATCAGAGTTGCGTCCTGGCCTATACATGCATGCTGGGACTCTGATTCTGGTTGGCCTGCACCTACAGGCCTTCCCCAGCTAACTCAGTCAGGGCTCCTGAATGGAGCCGCTGTGTCATGGCGTCCAGTTGCCATGGCACCGGAGCCGCGATCCCTGGCTGCCAGAACAAATGCTTCATTCCCCACAGCCCGAGCCTCGATCTGGCCTCCCAAGGCCAGGGTAGGACTGCAGGGAATCCCTTCTGCCTCTCCCAATTTTTCTGCGCCCCATTCGGGCCGCCGACCCCGGACATACAGGGCCAACATTGGAATCGGCCCTGTACATCCGGGGCCGCCGACCACCCACTGCCCACCCTAACTCCGCCACCACAAAGCCCCTTTCCCGCCCCATCTAACCTCCCCGTACAAATTGCAGGGAAATTAGTTGGGGTAGTCTGAGGAGTTGAATAATGGGCATGGATATCCCAACGGGATGTCCATCGCCGCTATTCGCGCCTTGAAATGACCCTGTTTATCAACTGTGACTTCTGCTGTGCTGAATCAACAGATTAATTGGTATACTTTAATTTGAGGAGATCTTGTTCCTTTAAATAATGTCATTGAGAGGAGTAAGCATAAACATGCTGTGGCCATATTGCTTGAGAGTAAAATTTGAAGAAGTTTTGAGATATGCTGCATGGCATATTAAATTTAGAAGTGGATTGGATTGTTTCAGATAAGTGGCAAACATTGTACCCTGAAGCAGAACTGAAAGTATTTTTCCACTTCGAAACACGACTTGTGCCGGTGCTTGAAGTCTTAGGGGCTTGTTTACAAAGCCGCGGTAGCGGTTCGTGATCGTTATCGGAGCCGCAGCCCCAGGGCCGCGGCTCCGATAACGATCGCGAACCGCTACCGCAGCTTTGTAAACAAGCCCCTTAGCGTTATATCATAAGAAGATAGATTTGGGGTATGTAAAATTAGCACTATTTCTAAACTGATTGTTGATACTAGTTTGAATTTAAAGGTCCAATAACATTTTTTTTTCATTTCCTTCATATGTTAATGCTGGGTTTTGATGTTTAATAACATGGTTGTGTGTTTACCCTTGGATAAGTATCCTGTTTGATAAGGAGTGGAAAATATGAAAGGTGGCACAACGTTACCTGGTTTGGTTTCTGATATCTCTTCTTCATCGGATGCTTTTGGTCTCCCAGAAAGAGAGTGTGTATCATCTACAGCTAAAGAAAGGAACAGAGCAGTTTATATAACTTCAACATCTGAGATTTCCTGTAGAGAACTCAAGAGGGCCAGTCTATGGAATGAGCATGCATTCTGATAGCAAGGGATCAATGCAAACTTAACAGTAATGTGAAATTAAGCTGTTAAAAAGAGTTGAAGAAGCAATGGCCCTAAAGGAGAGTCAAATGGAAAAGGGAACACCTGGGCTCTCTGCAGTTCATGCGGTTTTCAAAGCTGAAAAGTAGAAGGAAATTAAAATTCACTGTCAACTTCTATAGTCTGTCTCTTCATGCATTCATTGATAGCTGCAGCTCGAAAACAGAGAAAGGTAAAGCTGCTGACATTCAGGCAAAATAATGAGGGGAGGCTGCCAAGAAGACGGCCACATAGCTGCCAACTTCAATGGCCAGCGCTCTGAATGGCAAGGTAAATAAAGGGCTGAACTTAGACTGTGGAAGAATAAAGTATTTGTCAACAAGAAGATGGATACATTATTACCCAGTGTTGTTCTTAACACCTGAGGTGTGCTGGTTATTAGAGAGATGGTAGTTTCCAGATCATGGCTATTTGTAACTGCAGAAAGAATGAATAATTCTGATATACCAAGGTACATTTCTGATAAACTGAGGCAGATTAAAACCCTGAGCCTCTACAGTGGTTTTGAGATACAGTAAGTGCTTACTTATACGCAGTTGTTCAGCTTTGAAAGAACATAAAACAATAGCTTCATAGCCATCAAATTTTATAGGTATACTAAGTTATTCTGCATTATATAGGAACCTTCATCTAGGTTGCAAATGCCATAATGACTGTTTTATGCAGCAACTGGTCCTAGAACCGATGGGGGAGGCAACTTTAGCACTTGTTCTCACTGGAATGCAAGAGAGTAACAATGGTGAAGCTACTTGAAAGCAGTGAATATAAAGCAATCACATTTGAATTTGAGATAATCACTGAAGATCTATAGTAATATATAACTTTAAAAGGGAAGATTATGATAAAATGAGGGAAATTAAAAAATGTAGTTACAAGGATTTGAAGTCTGTATGAGGAACAGAAATCATTTAAAATACCATCTTGGAAGCCCAGACAAAATGTTTTCCACAAATTAAACAAGGTTGAAGGAAGAACAAGCATCTATCAGGATAGCTAAATGGCATTGTGAAAGAGGCTATTGAAGTAAAAAAGGCAGCCTTTAAAAAAATGGAAACCATGAAGGCACAAATGCTGGCTAATTAGATGTAAAGCATTAATAAAGCACACCAAGAGAATTTTTGGAGCTGACTAGTTGAAATTGTTGAGGCTACAATAAAGGGATGGAAGACATTATGATAGTGTGAATCATTTTTTTATTTGTATTGTATGTAAGGGGCTATTTGGATTTTAAGTGTATTGTACCACTGGTTTTATGACATACCTCACTTAGGTTGGTGCATTATTTTAATAACTAAGGAATACATGGAGCCCAGTTCTGAAAGGGGGATGTCTGGGCCATACGGATGACCCTGAGCAGGATGGGCCCATTAGGACCCGATTCTGTAACCGCAGGAGCAAGATGTTCCCACGGCATAAAGAATCGGGCCCGAGGATGGCCCGGCATGGCCCTGCATGCCTGCAGAGATGTCCTCCCTGCAGGCTCTATTGCCTCCCATGGCGCAGACTCTCCTCTTCCTTGCCACTCAACCCACAGCTGGCCAGCCGGGTCCTGGATCGGGCAGCGGGGATCTTCCTGCACCCGGTTCTGGCCTCGATCACACATTTGTGCTGCTTATTCCACCTTCAAAGTAACCATGACCGGAATCAGTCTTATACATCTTGCCTCCTCAGCTCATCCCACCCTGCCCAGACTCCATCCCCTCCCAGCTCTCCCCGTCCTGCCATGTGGGGAGAGCCAAAGAGGAAATAGGGACAGGACAGCTTGCGGGGTTGCATGTCCCATTGGGACTTGCAGCCCCACAGGACGCATCTTAGAATCGGTCCATTAGTATATGATGGCAGATAAAGACCATCAAGGCTCATCTAGTTTGCCCAGCAAGGTGATAAGAGCTCATGGAAATCATCCTTCCCCATGCCTTTGTTTAGGAGTATACCCATCACTCTGTACAGGTCACCCCTATTTGTTGAGATAGCAGAGACATTTAAGGTTATTTTGATTTTATCCTATTGCTATAAAGGAATCCACTGTGTCTGTCCCATGCCAGTTTGAATTATGTCACTGTATTTGCCCCATCACTTCCATCAGGAGGGCATTCCAAGCATCCACCGCCCTTTCAGTGAAAAAGTATTTCCTGATGTTGCCTTTGAGTTTATCCCCTTGAAGCTTCATGTTATGACCTCTAGTTTTGCAGCTTCCTCATCTATGAAAAGGTTTGTTTGTTCATTAATACTCTTTAAGTATTTAAAGGTCTGTATCATATCTCCCCCGTCCCACCTCTCCTCTAGAGTATACATATTTAGGCTTCAAGTCTCTTCTCATATGTCTTCTGGTGCAGGCGCCAAATTATTTTGATTGCCCTCCTCTGAACCGTTTCCAGTCTTTTTATATCTTTTGCGAGATATGGTCTCCAAAACTGAACACAATACTCCAAGTGAGGCCTCACCAGTGACTTGTACAGTGGCATTAATACCTCTTCCTTTCTGCTGGCAATTCCTCTCTGTATGTAACCCGGCATCCTTCTGGCTTTTGCTACTGCCTTGTCACACTGTTTTGCCACCTTGAGATCTTCAGAAACATCACTCCTAGGTCCTTCTCCTGGTCCGTGTTACACCAACCTCTCGCCCCCTATCGCATACAATTCCCTTGGATTTCTGCTTCCCAAGTACATGACACTACACTTCTTCACATTAAATCTTAACTGCCAAGCATTAGACCATTCTTCCAGCTTTTGTAGATCTTTTCTCATGTTATCGACTCCCTCAGGGAAGTCCACTTTGTTGCAAATTTTCATGTTATCTGCAAAAAGACAGACTTTTCCATTTAGGTAGTGGGAATGGTGCGACATTTGGCAAAGGAGAATTTAGAAATGACATTCCATTAGAAAGGGAGACGAGAAGCAGTATAAGGAATGGTATCATTCTGGTCTTCATCTGTTTAGGGAAGTACTGTAAATGTGCCAATGTGAGCTGATGTAGGAATCCCTTAGATTTCGAACATTTTAGGACATAAAGAAAATATTATCTTAGGTAGATAGGTGAAGGCTAGTAAGCACAAATATATCAATGAGATATTGCAAACTGCTGTCAACAAAGTTCACACTGCACTAGTTATTGGTAAATACATTTTGGACTTTCAAGAGTATGGACTTTCTTGAATTATTTTGAACAAAAGATAGACCTTATTAAGATTAGTGGAGGAAGAGGTGGAGGTGTGAGACCACTGTATGGCTCTCAAGTAGAGGATAAAGCCAAGCAGAGGGTTGGTAAATTATTTCCCCCTCGTATAGCAGATGGGGTCAAGCCAGCAGTGCCTTAGCATTGGATCAGAAACAGATGACAGAGTGTCCTGCCTGGAGTGTCTTTTGCTTGGTCTCTCACTTAGAGGTGGACAAAGCTTTTGGAGCTATTAGCACACAGCAATTAAATAAATTGCCAATAACTGTTTTCAAGACAATAGCTCCCTATATTTCCCCTTTTGTGGCATATGTGATTACTACTGCTACTAATATTAATCATTTATATAGTGCTACAAAGCATATGCAGCACTGTACAAACATATAAAGAAGACAGTCCCTGCTCGAAGAGCTTACAATCTAATCAAGACAGACAGAACAATACAAGAGAAACAAGGAGGGTTCAAATCGGAAAGGAGACAAGGAGAACAAGGGATTAGGATCTAAATGCAGCCTCCAAGAGGTAATCCTTTAGCATAGATTTGAAGGGGGAGGGAAGAGACTTGACGTAAAGATAGAGGAAGTTTATTCCAGGCATAAGGAGAAGCAGGGTGAAAAGATCGAAGTCTGGAGTTTGCAGAAGAAAAGGGCATAGAAAGAAGAAAGCCAGAGGAGGAGCAGAGGTCCCGAGGAGGGGTATAGGGAGAGAGGAGAAAGGAAAGGTAATGAAGGGCAGTAGAGTGAATGCATTTATATGTTCGAAGGAGAAGTTTGAATTGGATATGAAAATGGAAGGAGAGCCAGTGAAGTGATTTTAGAAGAGGGGTTATATGAATGTATCGGGGCTGGCGGAAGATTAGCCGTGCAGCAGAGTTCTGGATAGATTAATCAGTCTTTAATGGTAGGTCTAGTTCCAGATGCCCTAAAAAGGCAGTAGTTGCTCCCATCTGAAAGAAGTGAAAGGGGCAAGGAAATAATTTGGTGAATTAGTGCCCAACCTTTCAGGTAGAGTTGCTGCCAAAGGTTTTGGAGAAGGTAGTTTTAGCCCAGCTGATGAATATTATGGAGGCAATACAACCGCGAACTATCTCACAGTCTGGCTTTTGAAGCAATCACAGTATGGAGTCAGTGTTGCTGGCAGTGAAGGACAGAATTAAGGTAAGAATAGAAGCAGTGAACTGATATGCTATGGGTGCAATTAGACCTCTGCAGCCTTTTGATACCGTACTGCATGTTCAACTACTTCACTGACTTCAGGAGTTCAGTTTGCCGGGATACCAATATTGGAGTGGTTTTCCTCACATTTTCCAGAAAAATCTCAGATGGGTTACTAGGACAATTTGCTCTGTTCTGAGTTTTGCTGGGTGAATCAGGGAGTAGCCCAAGGGTCATCGCTGTCGCCAGTTTTATTCAATGTATATCTGACAAACCGCTGGCTTTGCTCATTGAAAAGTTCAATGTGGAAAGTTGCATGTACGCTGATGACATACAGTTTCTGGTCAGTGTACCTAGGGATCAAGAGAAGGCTATTTGCTCTATGCATGAATGCGTATGTGCCCGGGGTTTGGTCCTGAATTATAATTAGTTTTCTTTTATGTGGCTGGAGTTCCGTTAAGTGAAAAAGGGAGAAGGAATAGTGTTATATGTGAAATTAATAATAAAGCCACAGAACTGCAGTACTTATAAGGTGAAGGCAGGGCACTGTGGGCTAGTTTGGAAAGAGGGAAACAGAAGAAATAGAGATTTAATTGAAGACATTCACAAATACTGTTATGAAAGGAGAAGTATTATTGATCAATGATTTCAATTGCTGGATGTAGAGTGGGACACTCCAATTGTGGAGTTATCTAGAAGTAGGAAGATCTGGATTCTCTACAGAAACAGGTAAAGGAACAGCAGCATCTGAGAAGGTAAGGAAAACTGGTAAAATATTTAGGATAGTAACGATGCTAATGGAAGAAAAATACCTAACACAGTAAAATCTGGGGACAAGAATTTTTTAAGATATAATAGTGATAGGAAGAAGTACAAAGGTGGCCTGTGAGACTTAAGGACGACAGGGAAGAATATGTAGAGGCTGATGAGGATAAAGTGAAGTTACTTAACACATACTTAGCATAAGAACATACAAAATGCCATACTGGGTCAGACCAAGGTCTATCAAGCCCAACATCCTGTTTCCAACAGTGGCCAATCCAGGTCACACGTACCTAGCAGTTTCCCAAAAAGAAACCCTCCGCCCATGTAGGTTCTATAATGCTTATATTGGGGAAAGCAGTGGAATACCTGGGTCCTCTTTATTAATGGTTTATGGTCCTTTCCTCCAAGAACTTGTCCAAACCTTTTTTAAACCCAGTTACACTAACAGTTTTTACCACATCCTCCGGTAACGAATTCAAGAGTTTGATTACGTATTAAATGAAAAAGATATTTTCTCTTATTAGTCTTAAATGTTTTAACAATGTAGCTTCATTGCATGTCCCGTAGTCTTTATACTTTTCGATGGTAATCAATCTACGTTTACCTGTTCCACTCCATTCATTAATTTATAGGCCTCTATCATATCTCCCCTCAGCCATCTTTTCCAGGTTGAAAAGCCCTAACCTTTTAAGCCTCTCCTCATAGGGTATCCGTTCATCCCTTTTACCGTTTTGGTGGCTCTTCTCTGTGCCTTTTCTAATTCTACTATATCTGTTTTAAGATACGGCGTCCAGAAACTGCAAACAATATTCAAGATGTCATCACACCATGGAACGATACAGAGGCATTATAATATCCTTTGTTTTATTCTCCATTCCTTTCCTTATGATTCCTAGCATTTTATTGCCTTCTTGGCTGCCACTGCACACTGGGCGGAGGGTTTCAACATGTTAGCTACGATGACGCCTAAATCTTTTTCTGGGTGGTGGTTCCTAATGAGGAATCTTGCATCATGTAACCATAGTTTGGGTTGTTCTTTCCTAGGGTGCCTAACTTTGCACTTGTCCACATTAAATTGTATCTGCCATTTGAACGTCCAGACTTCCAATTTATCAAGGTCCTCTTGCAGTTGTTTAACAGTCATCATTGTTTTTAAACAACTTTGAATAATTTTGTGTCATTCTGCAAATTACCTCACTCGTTATTCCAATTTCCAGGTCATTTACAAATATGCGTTAAAAAGCCGTGGACCCAGCACAGGTCCCTGGGGCACTCACTATTCACCTTTCTCCACTGGAAAAATTGGCCATTTAGCCCTACCCTCTGCTTTCTATCTTTTAACAGGTTCATGATCCACAATTGTGCACTGCCTACTTTTTGTTCTGTCTTCACAGATCAAGGGCTGGGAAAGGGATCTCAGAATATAAAACTCTAAAAGAATGGAATTGAGGCAGACTTGGAATTATTTTCAGAAAACTGTGTTTGTTAGGAGCTGTTGTTGTTGTTGTTAAGTGCCGTCGAGTCGGAGTCGACTCATGGCGACCCTCTGGATAGCTATCTAAACTAAATGTAGACAAAGTGATGGAGATTGTTGGATATATATTGAGAGCATTTAAGGAAATTCTGGAGACTCTTCGTATCTGACCTTTTCAGTGCTTCTTTAGAGTCACAAGTGATCCTGGAGGACTGATAAGTGGATGTAGTACCTCTCCACAAAAACGAAAGTAAGGAAGAGGTTGGGAACTACAGGCTGGTTCGTCTGGTGATGAGTAATTAATGGAAACATTATTGCTAAGAAGAGAGGACAATAAGGTTGCTGGAACCCAAAGGATTACAGGATCCAAGACAAACATGGCTTTACTAGAGGTAAGTCTTATCAGAAAAATCTATTAGATTTTTTTGACTAGGTGACTAGAGAATTGGATGGAAGAGGCATTAGATGTGATATACTTAGATTTCAGCAAAAAGGTTAGGGGTCTTCAACCTTGAAAAGAGTTGGCTGAGGGGAGATATGATGGAGGACTATAAATTAATGAATGGAGTGGAATGGGTAAACGTAGATTGATTGTTTACACCATCAAAATATAGAAAAACTAGAGGACATGCAATGAAGCTACAGGGTAACCTATTAAGACTAATAAGAGAAAATATTTTTTTCACTCAACGCGTAATCAAACTCTGGAATTTGTTACCGGAGGATGTAGTAAAAAGCTGTTAATGTAGCTGGGTTTAAAAAAGGTTTGGAGAAGTTCCTGGAGGAAAGGTCCATAAATCATTATTAAAGGGGTTGTCAGGAAATCCATTGCTTGCCACAATGCAAGCATTATGGAACCTGCGTCCTTTGGGGAAACTGCCTAGGTACTTGTGACCTAGATTGGCCACTGTTGGAAACAGGATATTGGGCTTTGATGGACCTTGGTTTGACCCAGTATAGGCATATCTTATGTTCTTATTTTGTTCTTAAAGGAGTCAATGAGCCTACTGGATTTCCTTGTTTGTTTATTAACTTGGGTCATGTAATTATGGTGTGTGTCTCTCTTGTTAAATAAACAGTTTTAAACAATTACTATTTGTCTACCACCATTCTCAAAATATGAGCCAAAGCAGTTCACAACACAGTTAACATACAATTCAGGAAATTGCAATCATCACACTCCTTGGGGAATTAAACCAGCTATACCCCAAGAATGTACATACCCCCCCACCCCTTTTAAAAACTATAATAAAGCATGTAAACATTCTCCCATAAATACATAAAATAACCCAGCTACACCACAATCCCTTATTAAGAAAATTAATGCCTCCCAGGGCTGGCTTAAACTATTAGGAAGATTAGTCAGTTGCCTAGAGTGGCAGATTCTGGTAGGGTGGAGAGGAGAGGGAGCAGAGAGCAGTTGCAGTCAAAGCAAAAGTGTGGTCCTGACAGCCACACAAATTCAAAGAACCATCAGAATGTACTTTTATGTGCAGACAGGACGGACAATTAGCGAATCCAGCCATTTACCTAGATAAATGATGTTAGAAATTGCCCTCATTATGCATATGCTGTATATATGAAACAATTTAAATTTAATATTTAAAAACCTAATGCCCAATTAGGCATTTTTTGAAGTTTATTCTGGGAGAGGGTGTTGCGTTGATCATGATTATTTCAATTTAATTACCAAATTCTTGGGGTGGAAATTGAGTGGGGTGGGGGGGGGGGGGGGGGAAGCTAGGGGCCTGAAAGTTAATTGAAAGGGGCACAAAGCTTAAAGGTCAGAAAATGTGCCTAGTGCTCTTGCATGACCTTGATGTTGTCTCCAGAGCTCTCTAAGCAAATATCTTAAAAACCAGACTTGGTCAGAGGTTCTCTAGGACTGGAATTGAGAACCTTGTTCTAAGCCACTGCTATGAATATTTTTCATAATATAATATAGTGCTGCCCCTGAATACATAAGATGGTTTTGGTTAATTTGCATTTTACCACAATCTGCTACACACGAATTCCAAACATTTTGAATGAATCTGTTCTTGTCTGGACACTCATATGTCTTTTTCTGTCTCATTTTCCTCACCCATTGATGGTAAGCGTCTAGAGGACAGGGATCTAACTTGTACCTATGTGGCCTTGCTAATCATCCCTTACTTCCTACTGTCGACTATGATTTGCTGTATAGAGCTATGAGTATCATCGGTAGTCTATAAAGTAAAATAAGAATCAGATGTCAGCAATATAAATATTACTGTGCTAAAATTTACACTTGAAAGACAAAATATAGAACTTTTAAAACTGCAATTACCAGATTCTGTCTGCGAAATTTTTTCCATTTCAGAGTTTTCAGGTGTAGAAGGATCATACTGTAAATTGTGTGGACCTGAAAGACAAAACGTGAGTTCTACTAGCTGAAAACTCTATGAAGCAGGAGAAAGGCATTGCCTGTGGTTAGAGTCACAAAGAATGAGTCGCATTACTTGCCTCAGGTACAAACTCTGGGGCCCTTTTACTAAAGTGCACTAAGCAGGTAATGCATGTTTCTGTGCACAATAATGCCAGTTACTGGTGTGCTAACTGCAAATTGCGCGCTGAGATGGGGAATGGGCAGGTTAGGGGCCCGAAACTGGGTGTGGAGAGCACATTGCAGTTTACTCTGGGGAACATATCATGTGCTGTTATTGTTTGGGAGGGGATTGTTATAGCCGCTGGGGGCTAGTGCTGCTAATGCGACTAACCGCCGGTACTGAAAAAATTGTTAAAACCCGGATATTCAATGCCGGGGTCATATCCTGCCCTGGGCACTGACTATCCAGGTTCACTACACATTGCTGTGAGGCTAACTGGGCAGAGGTAAGATAGAGCTGCTGCCCAATTAGCTAATGCGGCAAACATTAGACCGGGGGGTTTCCTGCACCTCAGGTTTCCCACGTATTGCCCCCAGGTATATTCACTACCCATATTAGTAAATGCCTGTGAATGCCTTTGAAAATGCCCTCCTGGTATTCAGCGCAGGGGCACCAAACACCTCATCAACAGATGGCAATTGTGCCATGCATTAAGGTTTGTGTCCCCATAGTAACAGCCAGGAACATGATGGCCATGCCCCCAACAGTTACAATAGAGACTTTGCACTTAATGTTCGGTAGTTTTTAGCACTAAATGTGTGTTAAGTGAAAAAACGTAATGTACTTTAGTAAAAGGACCCCTTAGATTATAAACTCTCCGGGGACAGGAAAATACCTACTGTACCTGAAACGTACATCACCTTGAGCTACTTCTGGAAAGGTGTGCGCTAATCACAAATAAATAAATACAGCAGAATAGATTCTTACCCTACATTCTTTCACATTAGAAGGCCTCATTAAATTCCACCTTCAGAGAGAAACAAAATGCTACTACTGCCAAAGAAAAAGATATCTCTTCTGAAAATGTCTACTTCCAAAAGAAGCATTAAGTCATGTCTGCACCTGCACTATAGACACAATCTCTGCAGGATCTATGCTATCTATTTTATAAAGACAAATAGACACCTACAGTAATTGTCTTTATAAAACAGGATCCTTCCAGCCCATTAAACTTAGGCATCCTTTATAAAATTACCCCCAAATGGGTATTCTAAGAGGGCAAGTTTATAACATGGCACCTAGGTTAAATGGGCTGGAAGGTGCCTATTTTATAATGAGAAATAGGCAACTATTTATCTTGTATAAAATACTAGCTTAAGGACGGTCATTATATAACAAGGTGCTTAGTTTAAGAGGCCAAGTGGATGCTTAGTTAGGCACTATTTTACTCAGGTGTCAGCCTTCCTCGAAGCCCTCGAGGAACTAGGATACAAGCAACTAGTCAGTGAACCTACCCATGTTGAAAAGGAAACATATTAGACCTGGTATCGCCCCACAGACACCTTTGACTCAAACCACGTCACGTCCCCATGCTGTCCATTACTGCAGTACCCTGGTCTGACCACAAACTAATCATATTCCAAATACCCTTACCCAACAACCGCCAGAAGAACGCCAGAAGTCAGAGCAGCACACCACCAGGGCACCACCTCGAAGGTTCCGACCATTCGACAAAGACGTTATTCTGAGTAAAACCCGCCCACTCCTCGCTCTCGACAGCACCCAACCTCGAGGTTCTGGTCTCCGACTGGAATAATAACTGCAGTGCCATTGCCCAACGACCACCATCTAACAAACCTCCAAGGAAACGAGCCACCGCAGCCTGGTACTCCACTGATCTGCGATCATCACTCACTCTCCTAAGGAAGCTGGAAAGACGCTGGCGTCGATCTCACTCCGCAGAAGATCAGAGGGCATATAACCTTCATCTGATAAAACACCATGAAGCAATAACAGAGGAAAATCAGACAATTCCACACGGACACCCTAAAATGATCACTAAACAAACCGCATGGACTTGTTTAATCCAGTCAAGAACCTAACAAAGGAGCCAGCCCCTGGACCAACACAAGCGAGATCCACCCTCAAGAATTTGCGGACTACCTGCAATCAAAGCTATGCCAGACCAATAAGTCCTCAGCACCCACCACAGTACACGAGCAAACCTACCTAACATCCCTGACCATCTTCTCCACTCCACCCAAGAGGTGCATCGAAGACACTATCGCTGCGATCAACACCACTACGGTACAAAACCGACCCCTGCCCCGTTCTTCTGGATAAAAGAGCTACGCTGCAATTTTAGCCCATTCATAGCCAGGCTCATGGACCTATCCTTCGCAACAGGTTTGTTCCCTCAATGCCTCAAACATACGTCCATCAGGCCTCTGCTGAAAAAACAGTAAGCTCGACCCCCAGAAGGTGGACTCGTTACAGACCTATATCTAGTATACCACTTCTGGCCAAGATAATTGAAAAAGAAGTCCAAAGACAAATACAAGAGCACATCGAAACCGTTGCTCTGCTAGACCCCTGCCAACATGGATTTAGAGAGTCCCATGGTATCAAAACACTCCTCACCACCCTCTACAGTAACATAATTGCTGGCATTGATAACATCCATCAAGGGTTTTGTCCTCATCTTCATGGATATAGCTGCTGTATTTGACTCAGTAAGCCACGAGCTTCTCCTGGGCCGCCTCAAGGAGAAGGGTATCTGTGCAAGTCATACTTGTCTGACAGATGGCAGCACGTACGATCCGGGGCTTCAACATCAGAACCTTTCCACCAGAGGCAAGGCGTTGCCACAAGGATCCTCCCTCTCCGCCCTGATGTTCAACATATACATGCAGCCCATCTGTAACCTCATCCGATCATTCAATGTCGACTGCTTGATATATGCAGATGATGTACTGCTTTACATGCCATTCTCAACAGAGCAGCTGGACCTCTCCCCACTGCTTTGATGCAATATCCAACTGGCTCGAATCTCAAAACCTCTGAATACAGCACAAGAAAACAGAGGTCCTTTTCATTACGAGGAACCAAAACTTCACCCCGCCACCCCACTTAAAGGTTAAGGAAGCAGAGCTACAAAGCAAATCCACAATCCAATACCTTGGAGTCACGTTAGACCAACGACTGGACATGAAGGTGCACATAAGCAACATAGCAAGAGCAATCTACCACAAAATCCGAACACTCAGGCACTTACGCTTCCTACTAGAGCTGGATGACTTCCGGACAATCTATCAAGCATTGATTAAACTGCACTTGATTATGCTAATGCAATCCTACAAGTGCTCCCACAATCCACCCTGAACCCACTCCAACTCACGATAAATGCGCGGCGAGAGTTCTACATGGGGCTTCTAGGAGTGACCATGTTACGCCCATCCTGAAACATCTCCACTGGCTCCCTATATATATGGCAGACTTGCTTTCAAAACCCTACTGCTGACTTTCAAGGCCATCAATGGGCTCTCCTCCACATCACTAGCAGAGCTTATCCAAACCATGTCCCCCAATAGGTCCAGAAGATCTGCAGCAGTCAACACACTGATAATCCCAAAAGCAGTAACCCAATGCACCCATGCAACAGCAAAAAGGGCTTTCAGATTCTGTGCACCCAGATGCTGGAACACCCTACCACCCAGTATCCGGGCAATCCCTGACCTAACCCAGTTTAGGAAGGCATTGAAGCACCACCTCTTCCTCAAATACTACCCGGAAGGACAGCGCTCCAATAGCCCCCTCCCCCATCTAGTACAGCCACAGCAACATACCTGCAAGCCATCCATGACTACGATTACTTTTGACACGACATGGACGTGTCGCCTAGATGTAAATAGTTACCCAGTTTTATCCAAGTTTTTAGTACCTGTTCTTTGTAAACACAGATCAGTTGGCTGCACTGTGCTAGTCATGCTGTTTCATGGTAAACCACACTGATGTTGAATAGCGTGGTATAAAAGAGACTGTAAATAAATAAATAAATAAATAAATAAAGACACTTAGGTGCCTATGGGGGTCATTCCGAAACACAAATAGGCTGCTTGGACGTGCAGAATAGATGTTTTTCTTGTGAAAACGTCTAGATCCACTTTCTGAAACCACAAGGCCCTGCATGTACACGGCACTAAAACAGGGATCTCAGAACGTGGGCAGGAGAGGGCAGAACGGGGGCATGGCAAGCCACAGAGATGTATAAAGCATATTCAGGAAAGGCCCATATACATCCTAAGTGTATCCTGCAGACACCTACATCATATCAGCTGCAATGTGGAATAAAGCAACAGATTTTCTGCTCTGATCCTTAACATGTCCCATAGAGATGAATGGCTGTGAAAAGTCTATATTGAACTGGTGTGTCTGCTGTCTGGGAGGGCACAAGATGCAGTTGTAAAGAACAGAATTCACAGGCAAGGACATTTGTAAGGTGAAGTAACAATAAAAATCCACCCCCACAGAAATATAATGCCCTGCAATAGTCCTTATTCTGGCTTTGCTGGCATTTGCTGTTTGTGCTAAAGGGCTATTCTACGCTTCCCTAAACAATTCCTGTGTTCGAAGAAAATGTGAATGTTGATGTAGGGATGGTATGTGACTTAGTATGGATCAGAAGCATGTTTAGCTGAGAAGTGTGGTCCTGAGACACCCTATTATTTTTTACCAGCAGTTATTTAATAGATGCAGGGCATGGTTTTTGGCAGGGGAATGTTAAAAGTTACTCCCAGCAAGAGTGTGTGTGGTATGAGGGCTGCAGGGAGGCCCTGATGTGCTGAGCCGCAACTCGTGGGGGGGGGGGGACATGTATGCCTCGCCAGTACCTGGACCATAGGCCTGATCACAGTATCATTAGATGCCAGTGTGAATGAGCAGTAACCTCTGTACAATTGCTCTGTAGCAACATAGTAGGTCATGTCCCTGTCAATGGCGAGGGACCCTTAGAGCGGGGGCATGCTGCGGTGTGGACAGCACTAATGCATATCCAAATGCACCATAAAAGGTCTCTAACATTGTGCACATTTGTCAGGACAGAGGATGGTGCTTTCGGGCAAGTGTTTCTGATGTTTGCACCGTTGCATGGTCCCATCCTGATGGTTTCCTATGAATGACAGGGATATATTTTGACATGTAGCTGTACAACCCCATTTCAGTTTTTTCTAGCCCATTCTTAGCATTGCAAATACCGTTTTCAGTGATTACACTGAAAGAATAACTAAGGTGTTTATCCAATGCCAATGGATGTTTTTCTGCAGGGTTTGTCAGGACCAACATCTCACTTGCCACTTGCTTTTGCAATAGCTTGGTGCACTTAGATAACCTTATAGTGTTATGGGCATGCAACAGACTAGTATATATAGTTTAGGTTGCATGATCTTATCTGTTTCATCAGTATTAATGCGTTGTTTGCATGAGCACAACACTGTCAGTGTGAACATCAGCTTAGGAGATGTACATTTTGCCAGTGGAGGTGTGGTCGGATGGAGACAGGAAGCATCGCAACCAAACTATCCTTTCAGAATACAGCAAGCATGGGGATGTACAAGACCATTTGTTGTGTTTACCCATGTCCCATCATAGCAGCAAGGGCCCGTGTTTCCCCAGACGTGTTGTTTGTGCTGTGCCGGAAATGTATACAGTCAAAACCTGGGTTTTCGTATGCCCTAGTTTTTGTACGATTCGGTTTTCGTGACTTTTTGACAAGATTTTGTCCCAGTTTTCTTACATTGTCTCGGTTTTCGTACAGTTGAAAATGGAGCACCATCTTGTGGCCAGAAGTGGAATTTTATTTATTTGGATTCTCTTGCTGATTGACTGTCTTCCATATGCCAACAAGAGTCTTCAATAAAGGTAAAAGTGATGTTAAATGTTCATTTATCCATTTCATTAGTTATTTATATTTATTGTTTTCTGTATGTAAAATATAGTTATTATCTATAAAATGTATTTTTTGTTATATATTTTGGGTGTCTGGAACAGATTAATGGATTTACATTATTTCTTATGGGAAATATTGCTTCAGTTTTCATACATTCGGTTTTAGTCAGACTTTTTCGAATGGATTTATAATCACAAAAACCGAGGTTCCACTGTATCTCCCTGATTCCGTAACAGTGAGTGAGTCTATCTCCACAGTTTTGGAATTGGGTATATTATGTGTCTGTTTTCATTTTAGACGTTTCTGCTGGTCAGAATGTAGATGTTATAGAATCGGGCTGCTGCATGTGTTTTATAAAATATTAGCATAGGTGGCATGAATCAGTGCCACTTATGCTGGTATTGAGCAGATGTAAATGTTTGTTCATAAAGTTCGTAATGTACAACACATTAGCGAAAATATTTTATAATCAGTGCATGTTCTTGTGAACTCTGCTCATCCACACCCCTGGTTACACTCCTGACAAAATACGCATCTTCTTGACAAGACGCGTACATTTAAGCCAAGTGGGTCTTTACTCACTAAAATTACCACCGAAATGTGCCCATAGCAAATTCTATATTTCTTTTACTGTGATTCGTTTATAAAGCATAGAATGTAGGTATCATATCTCAAAAAGATGTCAATTGGTAATTTGTCCTGGTTCACTCAGTCTGCCATTTCTACCTGCCTAATGCGCTGCCACACATCCTATTCCGTTTCTATTTTCCTCCCACCCTTGTCTTGCCATTAACATTCCTTTTTCTGTCTCCATTCAACCTTCCTCTCATTTTCTCATATCCCTATTGAGCCTCCTTCCTCCAGATTCTTATGAACAAGCCCCTCCTCCCCCCGAGGCCTCGAGCTTTCATTCTATGGAAAGTGCGACCTTTCAGTACCTTACTGAAGAGTCCCTAATATCACAGAGGATAACTTTGTATAGTTTGTCCAGGTCAGAAAACAGACACTTAGGTCTATGCAGTCAGAAAACACAGTAGTTCAGAAAACGTTTGGTAAGCACTGAGCATTTTCTAAACTACATGCAGTGTTGCCAAAGAAAGACATGTATATTTGGTCCCATACACCACAACTGTCAGTTTATAAAAAGAAACTTCAAAAAACATCACTAGACATTTTGCACATGCGTGCTGTAGCAGAGGTCAGGTACGAGATACACAGTGAAGATGAACTGTGAACACAGGAGTCTTCTGCACAGCAAATTCCTTCTTTTCTGAAAGAGACGGACACATATGCAGGTCCTTGCAGGCAGGTACTCCACTCCTGTCAGGGAGAGGAACAAAGCTGCAGCCCCAAAAGACAAACTAGGGCTCGGGGCCAGTCAACTGGGAGGAGTACCTGGGCCCACATACAATGCAGCGTACAGCCCAGGAAGGGAGGAGGAGAAGCTGCTACCAGAGTGTTTTCCTTGGCCCAGCAAGCCTACACCCAAAGAGCCTGGGGAGAATATGGAGGGTAGAAGCCTCTGAGAAGATACCATTCTCTGACTATACAGACGATGCCATAGGATAGAGGAGACAGGTATAGCCTATTCTTACTATATTGTGGAAGTACAGATTTGATGGCTGGTAAAGGCCCTGAGATGCCAATTGAACAGTTTTAGGGCCGGCCGGCCGGTTTTATAAGTTGGAGGCCAGTGGCTGGCAGCATGGTAAAACTGGACAACGAAGGGCCAGTTTTCTGACAACCGTCGGCGCTGATCACTCCTATCTGTGTCTGCCCATGGGGAAATACCAATCCCCATGAGCAGAAGTGAAGTGCTGGAAGGGCCACAATCAGGGCCATGATGGGATCATTTAATGCTGACTATCTGCTTCTGGCTTTTCTCTCTCACGCTGCCTGCACAGTTTGGTTTGTTATCATTCCCTGTGCTCTGACTCTGGCCTTCAATTTATCCAAAATCACCAGTATTTTCAGGAGGGCTTGGCTGCTCCCCCTTGCAGCTCCGCGGAGTGGGTAAAAATATATATTTTAAATATACCTGGGCCATTATGTTTGTGATTCCCTGGCAGTGCAGAGCAGCGGGTGTGGAGTGCTGCTGGTGGCCTCTCTACGTCTGTCTGCAACAGGGAGGGCCTTTTTTTTAGGAGGTGGGACTCAGATGGCAAGTTGGCCATGTGATTTGGGGTTAGGACCATTATGCCGGTATTGAAGAGGGCCATGGTGAATGCAAGCAGAGGTGGAAGAGCCTTTGAAAAAGAAAAGAAGAGAACCGCAAACTGTGGTGAAGAAAGGGATTGGGCTGGTAGTGATTTGGGCATGGGGAGGCCTCGGCTGGTACTCTAGTGGTTATGGCAAGTGAGGAGAACTCGAATGCAGCAAAAAAAAAAAAAAGTTGAAAAGTGTATACTAGGAATTGACATAATGGCATATTTCCTACATTTCCAAAATTAGGCATTGGGGGGTTCCATATGTATGTGTGTATGTGCAGGGCTGTGTTTGGGGAGCATTGGGGGCTGTGTGTGTGTGTGTGTGTGTGTGTGTGTGTGTGTGTGTGTGTGTGTGATGGGGAGCATTGGGGTGTGTGTGTGTGTGTGTGATGGGTAGCTTTGGGGGCTGTGTGTGTGTGTGTGATGGGGAGCATTGGGGGCTGTGTGTGTGTGTGTGTGTGTGATGGGGAGCATTGGGGTGTGTGTGTGTGTGATGGGGAGCACTGGGGGCTTTGTGTGTGTGTGTGTGATGGGAAGCATTGGGGACTGTGTGTGTGTGTGATGGGGAGCATTGGGGGCTGTGTGTGTGTGTGTGTGATGGGGAGCATTGGGGGCTGTGTGTGTGTGTGTGTGTGTGTGTGTGTGTGTGTGTGTGTGATGGGGAGCATTGGGGGCTGTGTGTGTGTGTGTGTTATGGGGAGCATTGGGGGCTGTGTGTGTGTGATGGGGAGCATTGGGGGCTGTGTGTGTGTGTGTGTGTGATGGGGAGAATTGGGGGCTTTGTGTGTGTGTGTGTGTGTGATGGGGAGCATTGGGGGCTGTGTGTGTGTGTGTGATGGGGAGCATTAGGTGATGCATGCCTGCGTGGGTTAATATTTCTCTTGTGGCACCTCTCTCGAGTTTCCTTCAGTCTCTCTCTGATACCCCCCCCCTCTCCTACCCTGCCCCCTTCATTCAATCTCTCTTTCACTCACCTGTTCCTGATTCTAAGTCTCACCAGACTTCAAACGGTGAGATCAGCCTGAACTTCCTTCACCATGCAGCTCCACCATTCAGAGCCAGTCACAGTGGGGGAAGTGTGAACTGTGGTGTCACTAGGCTCACATAGGCATTTTGTTCACTACTCAAGGCTTCTATTGCATTGTCCTGCCCAAATACTCCTATGGAGCTGGCCTATAGTATCTCTCCCTCTTCCCTCCCATCTTCACCTCCACAGGTCCTGCATATTCTCTTTACATCCATCCATCCATTGTGGTAGCTATTAAAGAAATACTACCTCTAGCCAGCGCCCCAGAGTTTCCCTTTGCCACAACGTCTTGCTTACATCGGGATAGGATTTGGCAGAGGGAAGGCTCTGGGACTGGCAAGAGGTATCAGCTGTAAATTGGTGCTGTGATGGAAGAAAGGAAGATGCAGGGCTACGGAGGAGGGAAGAGATGCTAAGCCATAGGGGGTTGGGGGCTGGGGAGGGAGGCAGTGACAGTAGCATGGGCTAGAAACATGTGAGAGGGGTGTGAGACAGAGGGGGGGGGTGTAGGATGAAAGGGTGAAAGACTGAGAGAGCAAGGCAAGAGGTGAGGGGCAACCCAGGTCCTTCACCCTACACTCCTCTCTCTGTCCTTACCCCTTTCACATGAAAGACAAATGGGGCAGAAAGCTACAGACATATTCCCAATTCTATTTGGTACCAAGAATTTCCAACAACACTTTGATATGCTGCTTGTCTATTATAGATTATAAACTTCAGAAGGAGAGAGGAAGGCAAAGAAGGCTGGGGTGGTGTAGAGAAGGGGAGCGTAGTGGCATCGGGCCTGGGGGAAGGGGGAGAGGGAAAGCGCTCGTCACTTGCTGCTTCACGTAAATCTGAGTGTGGCCACATGAGAGAAACTCTCATGCTGCTGGCATATTTCAGTAAAAAAATCTGTTTCCTATCCTATTCCCCTTTGAGATAACCTTAATGAATATTTACAAGATAATACATATTTATTTAGCTGTATTTATATCCCGCTTTTCACCGGGTCAAAGCGGTCAATTGGGGGATACATTTAACACGAGGGGATATGAGACACATACGCTAATACTTACAGGGAACATGGGCAATGGAGGGTTAAGTGGCTTGCCCAAGACCACAAGGAGCACCTATAGGACTAGAAATCCCAGTCCCTCCGGCCTGAGATTGCTGTCCCCAGGTGGGACTTGAACCCCTGGCCCATATGCAAATGATATGTAAATGTCACCACCCCAATCTGACTATCCCACCCTTTGCCCCCTCCAAATGAAACAGCCAAACTACACGCATGTCTTTTATCTCCTGTAGCACAAATAGCGATTTATCGTCAGCTGCAGAAGAAGAGGAGAGGAAGGAAAAAGATGTTTTGCGGGAAGGGCGTACCTAGTGTCACGTAAATAGCAATTGAAAGGGGAAGGCTCCGTTTATCTCAACCTTTAATTCCTGTCCCTCACCTATTTTCTCAGATCAGAAATTTGAAAGACCATTTTACTGTGCTCAGTTTCTTTTTAGCGTTCTAAGATGGTGCTTGTATATGATTTGTTGTGAAGGGTGCTGTTGGTTTACATAGATGTTGCTGAGGTTCACTGAGATGGCCACTGTTGTCATCATGTTGCATGTGGGGGAACATGCCTGTATATATTCTTTGTGCACCAAGTGAAGGCTATGTGTTATGGTGCACACTAGAAGACGTGGCTGTTGAGGATTACTTCCTTTGATGGCGGCGGGTTGTTGTGGTAGAGACAGTGCATTGGGTGTAAGAGTGTCAACTCTTTGCATCAACTTTGGGCCTGGTCTGATTAATTCACAATATACTTGGTATTGAGAGGGATTTTTTTTTCTTATGGTAAGTTTTATGGGGAAAGTTCTAGCTCTGCTCTGCACAGATTGTTGGGGAAGGAGCCGAGGGGTTCATATGGGAGAGCATATGTGTATTGGAGAGACTGAAGCTGAATAGGTGCTGTATAGCCTGCAGACACTAAAGTCTGCACCATTGCCCTCTCTGCAGTTATTTTTTATGGGTGGGGCAGGGATGGGAAAGGAGGGTGGGGGTGGGGGGGGGGCAGGAGCTAGGCATGGGTGGAGCATGGATACCCACAGGTGGCAGGTTTTTCTCTTTCGAAAAGTTGGGAACCCTAGACCCTGAGTTGGGAGGCAGACAACTGAACCGGTATAGAGTTGCTGTAGAGCTGGGGGTGGGGGGGGGGGGAGAGCTACCCCACGCTGTTTTATCCATGTCCAGGTGAAGAGAGAAGTGCTTAGGAAAGAAAGAAAGGCGGGTGTATAAAAGCCAATTGGTGATAGACTGGTAGGTGCAGTGAACTAGTGCGGAAACTCTGAATTTATTGAAAGGCTGTGCACAAACTTTAGTGTGTTTCCAGCCAGCCCATCTGGATAGCTGGGGACTTGGGCGGAAGGCGATGCTGTAACAGCACAATAAAACTGACTGACTTTAAAGAGACATTGCTTCTACTCTGGGGATTTCTGGACAGAGGACTATAGTTCAAAAGAAAGCTTGGAAAGAAGGGGTTGCCTGTGGGGAAAAGGATAAGACTTTGCTCTGTAGCTATAAAGTAGGACTTGTACTGGAGAAGGTGCTTGGGGCATTAAGACCTTGAGAGTGAGACTGAGCTGAGAAAGAGAGAGATGCTGTTTTTTAAGCCCGGTGGCTGAGATTTTGCTTGGCTTTGTTTTTGTTTTGTATTTTTTTTTGCTAGCACCTGCTGTGAACTAACTGCAGGCTTGGACCACTGTGGATCTTTTTGCGGTGAGAGCCAAGATACTTTCTTTGTGTTTTATTTTGATGAATAAAGCAGCTGAGTGTTTAACCCCTTCTTTAGCTGTGCTGTTTTGTTCTTTGGAGTTGACAGAGCCCAGGAGTGTGTATCTGCCTTGAGGATACTCACCTACTCATGGTTCCTGCTCCCTAGTAGCAACAACATATAAATGTCGATGTTGCTACTTAAAAATGTAAGAGATAGATTTTATATGTTCGCACAAAACTGATAAAGGAGCATCCTCTAAGCTCAAACTCTTTGCAATACTGCAGGTCCACTCTCAAGCTCTCCTTCAAACTCCGGGTTCAAATGAGAAATTTTGGGAAGAGTTGCATGCACCTCAAAGTAGGTGTAAATTATGACAGAGAAAATTTCCAGACTACATGTGTACTGCTGTTATGACATAAGGAATGCATGTATACTTTGAAGGCCAACCCAAGCTGCCCACTGTGAACATGCATCCTTCAAATCTGGTCAGGCTGCCTGTATATACATGTAAGCAGCACCTCTTTTAAGACTGCCATTTACTCATATATGCGAATTGCACATGCAAATATATGGCTTGATTTTCCAAAAGGATTTATATGGATACCAGCTGCTAGTATCTGTATGAGTCCCCTACCTACTGATTGTCCAAATTTTATATAGATAGTATGGGACTGCAGATGTAAGGGACTAGCGCAATGCTATCAGGATGAAACGGGGCCAAATATGGAGCAGAGCAAGGACGGGACTAAAAATGATCTAGATAGCAGTGATATTCACTTGCTATTCAGATAATATGTGCATTTTACTTTAGACTTGATATGTAGCAGGCCTAAATGATAAAACACAGGATCTCTTGAACCTGGTGGTCAGCAGCGAATACGTATATTCAGCGCTGGTGATTATACATGGAGTGGCACCAAATATCAGCATTATTTATAAACGGTATGGTCACCAGTGTTTAAAACAATATGCTGACTGCCAGCACTAAAGTTTATCTGCTAAAAGAAATCAGGTAAGCTAACAAAAGTTACAATGTAATAATGGATGATTTCAATTACCCCAGTATCAACTGGGTCAATGTGACAGTAGGACATGCTAGGAAGTTCCTAGATGAAATAAATGATGGCTTCTTGGAGCAGCTGGTTCATGAACTGACAAGAGAGGAATCTATTTTAGACCTAGTCCTTAGTGGAACATAGGATCTGGTGCAACAGACAAGGGCATTGGGGCCACTTGGCAATAGTAATATTAGCATGATCGCATTTGATTTAATAAATGGAGGGAGAACTGCAAGGAAATCCACAGTACTACCTTTTAACTTTTAAAAAGGAGACTATGACAAAATGAGGAAAATAGTGAAGAAAAAAATAAAAGGAGCAGCTGCAAAGATTAAAGATTTACATCAAGCATGAGTGTTTAAAAATACCATCTTGGAAGCCCAGAACAGATGTATTCCATGCTTTAAGAAAGGTGGAAGGAAGGCCAAAAAACTCCCAGCATCATTTAAAGGTGAAGCCAGAGAGGCTTTTGTATCCAAAAAGCATCTTTCAGAAAATGGAAAAAGGAGCCTAATGACAAAAACAACAAACAATATAAGCACTGGTAATTTAGATGCAAGACTTTGATAAGTCAGGCAAAGAGAGAATTTGAAAAACACACACAAAAACCTTTTCAGTTGCATCTGTAGCAAAAAACCTGTGAGAGAGTCAGCTGGACCATTAGACGACTGAGGGGGTAAAAGGGGCGCTAAGGAAGGACAAAGCCATAACAGAGAGACTGAATGAATTCTTTGCTTCAGTCTTTACTGAAGAAGATGTAGGGAAGTTACCCATGACTGAAATGATATTTAAAGGTGATGTATCAGAAGAATTGAAACGAATATCGATAAAGTGGGAAAATGTATTACAACTATTTGATAAACTAAGAAGTAGCAAATCACCTGCACCAGATGGTATATAACACAGAGGGGTATGTTTACTAAAGTTTCTTAACGTGCGCGCCGCGTTAGTCTGCAGGATGCCATATAAGGAGTGGGCGGTCCGGTCAAAAATAGCAAAATGGGATTAGCGAGCGTGCTCTTGTGCGCCGCGCGCTCTTGTGCGCCGCACATTAGCACACGAGTAATGTGCGCGGGAAGCATAAGCAGGCGCGCTGATGTGCAAACAGAGAAACAGGGCTGCAGTACAATGGTGAAGACACTGACAGATGGTGCAGGGGTCATGGGTTCAATCCCCCACTGTGCCCAATGAATAAGGCTGGCTGAGGCACTACCTGTTATGTGTAATATTGCATTATGAGGCTTTTAAATTTTATTTTAATTACTGCTGCTAGCAAACGCACTCTCAAAGCACTGTAACATAAGGTGCTGCATAAGGCACCCCATAAGGTACCCCAGAGGGCACATTTTAAAGTGCACTGTCCGCCACGGCACCCTACAATGTTGCTGAAAGGGTGGCTTATAGGGCGCCCTATAGGGTGCCCTATGAGGCACAGCAAGGTCATAGCACTGTTTTTGATGGCAGCACTGTGCATTTAAACGCATGGAAATCTTAAGTAGGTGCGCTGACATGCAAGGAGGAACAGCAGTGTAGCACAATGGTTAAGGCACTGACTGATGATACAGGGGTCATGAGTTTGATCCCCAGTGTGCCTAATACGTAAGGCTAGTTGAGGTATCAGGTACCATGTAAGTATTGTTTCCTGCAGCACCTTATTTGTATTTTATTAATTGCTGCCAGCAAACACACCCTCATGTGCTGTAACCTAAGGGGCCGCATAAGGCACCCTATAAGGTACTCCATAGGGCACATTATAAAGTGCACTATCCGCCACGGCACCCTATAATGTCCCCTATAGGGCACCCTATCAGTCGCTCCATAGGATACTGTATAGTGCACCTTATATGGACGGTAACCATAAGGTGCCCTATAGGGCACTCTATAAAGCGCCCTCTGAGGCACCTTATGGGTACAGTACGCTGAGGGTGTTATTGCTGGCAGCACTAATGTACATTAAAAATAGATAATGCTTTGGACAGCCCTATCAAATAACCCCACTGTGGGTTTGAACCCATGATCTCTGGCTCCACTGGCAGTGAAGTAACCAGTGGGCTACAGCTGCTAGCAACCCCCTGGCTGGCTGCAGAAGGACTGCAAGTCACCACACAAACAGTCTGCTGTGGTCACCAGGATAGGGTTAACCCACCCATACCCATGATGCACTGCACATGCAAATCAGCAGCCTACAGATGATCACAAGATAGGGTATGCACCCCCACAGCACCTCGGCCTGGTAGGGAGAACTGACCGTGTGTGGTACTGGCACAGAGTAGCTACACACCGTCACATTGTGCAGGTACTGCACTCACCCTGAGGGTGAGGTGGGGTGCCCAGCACCAGGTCCACAGCAGAGACAGGCCATGCTGCAGGTCCCCAGCAGTGCTAATGTGTGAGATAGGTAGTTTCTGCAGACACACCTTGGATATATCTGTATGTCTCAGTCAGGTGTAGCCCCTATGGACCCCTAGAAGGATTATGTACCACCACCCTCCTCCTCCAGGGCTGAGAGTGGTAAACAGGGTCTCCCACCAACAGATCCACATTCTACCTCCCTGCAATGGTGGCAGTAGAGGGGATCATCAACCCCAGTCCTGCTGGGGAACAGACACCTACAGGGCAGTCAATGCAGCTCTGTACACATCCATAACGCAATAGCAGACAGACATTAGGCCCGGATATGCTAAGCTGCACCCCACCACTATCTGATATTCTCCTGCAGCAAGCCTTCAGCCGCTGCACCCTGCAAGGCGCTCCATCAAGACACATACCAGCTGCAGACAGTCTGCTAGCTAGTCCATAGTGCATGTTCCTGGTGGAAATGCGTGCACCCAGAACTGGGATGTCAGCATACACACCAAGCAGATAAGTCAGTGACTGGGCCCCAAAAGGAAACCCATAAATATCACATGAGAGAAATGCTATATAGCACTATGGGGGTGCCTAGCCATGCTGTGGTCACTGCACAGTCAGGGTGAGAGTGATCTCCCAGCAGGACATGCTGTGGCCACCCTGCCTGTGCAGGTGGTGGCCGGGCACTACAATGTCCCAGCCAGTGCCCTATGCCCTGTGCAGATGCATCCTGGCCAGGCCACCTTGTCCGGGCTATACCCATGGTACCTTGCTCCTCATTATGCACATTGGCAGGCCAATACTGGCAACAGTGCTGGCAGTGTGGGCTGTGGAGGGTGTTTGCAGCCACCACACACTGGATAGACAGACACACACTCCCACACCTATGCCAGCATTGTGCTACTATAGAGGAGTTTAGCAGCCCTGGCCACCACACCAACCAGTCCTGGGCACAGTGCAGGCATGGATATGCTACGCAATACTGTTGGGGGTCACTCCCCAGGGTGGTAAACACTGTCAGAGACCAGACCTGAAGCACACTCCACAGACATCAGAAAGGTTGCTATGATGGAGCTCAATCAGCAAACTGTGCTTAACATAGGAATTGCTATCTGCCAGTAATCATAGCAAACGTTTGATAGCTGTGTACCGTATTCCCAGGTGTAGGGTGGCATTGCTAAGGTATGCAAGTGCTAGTATTGGGAGATGCACGCAGGGCCCATTGTCCTGCCTCTCCAGGAGGCATTGGCTAATGGAGCCTGTGGGTGTGGGTGTGTCTGCCCCTGTTGGCTGCTGCTTTACGGCAGAGGTTCCCAACTCCAGTCCTGGTGTGCCAAACACTGTTCGGGTTTTCATGCTGTCCCTCATGAATATGCATGAGATACATCTGCATACCATGGGGGTGGTGCATAGATATGCAGCACAGGCATCTTTATTAGAGGTAGCATGGAATCTGAATGGTGTTTGGCCCTCCAGGACTGCATTTGGGAGACTCTGCTCTAGGTAATGCGCCTGTTTATGGTGTCTTTGCTCTGTAGGGTAAAATGTAGGTGTTTTGGGCATGTTTACGTCATCTGCAATAAACGTTCTGTCTGTAGTAGCACGTTTCAGTTGTGGGTAAAATATGGGTACTGGGTTGGCAGGTACCATAGCTGGGACTTGAACCTGTGACCTTCTGCCTCCAAACACACTGGTTGTGTGCACTGCACCACCGTTTTGCCACAGAGACAGTGCATTCCTTGGTGATACCATGACTGTTTGTCCGTCAGGGCCTGTCTTTTGCAGTGCATGGCACCCACCTACACAGGGCTAGGCCATGGTCTGCTCTGGGCAACTGCCACTGCCCCCTCCACCACCACAGCGAGAATCATTCAGAGAGCAAGGAAAAGCGACCACATCACCCCAATTCTAAGAGACCTGCACATACTTCCCTTCGAAGCACGAACTAAATACAAATCCATCCTACACACCCACAAAGCCATCCACCAAACACAGAACACCCAGCTCCGCACCCTGCTGTCTCATCCAGCCCATGGCAAAACCACCAGACAGGCCTCCAGCAACTCCCTCACCGTCCCTCACAAAAGAACCAAATGCTCTCAACGGATATGCAATCGAGCCTTTGAACTTTATGCTCCATCCCTATGGAATTCTCTACCGAGCCATCTTAGAAACAATAACGATCTAACGTCATTCAGAAAGCAGCTAAAAACCATCCTATTCCAAGAATGCTTCAAAGCAACTACCACCGGAAAGTGCGCCAACCCCTGACCGCTCCCACTATGGACCTCTGATTGAAAACTGAACTATACTGTCCATGTCTAAAGTCTGTCCTATGTCGAAATCATCAATGTTGCCTACCTGGTGATGGCCCCACCTTTATACTTAATTACCCCCACCCTTGAGTGTAGCGCTGCTTTGACCCGGTGAAAAGCAGGATATAAATACAGTTAAATAAATAAATAAATAAATAAATAAAATAAACAGTACCCCCTCCGCCACATGGCCTTATATTGGAGACAGCATAAAACCTGAATGATTTGTGGCCTTCCAGGACTGCATTTGGGGGACTCTGCTCTAGGTAATGCGCATGCTTCTGGTGTCTGTGCTCAGTGGGGTAAAATATAGGCATTTGAACTATGCGTATGTTCTCTGCAATAAAGGTTTGTCCTTACTATCATGGTTTAGTAGCGGGTAAAATATGGTGACTGGATTGGCAGCAGCCCCAGCTGGGACTTGAACTTGTGACCTTCTGCTCCTGAACACACTGGCTGTGTTCACTGCACCACACTGTGCTCACAGAGACAGTGCAGTCCCTGGAGATACCATGGTTGTTTGTCAGACAGAGCCTGTCTGTTGCAGTGCATGGCACCCTCCTACACAGGGCTAGGCCATGGTCAGCTCTGGGCAGCTGCCACTGCCCCTCTCCACCACCAGTACCCCTCTGCCATCATGCTGACATGCCCTTCTGCTGGTGGTGCTGGTGGTGTGCAGTCTCAAGCCATCCAGTGTGCAGGTAGGCGGATGCCTATGGTGCGTGTTCTGGGGTAGGGGTGCCTGCATAGGCGTCCACGCTTCCCCCCAACACCGCCTGCCAATGTTCTGTGCCCTTGGGGGTACCTGCTGGGTACTATCCCCTGTGACACTGTGATAGACACTCTGGTGCCCATGTTGGGCCCTCATCAGTTGCTGTCTGGCTGCTGTTCAGTTTCAGCATTCCTAAGTGCCATCTAGGCATCTGCCTAGTCCGCACTGTGCCCCAGCTGCACCACAGCATGTGCTGCCTGCAGCCCTCTGTATCCCCTTTCCCAGCATCTGTCCAGTTGCCCATTCCGACATGCCCGCCCTGCTGTTGTGGAACATGTGCATGCCATAGGTAACCTGTCCAATGGAGAGGGAAACCCTGATCAGTGCTATTTCACTGTGGGATCATTCACCTTGTATGGGGACGGAGCGTAGACCCTTCCAAAATTCATATTTATTTTTTGGGACTTTCTTGGGAGTGTGTTTTGATGTTTCCCATTACTATCACTATTGCCCAGCTTGATTATGATTTTTTTAAATTTTGTTGGGGTCCTTTTCAATGTTTATTTGTACATTTGTTCTGTGCACATATATCACACTTATCACTTTTCTGTAGGTTTCCCTGGTTTTGCTGTACATTGCTGACAGAAATGGTTTCTCTTCCCTTTAAATCAGCTCTAACGCGAGGTTTTCACTTGCATTATTTTTGGCCTCGAATTTCACCTCGCTAGTGTGTGGGGAGCCTCTTCCCTCCCACTCTCCACCCATTGACCCCTTCTCTCCGCCCCTGGGGAGCCTTCCTCCGCCCTCCGGGAGCCTTTCCCCGCCTTCAGCGCTCATGTGCGCCGCTGCGCACATGAGCGCGCACTAAAGCGCATTTTGCCCCGTAAAGCGTCATTAGCGTGCGCTAAGGTACCTTAGTGCACGCTCATGCGTGCCGCGCACATTAAGAAGTTTTAGTAAACATACCCCAGAGTGTTGAAAGAACTGAAATATGAAATATCAGACCTACTATTTGTGAACTATCATTAAAATAATCTGTAGTACCTCAAAATTGAAGAATCGCTAATCTACCACCAATTTTAAAAGGGTTCTAGGGGTAATCTGGGAAACTACAGACTGTTGAGCCTGACATCAGTACCAGGCAAAATGGTAGAAACTATTATAAAGAATAAAATTACTGAGCATGTGGATAGTCATGGTTTTAATGTGAGAAAGCCATCATGGATTTAACCAAGGAAAGTCTTGTCTTACTAATCTTACTTACTAAATTGGCCATGTAACCCTACTTTCTGCTTTCTATCTTTTAACCAGTTCCTGATCCACAATAGCACACTGCCTCCTATCCCATGACTTTTTATTTTACCAAGACTGTCTCATTAGGGACCTTTTTAAAGGCTTTCTGAAACTCCATATATACTATATCCATCATCTCACCTTTATCTACCAATTTATCTGCCTTGAATATTGTGTGAAATTCTGGTCATCATATCTTAAGGATATACAGCAACAGAATTAAAAAAGGTACAGAGAAGAGCCACCAAAATGGTAAGGAGGATGGAAGGATACCCCTTCGAATAAAAGCTTAAAAGGTTAGGATTTTTTAACCTGGAAAAGAGATGGCTTAGGGGGACATATGAATGAGGTCTATAAATTAATGAATGGCGTGGAACGGGTTAACATAAATCAGTTGTTTACTCCATCAAAAAGTAGGAAGACTAGGAGACATGCAAGGAAGCTACAATGTAACTCATTTAAGACTAATCAGAGAAAATATTTTTTCACTCATCGCGTAATCAAACTCTGGAATTCGTTATCAGAGGATGTGGTAAAAGCTGTTAGTGTGCTGGCTTTAAAAAGGTTTGGGACAAGCTCCTGGAGGAAAAGTCCATAAACTATTATTAAGGAGAACCCGGGAAATCTACTGTTTACCTTTATGTGAACCTGATAGGTAATTGTGACATGGATTGGCCACTGCTGGAAACAGGATGTTGGGCTTGAAGGACTTTGGTCTGATCCAGTTTGGCATTTCTTATGGTTTTCTTGAAATCTTCCAGCATTTTGACACTTGCTTGTTTCCAGTTTTCATTTCCATTTTCCTCCACGGCATATACTTCCTTGCATTTAACCCTCCCTCCAGCCATCCCTCAGATCGCTAATAATGATCCCTGCCTTTCTTCCCTCCTCCCCTCTCACCACTGATGTAAGCCTCAGCTGGAAGCTGTCTTTCTGTTCCTCATTACTCCATTCATGGATAGCTACAACAATACCAAACGACATGCACACTAGCACTGGAGCCTTAAGGGCGGCACTTTGCACATCAATGACACTGCTCAATGTATCAACTTAGGCACTAAGCACAGCGATGTTGCAGCCAGCTAGGTGTGATAATAGCTTTTCTGGAGAAAAAGGAGGGGCCTGAGCCCCTCCAGGCCACTCTGTGGTTTTTACTCTGCGCTGCTTCACTGACGGTTTGGGTTTTTTTTCTCTTTTTAGTGAGAGGCAGTGTCTTGCAGGAGCAGCAGTGCGGTCGCTACGGCACTGGCATGACATCCATAATAAAAATGGTTAGCGGGTAGCAGCTATACGGTAGCAGTCTCGCAAAAAAAAAAAAAAAAAAGCCACTAGGTGTCAGCAGCCTGCACTAGGGCTAAATTTACCTGTGGTGAGCTGATCCCTCAATGTGTGGGGACCTGGGACAAAAGCGCTTTTTGCCCATAGGTAAAAGCAGCACTGATTAAGGCTTAAGATACACTGACCATGTGCAGAGTAATTGCTCCAAGTATAGAGGAGGATATGTAATAGCTTTACATGTAGGCCTTGGACCTTCTTGCATTTATAAGAAAATTTTGAATATTGTTAATTAGAAAGCTACCAGTGATGTATGCTTGACACAGCGAGGTTAACGTATCGTATAATTTAAGAACATAAGATATGCCATACTGGGTCAGACCAAGGTCCATCAAGCCCTGTATCCTGTTTCCAACAATGGTCAATCTAGGTCACAAGTACCTAACAGTTTCCCCAAAAGACACAGGATCCTCAATGCTTGTATTGGCTCAAGCAGTGATATCCTGGGTCCCTTTTAATAATGGTTTATGGACCTTGTCCAAACCTTTTTTAACCCCAGCTACACTAACAGCTTTTACTACATTCTCTGGTAACAAATTCCAGAGTTTGATTACACGTTGAATGAAAAAATATTTTCTCTTATTAGTCTTAAATAGGTTACCCTGTAGCTTCATTGCATGTCCCCCAGTCTTTTTATATTCTGATGATGTAAACAATCAATCTACGTTTACCCGTTCCACTCCATTCATTAATTTATAGACTTCTATCATATCTCCCCTCAGCCGTCTCTTTTCCAGGTTGAAGAGCCCTAATCTTTTTAGCCTCTCCTCATAGGGGTATCTTTCTATCCCCTTTACCATTTTGGTGGCTCTTCTCTGAACCTTTTCTAATAACGCTATATATTTTTTAAGATACGGTGACCAGAACTGCACACAATATTCAAGGTGCGGTCACACCATGGAACGATACAGAGGCATTATAATATCCTTTGTTTTATTTTCCATTCCTTTGCTTATGATACCTAGCATTCTATTTGCTCTCTTGGCCACCGCTGCACACTGAGCAGAGAGTTTTAACATGTTATCCATGAATATGCCTAAATCTTTTTCCTGGGTGGTGGTTCCCACTGTGGAAACTTGCATCGTGTAACCATAGTTTGGGTTGTTCTTTCCTAGGTGCATATCTTTGCACTTGTCTATTTAGAAATTACTGAAGTGTTATATTTGAACAGGTCAGTAGAAAAAGTTCTAATTTTTATGCACACTGTTGCTGTGGAGGTACTCTACCATTCTGCAGGATTTAAAAGTATGTTAATAAAAAATATCTGCTGATGAATGCTGGTAGCACTGCACCTGGTATTCAGTCCTCCTCCCTTTTCCCCATCCCCCTACTCTCTCCAGGGCCGGCTCAACCAGTAGGCAAGAGTAAGCAGTCACCTAGGGCGGCAGCCTCTGAGGGGCAGCAAAGATCAGCAGCAGTCAAAGAAAACCAATAAATCCTGACAGCCACACAAACTCATAGCCATCAGCACATTCTTTTACCTATAGGGAGAGTGGGCGCACACATACATATAAAGCAAAGTTTATATCTAAAAGCATGGGCCCTGATATTCAAAGCATTTACACAGTTTACAGACCTATAAACCATGTAAATGCCGCTGAATATCCCTGATTACCTCCACTACATGCCCCAATGCTAATCGCATGTCATGGGCGTTCCGGGGTGGCAACAGTCACTAACCGGGCAGCGGCAATATTGCAGCGCTGCCCGGTTAGCACCCATGGGTAAAAGATAGGCACAGCAAAGCTGGCCAATCTTTACCCATGAGAGCTAATTGGACAACAGCTCAATATCGTCGCTGCCCGTTTAGTTTCTGCAGGCTTGTGGGCTGTGCGATGACTCCAGTTACATATGACCCCGGCATTGAATATCCAGGGTTAAAGGTCACCAGCGATGGCTATGTGCCATAGCAGCGCATAGACATCCCAGAAGAATATCAGGCCCATAATGTCCAGTTAAATATTTTTATAGGTCTAATGTGGGAGAGGTGGAGTTGGAATGATCATGATTATTGAGTTTAATTATCAAAATTATGGAGTGAGGGGGCATAAGGTTGAAGGTTTGCCCAGGCACTGAATACTCTTGCACTAGCCCTGTCTCTCTCCTTCAATTGCTTTGTGCAATTTTGGTTGGAAGAAGTGAGGAAAAGAGGAAGAAAAATAGCAGGGAAAAAACCTGTCCAATCCCGTCTATTTGCCTTTGATCCATTCTCTCTCAAATGAAAACCTTTCAACATTTATTTTCAAATCTTGTGAAAAGAGTAGGCAGTAATAATTTTTTGGGTTGAAGGAAGAGCTCAGTGTTTGTGTCACCTGTGTAAGAGGGGCACAGTATTGGTGTAATATTTTGTTTTTATTAAAACATTCAAAAGACTTTATGACAATTTCACATCAGAATGTTGGGTGCAACTTGGTTATTACCTGGTTTTATCGATGGTCTTTCTTCATTCTTAGATGGTCTAGGTCTTGAAGGCAAGCTCTGAATGTCATCTAAACATGTAGGAGAAAGAAAGAGTGCATTGAGAATGCCAGGAGTCCAAATACAGAGTAGCACCATTGTTCTCCATAAGTGCTGAAGCTTCTCAGCCTTTTGGTTCATGTCAAAGATTAGGTCTGAACCAATGGGTGGAGATTTAGGAGCATACATAGCAAAAACTTTAGATTTCTGTCCTTTTTAGTTTCTTTGGGGTTTTTACATTTTTGTTTTCTTTTTTCTTCATATTGTTTTTGAGTTTTAGTACACACTAAGGGGGTCTTTGGACTAGCCTAGTAATTAGCACACTGGCTTGGTAACCAAGAGACCAGGGTTCAAGTCCCACTAGCACTCCTTGTGGCCTTGAACAAGTCACTTAACCCTTCATTGCCTCAGAAGAAAGGCCTGGCAATTTACTTCCTGTCACACTGCCAAGAAAACTCAGAAGCTGCTGGGTCACCAGGCATCAGCACTGACTCGACAGCACACATTGCATTTGCAAGGGGGTCTTTTACTAAAAGGCACTAGCTGTCAGCACATGTTCTGACATGCGCTGAAGGCATGCTGGGACACATGTTGACAGCTAGCATGGGGCCATGATTGATTTCTACTGTAACTGTGAATTACATGTTGGGGCATTAAGGGGATGGGTTAGAGAAGGTGAGTGGGTGTGTTGAGGACTGTACAGTTAGCGCTGAGGTAAACACCACGTGCTAACTGTGACCCTTGCAATTAACGTGGCTTCACCTAACACCACCTCAATAGGTGAAGTTAAATGCATTCACACTATTTGCATGCCATGTTAGGGCGCAGGGCTCTGCGTTAACTGCAGGAATATGCTTTCCATGCCCCCGATAGTTAACGCAATGGGGTTGCAGCTAATGCCCCATGGTTTCGGTGTTACTGGTACAAAGTCAGAACCCTTAGAAACCTCCGCCCACTATTAAGCACAGACTCCTTCCGTACTATTTGTCAAACCTTTACCACTCCTACCCTTGATTATTGCAACCTCATATACTGCAGCCTTCCTAAGCAAAGCATTTACCCACTCCAACTGGCCCAAAACACAATTGCACATCTAATCTTCAAGACTTCCAGAAGAACCCATATCACCCCTATACTCCATCACCTATACAGGCTCCCTATCCTGTCCAGAATAAAATTCAAATCCCTCACCCTAACTCATAAAGTCATACATTCTGAATCTGCCCCTGCATTTGCCCCCTCCTTTCCAAGCCTACTAGTTCCAGATCTCGAAGGATTAGCTCCACTAACCTACTACAGATACCAATACAAAAACTAAGAAGCAAACAAGCTACTTGCAATTGGGTCTTCTCTCTCTACGCCCCTACGGAATGGAATGCCCTCCCGCCTGACCTACAAGGTTGCCCCCGACCACGCAGAATTCCAAAAACAGTTAAAAACATTCCTATTCCAAGAATACTTTGGATCCACCCGCTAAAGCAACCTTAGATCCAGTGTCACCTAGCTTCTTTCCCTACATCTCTATATACTAACCCCCCATGCACCCCTGGCCCCCTCCCCTACCTTATCCCTAATCTTCCCCCCTCCCTTATTCTATGTACATAGTTGCCCTTGGGCCATATACCTTTACCTGTTAACTATAGATACGTTTTTCCTACAAGTTATTGTTCTAAGTACAACAGTTGTAACTACACTGTTAAGTTGAGTTCAATGTAAATCGTCTTGACAATATTTATTTAGTGTACATTTGTATCCCGCTGCTTCCAGCGATCAGCAGCGGTTGCTATACATGGTGAGAGTGGCTGTACCGGCCAGAAATTAGAAATATATACATTGCGATTAGGGAGGGAGAGGTAGTGCACAGCAAACATAGGGTTACAAATTACAGTTGATTGATGTTAAAACTTCACACAGGATACTTTATATACATATTTACACATGACTGAATGCAGTTCTCGTTGTGCGTTTACATAGGGTACGGTAATTGTCCCACACATGGAAGACAGTTGGTAGTGGGAAATGATGGTAGTGGGGTACAGGGCCTAGGTTATATTGTAATACGATTGGAAGAGGTGGGTCTTAAGCTTTTTTCTGAAGTCTTTCAGGTCACAGTTTGCACGCAGTTCACATGGCAGCCGCTTCCAGAGTGCCGGAGCTATAAATGAGAAAGCTCTGTTACTAGTACATGCATTAACCTTTCTGATGCACTTCGGGAGACAGAGGGAATTGAGGTTCGCTGTTCTTCTATTTCTGTTGTTGGGTAGATTGGAAATTAAGCTGTTGAGGTGTGAGGGCGCTACATTATGGATGAGTTTGAAAGTAGTGACTATCATTTTGTATTGAATGCGGGCCACAATGGGGAGCCAATGTAGCTCAATTAGAACAGGTGTAATGTTGTCAGAGAGGTTTTTTTGCATAATGATTCTGGCAGCAACATTTTGTGCCATTTGTAGTATATTTATAGTTTTCTTTGGCAGGCCTTGCAGTATGGCATTGCAATAGTCTAGATGTGGAATGATGAGGGCTTGAGCGACAGACCTGAAGTCGGCATGATCGAGGATGCTACGTAGAGGCTGCAGGACTCTTAATTTGTGGAAAATGGCCCGATTGGTAATTCGGAGGTGTTTGTCCATATTTAGGTTGTTGTCAAGCATCACTCCTAGATATTTTATCTCTGTCTTGATGTTGTAATTGTTATTGTTCATGGTGACTGTTGTTGAGGGCTCGAAGCCCGGTTTCCTGGAGATACACATTGCTTCTGTTTTCTTGTGATTAATGGACATGTTATTGCGTTGAAGCCAGGTTTGTAGCTCGAATAGGCATTTTTCAAGCTTGTTGAGGTTTGGGTTATTTACGTTGAGTTGAGTATAAAGCATTAGGTCATCTGCGTATATATGGTAGTTGATCTCGTGGTCCTGGAAAATCTTGCATACTGGTTGTAGGTATAAGTTGAATAGGAGGGAGGAGAGGGCGGAGCCTTGTGGAATGCCTTGGGTTTTTTGGGAAGGGGGCTGCTTTGTCATTGTTGAATTGGACCTGTTGCATTCTGTTGGTTATGTAGGAGGAGAACCAATTTAGTGGGGTTCCTGAAAAGCCTATGGACTCAAGTCGCTCCAGTAGTGTGGGGTGATGCACTGAGTCGAAGGCAGCTGATATATCTATAAATATGAGCATATACATCTTGCTCTTGTTTTCTAGGCCTTTGAGTAGGTTGTCCATTAGGGCTAGCAGGAGGGTTTCTACACCGTGATGTTGCCGAAACCCGAATTGATGCACATCAAGGGCGTTTGTGTCATCAATGTGGTCCTGCAGCTGCTGCTGCACTGCCTTTTCAATAATCTTGGCGAGGAAAGATATGCTCGAAATTGGGCGGTAGGAGGTTGGGTCGTCCTTGTTGAGTGCTTTGTTTTTCAAAATGGGTCGTATGAATGACTTTTTAAGAAGCGATGGCATGAGACCTTGCAGTAGCGAGAGGTTCACTATGTGAGAGATGTGCTGTGCCATTTCCTGCTTGGTTGCCTTGATCCAGGCGGCTGGACAGGGGAGGTTGTGGTTTTTAGGCTGGTAATGATGTTTTTTATTTACTGGTCATCCACCCTCTGGAAGGTTGACCATTTTCTGCCCTGGTCTGGTCTTCCCTGGGTGTTAATTTTTTGTAGGGAGTTAGCCGCATCTAGCTTTGGAGCGAGGAGGGTAGGCGCTGTGGGACTAAGTTTGCTGGCATAATGATCTGCTAGCCGTTGGGCTGTTATGGATCTGCTGGGATTGCTGTCATGCGGAGCCTTGGTGAGCGATTTGACGAGTGCGAAAAGCTCCCTGGGCCTGTTGAGGGCCTTATTGAGTGTGTTTGTATGGTGCGTTTTCTTTGCCTGGTTGACTTCATTCTTATATGTTGATAGGAGGCTGAGGTAATCCTTCCTCCATTCCTCGGTTTTGAGCTTTCTCCATTTTCATTCTCGCTTTCTCAGGTCCTTCTTCAGTTCCCGTAGGGTTGCGGTGTACCATGGTTCCGACTTGGTTTTGGTTGGGTTCTTTGGGTGACTCCAGGTGGGTTTTGAGGTAGCCTCGATTCCTATGTTCCAGAGGTTTGCCAGCAGCTCGAGGTCCAAGAGATCCGAGTGTATGTGGTCTGATACGGATTCAAGGAGAGCCTCTTTATTGAATTTTTGGAAGCACCTTCGTTGGGGTGTTGTTTGTTCAGGTTGCGACTGGTCAGGTCCTGTGGGGAGAAGTAAGGAGAATTCAATTTGATGATGATCTGACCATGGTACTTGCGTTATTCGCGGTTTGGATTTTAATAGCTTGGGATGCTTAGTAGGTAGAAACACCATGTCTAGTGTATTGCCTTTGATGTGGGTTGCGTCAGGGATGATTTGCTTGTAACCCAGTTGCTCCATAGCTTCATGGAAGATGTTTGATTGCGCTGCGGGGGTAGAGGCTAGATTTAGGTCACCCAGGATGATCTGGTTCTTTTTGAGAGCAGTAGATGAGATGACTTCCAGAGCTGCTGCCAGGGATTCATGTGGGGATGTTGGTGGCCTATAGATAAGACATATGGATATGGCTCTCTTTTCAATTTTGAGTATGTCAATGCCGTCGAGCATGCTTTGTGGTGTGCTTGTTAGCGATAAGGCTGATCTGGCCATAATTAGAACTCCTCCTCCCCCTTTTCTTGGTACGGGGACAGTTATAAGTTGTGTATCCAGGTTTGCTTATTTGATTGATGATTACTGGGTCTGTTTCGGTTATCCATGTTTCGGTGATGCATAGAATATCAGGCTTTATATCCGTGATGAGGTCATGTATTATGTGGGTTTTATTTCTTATTGACCTGGCATTGATTAGTATAATGGAGATTGTGGAGAATATAATGATTAGTATAATGGAGAATATATTAAAAAACAACCACCCTTAAATAAATAAATAAATAAGTTAGGAGCAACACCATAGTACACTTTAGTAAATGGGCCCCTAAAACTATTTAACACACATCAAACTGGAGAGAGGGTAATTTTGTAACAGTTCATTGAATTTATGTATTACATACACACATAACGCAAACCAATTTTCAAAGGTAAAGTGTGATATACTTTCCTTTAGAAAATTATCCCATCAAAAATATCCATATCCATTTATACCTGCTTTTTAGAACGCACATAAGGTTTGAGAAAATTTACCCACATACTTTTGAAAATGTAAAACTGTGAAGGTCATTTCATATACTCTCACAGAGTTATTGTGCATTGCAGCATGTGTATTTGGGGCGTTTGCTTTACTTTATAAAATAGGGTTGTAAGCAGTGTAAAAATCTAGGTACATGCACTTATGTTTTCTCTAAGGCAGGTGTAAATGTCCATGTCTAAATTTTTCAAGAACACGTTTTTTGGGTTTTTTTTAAATTTGTTGTCAAGTCAGTGTTGCCTCCTGGCAACCCAGCTACCTCTGGGTTTTCTTAGTAATGTATCTTCAGAAGTAGATTAAGAACATAAGAACATAAGAACATAAGATATGCCATACTGGGTCAGACCAAGGTCCATCAAGCCCAGTATTCTGTTTCCAACAGTGGCCAATCTAGGTCATATGTACCTAGCAGTTTCCCCAAGAGACACAAGTTCCACAATGCTTGTACTGGATCAAGCATTGATATCTTCGGTCACTTCTTAATAATGGTTTATGGACCTTTCCTCCAGGAACTTGTCCAAACCTTTTTTAAACCCAGCTACACTAACAGCCTTTACTACATCCTCCGGTAACAAATTCCAGAGTTTGATTACACATTGAGTGAAAAAAATATTTTATTTTATTAGTCTTAAATAGTTTACCCTGTAGCTTCATTGCATGTCCCCTAGTCTTTCTATATTCTGATAAGGTAAACAATCGATCTACGTTTACCCGTTCCACTCCGTTTATTAATTTATAGATTCCCAGGAACTTTCTTCCAAAACAATGAAGGTTAAAGTGACTTACCTAAGATCACAAGGAGTGCCGATGGGAATCAAACCCTTGAACTTTGGGATATTAGACAATTGCTCTAACCGCTAGGTTACTCCTCCACTCCAGAATGCATGTTTGTTCAAGTAATTTATAACTTATACATGTAAATTTGTGTTCCATCTATATTCCACCCAAACTCTGTCTCTGTGCACACCCACCAAAACGTCCTCAAGACAGAACTTATGCACATGCTTTAGAAGAATAACCACTTAAATCATGCACATAAGTACCCATTCAATGGCATAAGTACCATTAAAAAGGGACTTATGCGCATAACTGGGAAAAATTGTATCGCCAAAGCTGTTGCCCCTATTACAGCTTCTTGCGTCTGTCCAGACAGCCCGATGCCTGTCGAGGGACTGATTCCATGTGCAAAATGCCTGCAAGCTGAAGCCCTCATGAAACAAGAGGAGGAGCTCAGAGAAGAGGTGGTAAGGCTGAGAAGCATTCAAGACTGCGAGAAATACATTTGATGATATGCATCTTGAAGCATTCAAGCTCTACAACAGAGGTGAAGGTGGTACGCTATATAATGAAGAGTTGGACACGAGTCACCAGAGCCTGCAGAACTGACAATCCAACTCCTTCAGCCCTTGAATTGAGAAAAACAAGTATACAACCCTGGAAGTGGAGGAGGTGAAAGCATCCCAGGAAAGGAAAGAGCCAGTGACCACAAGGAAGCAAAATATAGTGGTGTTTGGTGACTCTCTTCTGAAGTGTACTGAGGCATTCATCTGCCAACCAGACTTGATGTCCAGGGAGGTGTGCTGTATGCATGGTGCCAAAACCTGAGATGTTACGGAAAGTTTTCCGAGACTCATCAAGCCTACCGATTATTATCCGTTGTTGCTTATCCATGTTGGCCCAAATGATACTGCTAGCTATCCCTCTGAGTGTATCAAGAGTGACTTCATGGCTCTGGGACAAAGAGTGAAGCAGATGGGGGTTCAGATGGTGGTCTCTTCATGCCTCCCTGTTGAGGGTAAAGGCAGAGAAGCTTGCATACTGGAGATGAATGCATGGCTGTGTGGACGGTGGCATCAAGAGTGTTTCGGTTTCCTGGACCATAGGAAGATTTTCCAAGGACTGCAGAGAAGAGATGGTATCCATCTATCCAAGAGGGGTCAAAATGTCTTTCTCAGCAGACTGGCTAACCTACTGAAGAGGGTTTTAAACTACATTCATTGGGGATGGATGAAAAAAGCCCTCAGGTAAGTGACACATTAAATACCTCTGTAAAAATGGGTAAAAGGGGCAATATCTGGAAAGTGGTGTGCATAAATGCCTGTAGTATGGGAAATAAGATCCCAAATGTTGAGGCTTTAATGGAAGAGGCTGACTTGGATTTAGTGGCAGTTATGGGGGCATGATTCATGGGATGTAATTATACTGTGCTATACTTTATTCAGGAAGGACAGGGTAGGAAAAAGGGGAGGAGGAGTGGTACTATATGTAAAAAATAATATTAAAGATATAGAATTACAAGGCTTAAAAGGAAGTGAGGCGGCACTGTGGGCTAACTAGAAAGAGGAGATGGGAAATCCATTTGCATTGGTGTGATATACAGATCTCCTTCACAGGGAGAAGACATACACAGTATTGCTATGAAAGGAAAAGTGCTACTGATAGGTGATTTCAATGTTCCCGCTATTGGTTGGCACATCCCTTCTGAGGTGTCATCTAGAAGTAAGGAGATCCTAAATTCTCTACAGGGAGAACTATTCAGGCAACTGGTAACGGAACCTACACGTGAAGGGGCCATACTGGACTTGGCACTTATCAATGGGAAAGTGTTTCTGATGTTATAGTGGAGATCATCTCGCATCCAGTAATCATCAGATGGTGTAGTTTAGTATTAGGACTAGGGCTGATAAAGTCCATTCAAAAGTGAGGGTCTTAAACTTTAGGAAAACTAACTTTATCAAGATGGGACAATACCTCAAGGAGTCCTTAGTGGGATGGGAACAGCTGAGGGATGTAGAAAAGCAATGGGCAAAACTGAAAGGGAATATTTTAAGGGCAACAAACCTTTTTGTTAGAAAAGTAAATACATGTAAAACGTAGACAAAGTTATGGGGCCAGATGGGATACATCCAAGAGTATTGAAGGAACTTAGGGAGGTTCTAGCAGCATTACTGTCTGACCTTTACAATGCTTCTTTAGAGTCGGGAGTGGTCTCAGAGGACTGGAGAAAGGCATATGTGGTCCCAATACACAAAAATGGAAGTAAGGATGAGGCTGAGAACTACAGGCCGGTTAGTCTGACCTTTGTGGTAAGTAAATTAATTGAAACACTGCTAAAATAGAGGATAGTGAGGTTTCTGGAGTCCAATAGGTTGCAGAATTCGAGGCAGCATGGGTAAACTAGAGGCAGGTCTTGTCAGTCAAATCTGAATGATTTCTTTGACTGGATGACCAGAGAGTTGGACCAAGGGAGTGCCCTAGATGTAGCGTACTTAGATTTCAGTAATGACTTTGACACCATTCAACACAGGCAACTTATAAATAAATTGAACATCCTAGGGATGGACCCTAAAGTTACTGACTGGGTTAAAAATTGGTTAAGTGGGAGGAGACAAAGGATACAGGTAAATTGAGCTCACTCTGAGGAGGATGTTACCAGTGGTGTGCTGCAGGGAACTGTCCTTGGTCTGATTCATTTTAAAATTTTTGTTAGTGATATTGCAGAAGGGCTGTCGGGTAAGGTTTGCCTCTTTGCGGATGATACCAAAATCTGCAATAGAGCAGACACCCAGGAAGGAATAGATAACATGAGGAGGGATCTAGCTAAGCTTGAAGAACAGTTGAGAATTTGGCAGCTTAGATTTAACACTGAAAAAAGGAGGATCATGCATTTGGGCTGCAAAAATCTAAGAGAGTGGTACAATTTAAGGGGTTAAGTACTTCTGCCAATGAAAGAGCAGTGGGACCTGGGCATGGTTGTTTCTGATGATCTTAAACAGGTAGAAAAGGCGATTGCACCTTCAAAAAGATATAAACAGAATGGAGTCAGTGCAGAGAGTGGCTACCACAGTGGTCAGTGGTCTTCATTATAAACCATATGGGGACAGATTTAAAGATCTCAATATGTATGTTTTAAAGGAAGACAGGATAGAAGAGATATGGCAGATACATTTAACTATATCTCTGTGGCATAAATAACAGGAGGAGAGCCTCTTTCAATTGAAAGTAAGCTGTGCAATGAGGGGACATAGGATGAAGGTGAAAGGGGAGAGATTCAGGAGTAATGTGGAAATATTTCTTTATGGAACGAGTGGTAGATGCATGGAACAGCTGATACACGCATTTGCACTTGCTCTGAAGATGATGCAAAGGTGTGCATGCACCCACCCATTTTATAAAATATACACATATAGGGCAATTCCACCTCTGCCCTTTCCAAACTGTGGTCCTGGGAACGCCTGCTTGCAACATACATAGAAGTATGCACAGTTTTGTAGACATGTGTGCATATACGTGCATGAACAGCTGCACAATTTTATAAGAGATTTTTTCTGTATTTGAAACAGGCTTTATGCATTTAAAATCCGTTTTAAAATTACCCCATGCACACATTTTACCGGCATAGCTACCAGGCAGTTTTAGAGCAAGCACTTTCACGCATAAACCAAAGCTTTTTGTGTGTAAATTGTTTTTAAAATTATCCCTTTAGTTCATGGTAAAACTCAAAAATAATACACAATGACATTTTTTAAAAATCTGTTTAGAAATGACATAAAACAACACAACACATACCAACGTTTTCAAACCCCTGCATACCTCTACTGAGATTGAGGACCTGCACAAGATGGGAAGGGGTGACCCTCATTAGGGACATAATACCATTTGGACCTTTGGCCCAACTGGGAGGATCAAGTCTCTCACTGAGAAATAAATAAAAAATCAAGAACACATGTTGTAATGTTCTCTGCGACACTGATGTCGCTGTTCATAGTCAGCTCTTGTGTCTGCAAAAAGACAAATGTATCATCTAGTGACCAACTTGGTCACTCAGAATTGGCCAAAGTCTGTGAAAATCTCATTTTTAAAGATGAGGAAAACTATTTGCTAGAAAGAAACCCAAGACTTAAGGTGCATGAAGTCCCTTCCACGGGACACCAACAGTTGCATTGCAGCATGTAATTAGATTGTGACTTCACCAGTGACACAGCAAAGGCTGGCATCTGTAAGCATGCTGTGAGAAGCATGGGTGTCAAGAGAAACTAAGAAGCTGCAAGAGAAGCTGTAACAAAGTCGAGAAGGCAGCACAATGCAATGCCAGGTGGACTTTTGTCTGGCAAATAGCAGAAACATGCTCACATGAGAAACCAAACTTGGCATTATTACCTTCAGGTGTAAGAGGTTTCAGAAATGTCAGAATTGTTGCTGAAAGAAAAAAAAACAACTGTGGTTAGTCTTTTGGAAGATATTGTAAAGTTATCACTGAACTTCCCACCCTTTTTATAGACATTCCTGCTAGCTGACGCTAATTTATGTTTAAAAATAATTTTTCAAACCCATGGCACCAAAGATATATGGTATAATCCAGGCCTTGACAATTTTTCTTGAAATCTAGGAGCCAGCTTAAACATTTAGGAGCCAGTTGCTGAAACCAAGGTCACAGTGCTCCTCCCATCCCCCAAAAAGTATATCACAGATCCTTTTTAAGAGCTTGATTCACTGTTTTCCCCATTTTCTATAAGAAAAGATAGTTTAATAAACTAGACCCTGATCATGACATTAGATAGTGCAAACAGAAAGTAACGACCTTCTCCCCCTCCCCCTCCCACCAATCCAAATGAGAATGCTGTTAGCAGCATATTGGTAGCCCTTTATAGATGTTCCCATGGCTACTTCCTTTTTTGTTACACATTATCTCCATGGTCTGGTAATATGTAAATTAAAAAAAAAAATCTCCCATAGGCCCCGCACCTTGACTTCCCTGAATTCACACACTCACTTTCTCTCAAGCCCCTCCAGCCAACCAGTGTCTCATATACCCCTCTCCAGCCATCACCCAGCCTCTCTCTCTCTCACAGTCCCCCATCACCATCATCCATCTCTCTCTCTCTCTCACAGCCCTTCACCATCACCCCAATTTGTCTGTCTGTCTCTCTCTCTCTTTCCTTGCTCCCTCCTCCAGCCATCACCCAATGTGTTTCCCTTCCCCAGCCATCACTTGATATATCTTACCATTCCTGCTGAGCTGTTTGCTTGTCTACCGCGATCAGCTCTGCATGTAACTTGAGTTGCATGGTACAGGAAGTTTGCTGATCTCACGAGACTTGAAACTGCGAGATCAGCAAACTTCCTCCATTGTGCAGTTCAAGCTACACGCAAAGCCGATCACAATGAAGCAGCAAACAGCGCAGCTGGAATTCTAAGAAATATTGGATGATGGTTGGGGAAGGGGGCAATGAAATCCCGGGTGCCAGGGTTCAATTTATAATCGCATATAGCAACTTGGCACCTCAATTTGTCGAGCCCTGGTAAAAACCATTCCTCAGTGTTCTGAATGAAGGAACAATAAATTAGACTACAAATCATATCTGAAGAAGAGCAGAAACTTCTGCACTCCAATGTTTTTTTCTGTTCTTGGTCTTTTCTTAGGTATCAGAGACTACGTACATCCCAGACGTCACCAGGACCAATATGGCCGACTTCACCTCTACACCCACTGGAAACTTATTGGTGCTGGAATCTTTATCACATTACATTGACTTTTTGTCTGATATAAAGCAATAACCTGATCTACATCTTCCATTTCTGTAACACGCAGCTGTGAAAGGAAACAGTGCAACAGCCTGAGGATTGTGAGTGCCTCTGAATAAGAAATGGTTCCTAATCCTCCCTGCATGAGATACTACAGCAGAAAGGATTTACATGCAAGAGGTTGGAATCAAATGCAAATTACTTCATAAATGGAGAGGAACGCAACTGTATATAGCGCTGGGCGCAACTCTACAACTCTTGCCACCTCATTGAGCAGACTAGATGGACCATGCTCGTCTTTATCTGCTGCCATTTACTATGTTACTACAAAATTTTGGGTGCATTTTCAACCTGGTCTAATTTTATTTTTAGTTATTTTATCATTGAAGGGGGTCATTTTGGAAGCCCTATTTGTGATTAGGATGTCTGAAAATGGCTCTTCCAATGTTCCAATCACATCCACGTTGCAAGAGCCAGTATAAAATGCCCTGGACTTACACGTGTCTTGCACAATCATGTCCACGTTGCATGGAGGCACGGTGGAGACGTTTCTGGAGTATGCAGGAAAAGATACATGTGTACGCCCAATTTCAGGATGGGGCCGCGTGTTTACAACTGGCGGCAGACACATCCATGTCTATACCTGCTCTTGGGCACAGATAGACCTTTGAAAAGTGCTCATTTCTGCCAGCTATCAACAGTACAAAGAAGAGGGGAATGCCCCTTCACTCCCACAATATCTTTTGCCAATTCCTAAAAACCTAGTAGTTAAACAGCAAGGCCTTATTGCCTGCTGCTGTGCTGCTAAATGTTTGTTTCTAAAACTACAGGCTCGGATGCGAATGTGATAATATATACAGGTGCGCATACTGAAATAGTGCTGGCACGTCTATGTGACCGATACCATAAATATCTATATCTCATACATCCACATCACTGAAATCTGTCAGTTTCCTGCATGCGTCTTGCCCCTTATTCTGTACTTCCCTGTCCCACTCTATATCACGGTGGACGTATTTATCTTTTGGGGCAGAGAGAGGGTGATTTTAGATGGCATTTACATGCTCCTGTTCCTGACCTTTTGACAAGGACGTCCTGGATGTCATCTAATGGTCTTTCTAAAAGTCTATAACAAATAAATACTGTTTAGGATGCTATCCAGCAGAAAGTAGTTTAATTTAAAAAAGTGCAGCTTGTATTACTATGTTTTCAAAAGTACATTTGAATTATAAAATGATCTTGAAAGCAACGCATCTCCTATATAAATGTTTCAAATTCTTTTCTAGTCTGACTATATCAGTGGAAGAACATGCTCGACGGTTACAAAAGACTAATAGCAAAGGTCAGCTTTGCTTTTACAGACTAAGAGGCCTTTTTACTAAAGGGAGGTAGCTGACGTGTGTTCTGGCACGCATTAAATTCGTGTTGGGACATCTGTGTCGAGCGAGCGCGGGGCCATGACAGCACGTGACAATTTCTGCGCTAACTGTCCAACGCATGTGAAAGGTGCGAGTGGGCGGGGTTGGGGAGGAGAGTGGTGTGCTTTGTGCAGCTAGCAGGGGGACTCACACCGCACGCTAACTACATTAGCACAGGATCACCTTTTCAATAGGTGGCGGTGCACACGCTATGGGGCAGGGCTTCATGTTGACTGGCAGGGAAATGCTTGCCACCCCCTGACAGTTAATGTGGTGGTGTTGCACCTAACATGCCATCATTGCAGCGTTTTTGTCATCTAAAAGTACTCCTAAGATTATTTTTTCCCCTTTTTATGGGTTATACTTGTATTCTCTTCTTACTCCTACTGTTGGACTATCAGGTACACGTGTCCTAGTTTTGTTATTATAGCCCTGCATTACCTCCATTACTGTAAGCAAGTTTTTAGGTGGGTAGGAATAGGTACTCCACACCCCATACTTCTGGGGCCATGTTAGACAGGGGGAAAGACAACTTTCAAGGCCTAACGTTTGTGGATTCTTCTGCCAAAATTTCTTAATCCTTCTCACAGGAAGTCACTCACTTTCAAATACTCTGAAATTCAGTCTAAGTGGTAACCTTTTTTTCAGAATTAATTATTTGCCCTTTTCAAATCAAAGCTCAAGGTGAGTTACAATTCAAGTACTGCATTTATTTCCCTGCCCCAAATCTAAACTGTACCTGAAGCTATGCAGGATGAAGTTACTTGACCAAAGTCACAAGAAGCATCAGGGGAGAGAAAGGATTTAAAACCTCATTCCCTGGATTTTGGCCCACTGCTGTAATCACCACGCTACTCCTCCACACAATTTACAAATACAGTTCTTTGGTGCAGTAAAAATGAAAACATTCCTTTACTCATATTAGTACATACATAGGGTACATAGAGGATAATAACTCCCAAATTCTTATTCTCTTCAGTATTCACCCCCACATGAAAAATTCAAACACTTTGAGGCATATTTATGTGAAGTGGGATGTCCAGGATAGAACATCCAAAAATCCAGAGGAGTGGCAGCAGTGAAGGGAGGCCCGACCAATGCCTTCAGAAATCGCTCCATTTCCACCCTGACAAATGAATGTCACAATAACCGGTTATGGAGACGGGCTCTGTGCAGATATGCACAAATGCGGATGTCCCCAAATTGCACGGCCTCAGAACAGGGTACATAGACATACTAACTAGGGTATTTCAGAAAGGGGGGGGGGGATGACTATGTTATGAGACTTGCATGTCCTGACTGGCCATTTCAAATAATCAGATGTGCGACGGCGAGCCTGTACTATGTTAGGAGTATGTATTTACAAGCAGGTTTCTTCAGCCAGGAAATCTTAGCCGCAGCGATGAAAGCGCTTCCCCCTGGAAGCATTGCAGCCATGAAATGAGCACTTCTTTTGCAACTTTTTCATGGTTAAGATCAGGGATAGGCATGGATACCTCAGCAACCGAGACCATTCTGAAATCGCAACAGGATGTACATCTCTCTTGCTCTGCCCTGGACACAGGGCTGGTCTGTCCACTGGGAGAGCTAGGTGGCTGTCTAGGGCGGCGGGCCCAAGTGGGGGGTGGTGGGTAGCTACCCCTGATTCTATTTGGGGGGGAGGCAGGCAGTGGCAATATTTCCAAAAGCTGCTGCAAAAAGCCACCGGTTTTGGAAATACTGCCGCTGCCCACCTCCCCCTCCCAAGACAGAATCGGCAGCAGCTGGGGCCGGCGGCAGCGAGGGTGAGGTGGTAAGGCCGGGGTTTCTGCATAGGGTGGCAGAAACCTTTGGGTCAGCCCTGCCTGGGCATGCCTCCACCACACTCCCGTGCTAATGGGTTTCTTCAAGCTGGCCATATCTATATACCTGGCTTTCTAAAATACCTCCAGAGGCGTCTCCATGATTTGCATGTCTAAGTGCCTGTTTACAGATGTCCATCTCAGAAATAGGGCTTCTTAAATGACCTCCAAAAGGTTTTAATGTATATTAATGAAGTTAATGTGCATTAAGTTTCCACAGCCCTTTTATTTCTATGGGTACATTGGCACTTAACACACATTAACATTCATTACCATGCGTTAGCCTTTAGTAAACATGTCTCCTTGTCTCCTTCTGGCTTCTCTCTGAGCCAGTGGCCAGACTCCTCATCAGCCTCTTCAACACTCTTCTCGGCTCCTCAAATCAGGGCCGTACCGACGGTGAAAAGCGCCCTGTGTGAGTTGCATATCGGGTGCACGCCCCCCCCTCCCGCACCTCCATCTAGCCACTTTATGGGGGCGGGAGAGAAGAGGCGTGCACCTGATGTGCAACTCGCCGGCACACTAAACAGGTCTGGACCCTCCCGGAGAGACCAGACCTGCTTAGTGTGCCTGCGAGAAGACGTAAGGGGCGCATTTCGGCTCTGTGCCGCTGCCTGCCGCCATTAAAGTGGCGGCGGCAGGCAACGGCAGAGAGCCGAAATGCGCCTCTTAAGTCTTGGCGTCCTGTGCGGCTGCACTGCTCGCACAGGGCTCAGTACGGTCCTGCCTCAAATCTATTGTCTTCTGCAGCTCTTTGAGCTCTCCTTATGAATCTGTGAAAGATAGATCATCCCTCCTTTACCCAATGTTTTCCAGGCCTCAGGATCCCTCACTCCAGATCCCAGGCACTCCCCCTGAGCCCCAGCTCTTCCATGGAAGCAGAGCCAATCCTCTTCCTTACAAATGGTTTTATACACACTTGTAGACTCCTTCCATATAAAACAGTATCATACAAAGTACCTCCCATGACTACTCACCACCAGCAGAGGTGGTTAGTTTCTGAAGCCACTTCTAGTAAGTGGAATACATTACCCTCTTACATTATTACTATACTTTAGTAAACGTTTTCAGAAATTTAATAGCTATGTTCATCTTATCACTTGCGATCTGTGATTACTTATTAATTCATTAATTAACTTCCCCTAACCAGCACAGACTCTAAATGTTATACAAGCCTATGGCTGCTATGTTACAAAGAGGACTGGTACAGCCCAACCAATTGATATTAAATGCCTTCCTTAAGTCTCTTAGAAAATGACTGTTGGAATACTTACAGGTCTGTAATGTCTTTTCCAGATTTAGCTGTTGGTATGAATGCACTGGTGAGCATTTTGGGACTTGAACCCCCCCCCCCAGCTGTGCTTCATTGAAACCTGAAAAAATCTCAGGTCTGAACTTTAATTGTTGACATTTTCAACACTGACTGAAGAAGAAATGAGTCCTGTACTGAGCCAAAAAATATCATGCTGAAATAGACGGTAGGCAAGAAGAATTTTATAGCTTGAAAGATGATGTTAATAGGACAAGATGAGGACATTTTAACCCTTTTGCTGATACCAAAATCTTCAACAGGGTAGAAACTCTAGAAGGTGTGAAAAACATCAAGCTTGATAATGGTCTAGAGCAGTGTTCCTCAAACCAGCCCTAGTGTACCTCCAAGCCGGTCTGGTTTTCAGGATATCCACAAAGAATATGCATGAGATAGATTTGCTTGCACTGCCTCCAGTCTCATGCATATTCATTGTAGGTATCCTGAAAACAAGACTAGCTAGGGGATATATCAGGAGCAGCTTGAGAAACACTGCCCTAGAGTGTGGAAGTTAATATTTAATACTAAAAAATGCAGGATCATGCATTTGGGTTGCAAAAACCCAAGGGAGTGATACAGTATAGGGAGTGGAGGTTTTCTGTGCACAAAACAAGAGCAGGTTCTAGAGGTGACCATATCTGACGATCTTAAGGGGGCCCAACAGATAAATAAGGCAAGAGCAAATGCTGGCAGGAGACTTGGTGCATATCACAAGGGATCACACATTTATTCCTCCCACTTCTATCAAATTTGACAACACAGAACTCCAAGTCTATACCCAAGTCAAATACCTTGGAATCACTCTTGATTAGTAATTGACCTTCCAGTCACACATCCGCAATGTCACTAAGGCAATTTACTTCAAGCTCAAATTGCTAGGTAACTTTCACTCCTCCTCCCCACCGAGTACTTCTGTGCAGTGTGCCAAGCCTCCATCACTCCCAACCTTGATTACTGCAACTCACTATATAAAGGCCTTCCCAAAACCACCATCCTTCCACTACAGCTAGCCCAAAACACCACCGCACGAACCATTTATGGACTCTCAACACAGCCATGTCACACCCATTCTGAAGTCTTTGCAATGGCTTTCCATCGCCTAGAGAATTAAACACAAAATCCTCACAATCATTCACAAGGCCTGCCTACACATCACCTCAGAACAGCTCCAGGCATTAATCAGCGCTCCCAACACCCAGAGGCCATGAAGGTTGGCCACACAGCACTTTCTTAACCTTCCCTCACATATCTGCCAGAGTACATAACACGCTTGCCTGAGGGTCTTCACTGTCTATGCCCCCACCCTCTGGAAAGCCCAGCCTCCCACGCTTCACTGCATTCAGTCACCTCAGACCTTTAAAAAGCACCTCAAAACATACCTCTTCCAGGAGCACTACTGCATTGAGCAAACTAGCAACCGCCCGACTCACCCCATCCCCCCTGCTCCTCCTCCATAAGCACCCACTCGGTACCCCTCCCCTTTGCATGTCCCCCCCCATGTATTTAAAGCTAAACTGACTGTTTTCATACTGATGTTTCTAGGTAAATAGCTATCACCCTCTGCTTTTGCACTCTGTATTATCCACACTTGCCTAATGCACCATTTAATTGCAACCTTGTTCCTACACCTTGGGCTAATCCAATGCGTTGCCTCCCCTTGCTTTATGTGCCCTTGTTTACGGTAACCCTTGTTATAGTGAGGTAGGCTATGGCCTAGCGTAGCCTGCCACTATGAAAGGCCTGTAAGTTAGGCCTGGATCCTAATTTCCATAACAGCTAGAAAAGAACTATAAATCTATGAAAAATGAGGGGGCCGGTTGCTAGGTTCCGGAGGGATTTCTAATTGGACAAATGAAGGGAATGTATAACCAATGAGAAGTTTGTATGTATCGAGCTAGAACCAATAGAACGTTTTCATGTATCAAACTGAAAAAGCGGTATAAAAAGTTATGTCTCTGTATAAACCTCCGCTCAGTACCATTTGAAGCTTGACTGACTGGGCCTTGTGCACAATAAACTGACTTGGACCCTGTCTATTGACTCCTGTACTTATTCATTGATTGCACGTTGCTACAGCATATTCTTGGTGCGTTGGCCGGGAAGTGCGAGTGGTAAATGGTATTCAAGTGAATAATCCACGTAATTCGCCTTGAGGTTTGGCCCGGTTGGACCCGTGTCTGTCCGACAGCGGGGGAAACCTCAGGCGCCACCGGCCCCTTTGTGCTGGTGAGGGTTCCGCCTGCCTCGGCGGGTCATCGGGTCCAGCTGGGGGAGTCCAGGTTCCAACTCAGAAGCTGGTGTGGTATCGGGGACCGGATCCGGTGAGTAGACATTTTTGTGATTAAAGTAGTCAGAAAGAACAGCCTGGGACAGCGTCTTGCGAGTGCAAGACCAATTTGGTAAATTCGGTATAGACTAACTGAGAAATCTTGGAAATCTCGCATGAGTGTGCGCGAGACAAGGGAGCCTGATCACCTCCCATAAGGGCGGTCCTAGTAAGTTCCGCGTAAGGAAAGAGGAAACTGAAGCCATCGACCCTTCTTGTTTGGAATAGTCAGTTAGTCGGAAAAATCTGGGCACTTGAAATATTGAAATATGATATCTTGTTGAAATATGCTTGTGTGTGAGTGAGAGGTCTTGAAATACGGACCGAGCGAGAGCGGACTCCTAAGTAGAGCAGTTCCTGGCCGGGCGACTGCGCCCAGGTCGCGAACAGGAGGAAGCGAGTGGTGTTTGTCCCCCCCAGTGTTTTGTGGGCTGTACGGACCCCTTACCTACAGCCATACTACCTAACCTTATTGTACGTTGTCTTGTACGTCATTACGTGTACGTAGGGACGCAGGGTACGTAACGTACGTAGGTACGTTGAGTACGTAGGCAGCGTAGGCAGGTACGATTACATTATGGGAGGGACGGAGTCCACGCAAACTCCGTTGGCATGTATGATCAATAATTTCCGTAAAGGATTTTTGGGAGATTATGGTATACAAATGACTTCATCTAGATTAAAAATGTTATGTGAAAGGGAGTGGCACGCATTAGCTGCTTCATGGCCCCGAGAGGGAACCTTTGATTTCGAGACAGTTTTACGAATTCATCAGCTTGTACTGAGAGGGTATCCCGACCAGTTCCCCTATATAGATTCCTGGTTGAGTGTATGTGAACAGCGGCCATCATGGATGAGGTGCTGTTATGAGGAGCACTGTAAAATATTCATAGCCACTACTAAGGGAACCACAGAAAAAGTTAAGGAAGCAAAGCCACCAGTATATTCTGACCAAGAGTCCTCAGATATTCTGGATAGTTTACCCCGGCACCCACAGAAATGAGTCCCCACAGCCCCGCAACTTGAAGTAGAGCCCGAGGAGGAACCCAAACAAATACCAAAGCAACAGCCTAAGAAGCGCCCTACCCCGAGTGAAAGTTCTGGGTCGGGCCCAAGCACAGCGGTGGGACTTGAGTCTTCTGATGAGATAGAAAGCGGAGGCTCTCCTGCCAGTTCAGGGTCACCCACCAAGGAAACTAGTGCTCGGGAGCCTTACGACTTGAGAAGTGTTACTCCCAAGAAAAAGGAGAAAGCGGGGCACCTAATGCCATTACGCCAAGTGCCTGGAATTCCTGTTTTAAATGATCAGGGCCAAATGGCGCCAGGACCAACCAGCTTAGTTTATGTACTTAGTTTATGTACAGGGGAACTGTACTTGAGCACAGTAGGTTGCTGAACTCTGTAACCTCCTCAGGTTCAGGAACTGCTAACACCTCATCAGGAGTTAGTGGGCCTGTTTCCTGAGTGCAATTGAAGCCTGCATAAAAAGGCTGCTTTGCCCTGCCCTTTTGAGGCTTTCTTAACCAGGGCTCCACACATCAAACAGTAAGTAAGGATTTGAGGGTTTCTTTGTTTGGTTTTTTTTTTTGTTACATTGCTAGCTCTCTGACTGGGAGCTCTTAAAAGGGTTTTGTGTATATTTTTTAAAGCAAGGTTAACTTCATTTTTGCTGTTTTAGGGGAACTGTACTTGAGCACAGTAGGTTGCTGAACTCTGTAACCTCCTCAGGTTCAGGAACTGCTAACACCTCATCAGGAGTTAGTGGGCCTGTTTCCTGAGTGCAATTGAAGCCTGCATAAAAAGGCTGCTTTGCCCTGCCCTTTTGAGGCTTTCTTAACCAGGGCTCCACACATCAAACAGTAAGTAAGGATTTGAGGGTTTCTTTGTTTGTTTGTTTTTTGTTACATTGCTAGCTCTCTGACTGGGAGCTCTTAAAAGGGTTTTGTGTATATTTTTTAAAGCAAGGTTAACTTCATTTTTGCTGTTTTAGGGGAACTGTACTTGAGCACAGTAGGTTGCTGAACTCTGTAACCTCCTCAGGTTCAGGAACTGCTAACACCTCATCAGGTGTTAGCTAAGCTTGAAGAATGGTCTAGAATTTGGCAACTGGGATTTAATGTTAAAAAATGTAAGGTCATGCATTTGGGCTGCAGCAATCCAAGGGAGCAATACAGTATAGGAGGTGAAGTACTTTTGTCCACAAAAGAAGAGCGGGACCTAGGCGTAGTTGTGTCCGATGATCTTAAAGTAGCTAAACAGGTAGAAAAGGCGACGGCAAAATCTAGAAGGATGCTTGGGTGCATACGGAGAGGAATGGCTAGCAGAAAAAAGGAGGTGATAATGCCTCTGTATAAGTCTTTGGTGCGACCTCATTTGGAGTATGGTGTGCAATTCTGGAGACCGCACCTTCAAAAGGATGTGAACAGGATGGAGTCGGTGCAGAGGGTTGCTACTAAGATGATTAGTGGTCTTCATTATAAAGCATATGAGGACAGACTTAAGGATCTTAATATGTACACCTTAGAGGAAAGGCGGGATAGAGGTGATATGATTGAGATGTTTAAATACCTCCGTGGCATAAATGTTCAGGGAGAGAGCCTCTTTCAATTGAAAGCAAGTTCTGCGACGAGGGGACATGGGATGAGGGTGAAGGGAGATAGATTCAGGAGTGATATGCGGAAATATTTCTTTACGGAAAGAGTAGTGGATCCGTGGAATAGTCTCCCAGTGGAGGTGGTAGAGATGAGGACAGTAACTGAATTCAAAAAAGCATGGGACCAACACAGAGGATCTCTAAAGGTAAAAAGTGGACTGTTGTAGTTGTTGTTATGGAAGGACAGACTAGATAGGCCATGTGGTCTTTTTCTGTCATCATGTTTCTATGTTTCTATGTTTTCTACCACAGATTTATTAAATTGGAAAACACATTATGCGTCCTATACAGCTAAGCCCCAGGAATTAACAGAATTAATGTCTAGCATTATGCAAACCCATCAGCCTACCTGGGCCAAATGTCGGCAGCTTCTGTCCACCCTCTTCACCACTGAGGAGCGAGACCAGATCGGGCAAGCAGCCCTCCGGTGGTTAGAAGAGAACCCTGTAGAAAGGGTGGCAGTGAATCCCCCGCAGGCCGCAGCTGCAGAATATCCCAATGAAGATCCCGGGTGGGACCCGAATGACGAAAGGGGGGCAGCGGCCCTAACCAGATTTCGCCAGGCCTTAGTGCAAGGCCTGAAGAGGGGAGGCCAGAGGGCCATGAATATTGGAAAAGTATCGGAAGTTCTCCAGGGTCCAGATGAGAGCCCAGCGGCCTTTTATGAGTAGTTGTCTGAAGCTTATAGACTGTATACCCCATATGATCCTGCTGCTCAAGAAAATTTACGCATGGTAAATGCGGCATTTGTTAGTCAGTCCCAGAGAGACATAAAACGAAAATTGCAAAAATTGGATGGATTTGCAGGCATGAATACAGCTCAGTTAATGGAAGTCGCTCAGAAAGTATTTGTGAATCGTGAGAATGAACGAGAAAGAGAAAGTGAACGAAAGATGAAGAAGAAAGCAGATCTTCTTGCTGCTGCAATAACCGAACGACGTGGGGGAGGTATCCCTAATCAAAGGACCAGAGGACGTGGAAGAGGCCGCGGAAGTGAAAGGCCTCCATTAGGTGCAAATCAGTGTGCCTACTGCAAGGAAGAAGGACATTGGAGAAATGAGTGCCCGCATTTGGACTCCGCCCCTGCGAGGGGAGGAGGGAGTCCCTGGAGGCCAGGAGGAAGATTCCGAAGGAGAGGAGGAATGAATCGAACACAGTTCCAGCAGGAGAGGGAAGAAGCCATTGAGGGAGTGGCAGTAGCAACGGGCTATGACCTGGATGACATAGATGAAGACTAGGCCAGACCGGGCTCCAAGTTCACCCTGGGTCCCCAGGAGCCTATGGTCAGTTTAAAGATAGGGGACCAATACATGGAATTCATGGTAGACACAGGAGCAGAACATTCAGTAGTAGCCAAGTCAGTAGCTCCACTGTCCTCACGATTTGTCACCATAATAGGAGCCACTGGAAATAAAGCCACAAAACCATTCTTGCAGAACCGCACGTGTGAACTAGAGGGACAGAAGATAACACACCAGTTCTTGTATATGCCTGAGTGCCCTATTCCACTACTGGGCCGAGACATGCTTGCCAAGCTTCAGGTCCAAATATCCTTTGCTGAAGGGGGAGAAATGAAAATGACTGTGAACCCAAAGCATTCTGGATTAATGGTGCTTACTGTTCCCCGAGAAGAAGAATGGCGGTTCTATAGCGCATACCCAGCAAAGTCAACTAGTCCCTGTATACCTACTAATCTCATAGCCCCAATAGAACGTTTTCATGTATCAAACTGAAAAAGCGGTATACAAAGTTATGTCTCTGTATAAACCTCCGCTCAGTACCTTTTGAAGCTTGACTGACTGGGCCTTGTGCACAATAAACTGACTTGGACCCTGTCTATTGACTCCTGGACTTATTCATTGATTGCACTTTGCTACAGCAATAGGTACAACATTTTGACTGGTAGAAAAATGGTATATCAAAACCAGTTAAATAAGTAAATAAACTAACTTGATGCATAGGGAGCGATATAGCAGGAAAAAAGTGGTGATATTGCCTCTGAATAAGTTTTGTATGCAACCTCATTTGGAATATTGTGTGTAATTTTGGAAATCATACCTTCAAAAGCATGCAACTCAGATGGAGTAGGTGTAGACAGCAACTATTAAAATGGCAGTGGTTGCATCATGAGAAACAGATCTAAACATGTGCACTCTGGAGGAAAGGGGAGACGTGATAGAAACATTTAAATGCCTCCAAAGAATAAATGCACTAGGCAGGTCTCTTTTAATGGAAAGGGAAAATAGAATGAGAAATGAAGGGATGAGGGTGAGAGGTGAGAGGTGATAGATTCAGGAGTTACCTATGGAAATACTTCTTCACAAAAAGGGTGGATGAGACATGAGATAGTGGAGAAAAAGACTGTCAGAATTCAAGAAAGGAAGAACAAATGCAGAAGATCTCTGAGGGTGCGGAAGACATTGTCTAACTTAGCAGAATGGCAGACTGGATGGACTATATGATCTTTCTTTGCTATCATCTTCTACATTAAATTGCAGCTTTATCCAATTCACTTGGGACCCGATTCCCATCAGGGCCAGGCCAGATTTGCACTCGATTCTGCACATGTTGGAGCTAGATGTTCCTACAGATTCGGGTGCAAAGGGCCTGGAGGGGCAGGACCTGCCTCAATTCACTGCTGTCGGACGTACGCCTCCCATCCTGTCTAACCCAGCCGGGGCACCTACATAGAGCCCTGATACGGTGGCATCCTGACACCATGCAGGAGGCCTGAAACCCCACGACTGACTATACATGCTTTCCCCACAGCCCAATCCCTGATAAGGTCTGCCAAGGCTGGGAATGGGCTGCAAGGAACCACCCGGACATCGTTACTACTTTGGGAGGGGGGGGGTCTGCTGTTGCCACTTGTCTCCCCAGGGGTGACTTATTCCACCTCCAAGGTGGAATAAATTACCTGGCCAGCCATGATGCCCTGGATGTACAGGGCCGTGACCAGAATTGGCCTGTATGTCCGGGGTCAGGGTCCTGCCTCCGCCCCACCCATGCTCCTCCTCCGGCCTTCACCCTCCCACCCCTGTCTAGAGCTCCTAGCACATCTCCTGTATACATGCAGGGAGCTTTGGGCACGGAATCAGGCACAAGCATTTGGCAAGGATGTACGTCCAAAGCGGACGCATATCCCCACTAAAAGCTAATCAGAATGACCCCCATGATGTACAATGCTGACATGGACATGGTGTCACTGTCCCTGCTCTTTCCATAAAAGGAAAGGTTGCAATGACTGGTTTCTAGGGGTAATATTTCTATAGCTAAGAGCGATCATGAATAACCGTAAATCAGTAGTAAACAGTATTTCAGCAAATGACAATGCAACAATGTTCTCATTGGTTCTTGACCCAGTCCTTAAAGCACACCCAGTCAGTCTGATTTACAGGATATTCACAATGAATATGCATGAGACAGTTTGCATACAACTAAGTCAGTGCATGCAAATCAATCTCATGAATATTTATTGTGGATATCTACACAACAATCAGGTAGTTAATAACAAATTTAGGACCTCCTTTACTAGCCTGCAGGAACACTTTAATGCATGTTAATGCACAAGAGCGTGCATCAATTTAAATTACATGCATGAAGACACATTTTAGAAAAGCAGTGTAGGTAAATTTTGGAATGTCCAAGTCAAAACGTCTGAAATTTAGCGGCAGGGCGGCAGAGAAGGTGGGCACATGTAAGCACCTTATAAAATTGGCCTATCTCCAACCTCAAAGATACATGTATCTGCCACATCAATGGGAAAATGGGGATTTCTACAGAAAGTGGTCTATCATGTGCAGGTTTTCACCTGACTTCAGAAACATGCACCTGTTGGATATGGATGTCTGACATCCCAGGAACATAGATGTAGTTTCAGGCTACAGGTGCATATATCTTCCCGCCCACATGTCCCGGCTCGCCATTTTACAAATGAGGACATGCAGTGCACAGGAGCCAAGAGAAATGTCTTTTTTATTGACTGATGTTGTTTGGAATGAGCAAAATATATTGGGAGTGAGTGGGCATTTCCCTTTTCACCTTGCAATTCGTTTGCTGAACCAAGCACTAAATCCCTGGAGCAGACATAGCCACGACCATCCCCGCCAGCGAGGTGAAATTACAGCATTGGTCTAAAATCATGGTTACGTGTATTCTTTTCAGCCCACCCAGTGCACACCCTCATGCAACTTGGACATGATTGTGCCGGACATGTGTATCTTGCCCCAGAGGATGTACATGTGATTTCCACTTTTAAAAGGCATTTTCAGACATGTAAATCATAAATAGGGCTTCTAAAATGACCTCCATATTTAATAAATAGGCTCCATTGAGGATAATGGAACTAGCATTATTTAATAGGCATTAAATAGCATCAATGCAGGTTACTAAATGATGAATTCCATTGAGTTATTAGTTGGCAGGTATTTAACAACATTAATGCCAACACCAGAACGGGGGCATCAGAATTCACAATGTACGTGGAGATTCTAACGACATTTGATATTGAAACACAAAACTAATTTTATCCCTAGACGTTTTCCCCATAGCAGAGTTGAAGCTTCATGGCAGGAAAGCGTGAGAAAATTTGCAATGTCACTGTGTTATCTGAAAAACTAAACGATCTGTTTCTAGAGAAGTCATTCTAGCGCCTTCATTAGGGTTTTACTTTTTTTAAAGGTTTTGTTTTCACCAATTCTGTTGCGAATGCAAGACATGTTCCATCTGTAGCTAGAATCTCCCAACTACTGACTCCAGCTAATTAGAGCATCATGTGGCTTGAAGCTTAGGATAACCTACTGTAATAAATCTGTGGGAGCGAATGGACACTTGGAAGAGTTTTGCATGAATGCTTCCACATGGATCATTTGCCAGTCATGCATGAGAAACATACTGTAAATAACAATAACGCAGAGCTTAAAATATGTAAATGTTTTGTTTCCAGCTGATCTGCTTCATCTGCCCAGCAGTTTCCATGTCAATATGAAACTCTGTTCTTTAGTTTTATCTGCACATATAATATTTTAGGTTATTTAGCAATGCTCGATGGAGAACGGCAACTAAAAGTCACAAAAGTAAGCCCACGTCAGTAAAGTTGTTTAGTGGCAACTGTAACATAACACAATATTTTATTTATTACCTAGCTTTGCACAGGGATGCTCAAAGTTTGGTACAAGCAATAAATCCAATAAACAATCATCAAAATGAAAATCCAGAGAAACAAAGATGCCAACAAAAGTGTGGCAAATTTTGCAGTTACCGTGCATTAGCTGCAAAAATGAATGCAAGGCAATGGCACACTTTGTGCAGTAACTGCTGGGGGGCGTGGCCAACATCTGCCCATGCAGTTGACGCACAGGGTAGACCTTTATCATAATGTACATTTGTATTTGCACTATCAGAAATGCAATAAGGAGTTCCAGGTGCAAAACAGTACCCTCCTCCATCATAGACAGCCCCGCCCCAACCTGACTTCTTATTTGACAGTTTGACCCCTAGCGGCAGTACCATGAGACTATCACTAGGGATCAGAGGTGCGATTTCTTGAACCCAGGTCGGCAATGGGGCAAGAGCACCCAGGGATCGCTCCTGCCCCCTCCCTATTAGATATCACTGAGCCCCTAGTAAGAGCTGGGGGGTGGGAAGTTCTTTAAAGAATGTCAGAGAGATTGTCATCTGGAGCGAAGGGTACTTTAGGGAATTTCAAGAGAGGTGGAAAGTTACTTAAGGAATGTCAGGTTGTGGTGGGTCACTGCAGATAGTGCATTTGCACTTACTGTTTCGGCTGAGGCAATAAGTACATCTATATTATCTGCAGCCATTACAGTTAGTGCAGTAACTGCAAGCACTGTCCATGCCCATATCTGACTATTTTCCACCCCTTTCTCGACCCCTGCCATGGCAAGCCGTTACTGTGCTTCTTAGTGTATGGTTAGTGTTATGATGGCACGGTAACTTATTGTGCGCAAATTCAAGCACTAACTGCTTACTATGTTTTATTTATCAGGCTCAAAGAATATAGAAATGATAAATCAATTGTATCATACAGTTGACCTCTGAAAGCTTATTGGCTATCCCATCTCAGAGAACCAATCTTTGCCTTAATTGTTTTTTAACAAATATTTGCTAATTTGAGTTTTCATGTTCATTGAATAATACTCAGTAATAATAATAATAATAATAATAGTAATAATAATAATAATAATACCGATCCTCAGTCCCACTAGAATAACGAACACCTCAACAATAATAGTAGTCAACTAGGCAAGCCCTCGCAACAGGCGTCCCCTACAATGTAAACACCAAACATTATCCTTTCTCAGTACACCTCATATGTATATAGTGTACCCTTTTTCCAAGTTGCATTTCCTGTTTAATGTAATGACCAGACATATTTAAGTTGTCGGATGTTTCTGTTCCATGTGAACCGCGCTGAATGCAAATAGTGCGGTATATAAGAAATATAAATAAATAAATAAATAAATAAATAAATAATACTAACATTGTCAATCATTTTGGAAGCCTTATTTGCGATTTGGATGTCGGAAAACATGCATATCGATGTCCAAATCACAAAGATGTCCCCGGACCCATTTTACAAATGACATCTAAAGACATTTCCGGTGCGAGGATATCCAAGTAGGCAGGGGGTATTGTGGAGGCATGCCCGAGGTGAGGTGACGGACTTAGACATCCCCACTAGATTCCAGGAACATTGGAGATGTCTGCGACCTCATCCAAGTTTAAACCCGCTCCAGGTATATATAGGCATTGGAAAGTGCTCATTTGGGGCATTAAACATCTGGAGGGTGCAGAGAAGATGACCCTCCACCATCCCCAGTACGCTGCAATGATATATTTTGAGTTTCAACCACCGCTAAATGTCTCTTAGATGTCCCCTGTCTTAGATACTATTCTGGGGATATCTAGGTATACGTCCCTGTAGACTTCTATATCTGGAACGTCCACGTTTGTGAAATTGTGCCTGAATTTGGATGGGCCTGCCTTTTTTCTAATGTGCTGGCTTGGATATCCCAGATTGCATTTGAACATCATTTGTAAAATGTGCCTTGTTCTGAAAGCTAGCTTCATTGCTTGTTGTTTTCCCTCTCCTCTTTCTAATGATTTCTGAGTGTTGAGGATTGGGTTGCCATGGTCCTATCATGCTGCTTATGACCTTGTCTTGGCAGAATACTGCTTTCTGCTGCTTGCAGCTTCTGGCCTTCCCTGGTGGTCCTCCATCCATGCCTGACCATGAGATGCCTGACCATGAGCTAACTGGTTTGGGTTCAGCCACGTCAGTGGTACTTTTCAAAAGAGTGACTTTTCTATATTATAAAACACACCTCTTCCTACAACACTTCTCACAATGTACTGACTCCCCACCCCCTCCCCCTCCTGTACAAATCATCGATCATGGCTAGTCAAATAAGCTCCCGATACTTCATTACTCGTTTTAGATCAAATCTCACAAACCCTATCTTTAGAGCTCGAGTATTTAAGAATCTATTGTAAATAGTTGAAAATATCTGTTATTTATTCAACCCCTGTTATCCATGTTTTTATTTCCTGTTACTTGTAAACTTAACATTTGTTCTATGTTCAAGTACGAAGTTGTTAAAATGTAAACCGCGCTGATGTCAAAAGTGCGGTATATAAAAGCTGTTAAATAAAATAAATAAATAAATAAATACTTATTTATTTTGGGCCTGAACTTGAGCTGGGCAGTGCTATGCGCCGTGTCGGCACATAGCCCGCTCACCTCCCGCCTAACCTGGATTTTCCATGCCGGGGTCATATGCGGCACCGGCATTGAAAATCCGGGTATCACTGCACCAACAGGAAGGCACAGGAGCTACCCATGTAGCACCGATTTTTGATGTTACACGATTAGCCCCAGTGCCTTAAAGAAAGGCAAGGTTTTCCCACGCCTATCTTTAAGACACAGAGCGCTAACTGTGTAGCATCGAAAATTGGTGCTACATGAGTAGCACCATGGCCCACCTCCGCTCTGCTCCCAAATGCCCCCAACATGCCCCGATGTTATGTGGATAACATCGGGGGGGGGGGGGGTAGTTAGGGACATATCTGGGATTTTTGAAGGGCACTACCCATGTAGGTGCCCTTTGAAAATCCCAGATAAGGCCTTTACATGGGTAACTAGGGAAGTTACCCATGTAAAGGCCTTCGAAAATAAATAAAGGGCCTGAAATTTAATAGGGTTTATGTGGTTTACAAACGTGTGGACTGCATAAACCCTAGAGATCCCAATATTCAGCAGCACTAACTTGTCAGTGCCATTGCATATGCCCACAGACTACCTTGAAAATGTCCCGGTTAGTTTCAGGGGTGGTCTGTGGGGAGTAGGAGTGGCCCAAGGGTTCCTGCCGCCCCCACCACCTCCACGTGTCATTGCCATGCCACCCCTGACATCCAGCCTCTCACCTGCGGTTTATGGGCAGCAAGGCAATCACCTCTTTTAAGCTTTAACAGGCTTTAAAGTGTATATGCACACTCATGGCCTGCCGCTCCTGCCCCCTCTGACGCAACTTCCTGTTGGAGGGAGCAGGAGTGGCAGGACTTAAGGGTATGCTTTAAAGCCTGCTGTGGCATCAGAGGTGATCACTGTGCCACCCATCAGCCCCAGGTGAGAGGCTGGATGTCAGGGGCAGCACGGCGGTGGTACGCAGTGTGGTAGGGACAGCACATCGAGTCTGTTTAAGGCTAAGCTACTGCTTACAAGATGAGGCGGTCACTGTGCCACCCACCAGGATCTGCCACCCTAGGCAACCATCTAGTTCACCTAGTGGACGAGCCAGTCCTGGTGGGGAGAGCTGCGGCAGTTGTGGCAGCTACCTGGTTAGCAGCAATATTCCCACATATCTGGGTGCTGGCATTTCTCACAGCAGCTACCCCTGTCCTATTGTGGTGTGTGTGGTCTGTATAAATCCACTATGCATGCGGCAACCCTGCCTACCTTTCCACAGTCTGCTTTGAGGCACTGCTTCCATGGTCAGACCTCTGTGGGCATGGGAGGGGGGATCTCAGTGCCATCATACTTAGGTAGCCATCCTCCAGATATATCACCACTCTCACAGTTTGTATTGAACCTGGACTGGTGAAGGATGTAGACCTCATGGCACAATCTGGGGGATGTTGGCACAACATCAGTCATGTCTCCCAGTGCTTGGTGCAACTGATGTCTGGATGCCCTATCACACTGGTACCTGGTGACACTGCGGTCATCCTTATAGTCCAGGTACTGGCCAGCCATTCATGGCCTCTCTGAATTGCAGATCAATACACTAGATCCTCCCATGCTACTCCCACACCACCCACTCTCACTTGCAGTCACAAAAGACATTTTGCCAAACCAAACCTATGACTGACAGCTGCTGTGCCATAATGGCATGACGTCCCAGGACTACACACATGATCTCCCTTTCTCACTGCAACATGATTTATTTCCATACTCACTCACATACTATTCTTACCTCAGCGTCCCAGTTTTTAGAACGCAGGATTTGTTAGGGTCCCCTGGATCAGCTGTTTCAGCACAAACAGCACTTTTCAGCATAGCCTGAATAAACACTATTGCTCTTCTTAACATTTCTGTAAGGGTGTTTATAAATGTTCTTTTTTAAACTTACAACATTCCCTTACCTCTGCTTTCTGTTCTTTGTAACTGCATCTTGTATTTTCCCAGACTGCAGTCACACCAGTTCAGCATATATTTGTCACAACCATTCTTCTATATGGGATGAATTGCAGAGCATAGCAGAATATTTTCTAAGTCCTAGCCTTATACTATGTTTCAAAACATATAGTAGGACGAACCTGAACTCAAACTCTAACCTATGGAATAATGCTGTGAAACACAGTGTCAGGCCTTGAGGTCTCAGTTTAAAACATTGCAGCAATCCTTTGGATTTTTTGAAAAAGTTCTTAATAAAACTTCAGCTGCTGTTTACATCAATGACCTTTAGTCAATGCCTTCTTCTCCGTTTCACAACAGAAAAAAATATTATCTACTTTTTCTTTTCTTTTTTTAATTTTTCTTTAAAACTTTGATAAGCAATGTTGCTCTCATGATCAGCTGAAGTTTTATTAAGAACTTTTTCAAAAAATCCAAAGGATTGCTGCGATGTTTTAAACTGAGACCTCAAGGCCTGACACTGTGTTTCACAGCATTATTCCATAGGTTAGAGTTTGAGTTCAGGTTCGTCCTACTATATGTTTTGGAATTGAAAGCTCAATAGAGAAAGCCCACATTCAGTAGTTAGTATACTCATTATGGAGGGCAATTCAGGTTGGCGGGATACATTTAGTTTCCCGCATGAATATGTAGAAGGGTTGATTAAAGAGAGAACTCCATTTGCTCTTGAAGGCTCCACATTACAGTCACCCGGAGAAGAGGTGATTAGTTCCTGGGAGGAGCTGTTAACTCTTCAAAAACGTCGCCTGCGAGCTGACTTATATAGATTATCCTTAATTGAATATATCAACCGCCAGCAAATCCCTAGGGGTTTGCGGGTATATAAAGAACCCAGATTGCCCAACATCGATGCATCGTTTATATCGAAATGGAACAGTGTCTTGAACAAATGTTCGTTGGATCTTATGATCCTTATTATAGATCACACTAAACTGGAGGTTCAAAAAATGACAGGAGATATAGATAAGTTACAAGTTGCTTTAAAGGAGTCATCCACCACTGATCATTCACACAAAAGACAGCAGATATCAACAAACAGACCGATGCCGTGAGACAAGAGGTAATGGCGAAGAAAACTAAGAAACTGGCTAGGGATAATTCAGATTATACGGTGGGATATGTATATCCATGGCAGAATGCCAATAGAAAAGCGCCTCGACGATCTAAGAAAAAGGTCCATTTTGAGGACTATTCTGATGAGTCCGATGAGACAAGTACTAATAATTCTTCAAAAGAACGAAATTTTCCCAAGGACAAAAAGGAATCAGTGAAAAAGAAAAAACAGTCCGAAGGCAGAGACACCAGGGGACGGTCTCAAGAACGCCGATACCCCAAGAGAAAATAGAACAAGATTTGGTGATTAACATCTCAGGAAAAACCCTTCCTCAGGAATCTATTTTATTGTTAAGGAAGGGATTATCCTATGTACCCAAACTATTTCACGATTCTTTTCAGTTTCGCATTGATTTTGCGAAATTTATGCGCAAGTTACACTTAAAAATCTTTTTTGCACAAATGGGTAATTCCGCTTCGGAAGTAGTTTCATCAGAGGCAGATTTACAAATCCCACGAATTCCTTTGCCGTATAAATCCACATGGGTTCCCCCCAATCCTGCTCCACCAGCGTTACAGGTGTTTCAGGACTTAGTATTAGCGGATGTTCAACGTTTAGAAACTACAATGGGAAAGAGTAAGTCATTGTTAACTAGATCAGAGGAACAGACGTTACGTCAATTGAGGGAGCGCAAAGATTTGGTCATCAGGAGAGCCGATAAGGGGGGAGCAATTGTGATCTTAGATCGGCAATATTATATTTCAGAGGCATTACAACAGTTACAAGATGAGCATACATATAAGGTTCTTGAGATTGATCCTACGCCTCAGTTATGTGGAGAGATTAAGGAAATTACATTAGCGGCTTTGCGACATCATTTGTTGAATAAGAAAGAATTCCGCTATTTGAACAGCACATCTTGGTCTATAGCACAGTTTTATACGGTGCCTAAGATCCATAAAAACGTATCCACCCCTCCTGGGCGCCCTATCGTGTCCACAAAGAGGACCCCCTTGGAGCCGGTCTCCACCTATATAGACTCCTTCTTGCGTCCACTTTTGGCTCGAATTCCGTCATTTCTGAAAGATACTACGCATTTTCTGAACATTTTGACTCGATGTGCCCTGTGGGCGGCAAAAACCCGATACTATCCTGGTGACGTTGGACGTAATTGCGCTGTATACCAGCATTCCTCAGAAGGCAGCGCTAACAGTAGTGGAACGATTTCTGCGAAACCGGGGTGATTTGTCAGAGGATACCATCAGTATGTTGTTAAAGTTATCCGAGTTGGTGATCTTTCACAATATTTTTCAGTTTCAAGAAACAATTTACCAACAGATCGCCGGCGTAGCCATGGGTGCTACGTGCGCCCCCTCAATCGCGAATTTGTATATGGCTACGTTTGAACAGCAATGGCTTGAACAGTCTCCATATGGGAAGAATATACTAGAGTGGAGGCGGTTTATAGATGACATTTTTGTGATATGGAGGGGGACAGAGGAAGATCTCAAGGTGTTTTTTGATTGGCTCAATTCTCGGGATCCCCACATCAAGTTCACTATGACATATGATAAAAATAAGATTCATTTTTTAGATGTGGAGATCTCACAAAGCGGTCACACTTGGAATACTTCGGTTTTTCGGAAAGAGACTGACCGCAATACTTTTCTACATTTTACAAGTGCTCATCCACGTCAGTTGAAGGAGGGGCTCCCCTTTTCTCAATTTCTAAGGTTCCGTAGAAATTGTTCAGATTATCGGCGAAAATCCAAGCAACTCATAAAGAATTTTTTATCTCGGGGTTACCCGGAGTCATTGGTACGACGGGCCTATACCAGAGCCTTGTATAATGAATGGTGGCTATTGCTATCGTCTTCGGGTCAAGCACGTCAAACTCGGAAGAATTTCGATGACAACCGTATAAATTTTATCACTCAGTTTTCCCATCTAAGTGGATCCGTTCAAAAGATTCTAAGAACCCATAGTAACATCCTCAACACGATTCCAGGGCTGACAGATAAGAAAATCAGATGTGTGTGGAACAGGGGCAGGAACTTTAAGGAACAGCTGAGTCCCTCGAGAATTAGTTGTCAAGTTGAAAGGGAGTTTACGGTCCAGGCTTTGGGGCACAAGCGTTGTGGAACCTGCAGTTTGTGTGCGGTAACTCTAGAAGTGGATGAGTTTGAATATCAAGGAAGACATTACCGTATGCGCAGTACCACCACTTGTCAGTCGACTTATGTTATCTACGGAATCCGCTGTCCATGTGGATTGTTATATGTGGGAAAAACAGTACGTGCATTAAGACTACGTTTAGCAGAACACCGCAGCCGATTAAATCGAGGAGTAACAGCAGCACCTATAGTCCAGCATTGTCTTACGGAGAATCATAGCTTCGAACAATTGAAATGCTTTGCCATTGATCAAATCTTAACGGGTAGTGGCAGTAATACGAAGGAACAATGTTTAACGCAAACAGAACAGCGATGGATTTTTCAGCTGAATACAGTCATACCGAATGGATTAAATGCCTCCATTGATTGGTTTCTGTGTACATAGGAGGCTATGATCAAAGAACTTTTTCAGTCTGTGAATTGTGAACGAAGTGAGTTAGTAACCTCCCTTTAGGGGGAGGAGTCAAGAGGAGCCCTTTAAAATCCAGGTAGCTCACCGAAGCCGCATGCGCGGTGTTTTTGGATAACCGACGGAGAGACGAGAGCAAAGTGTCCTCTGTGCTGATTCTAGAGCAAAGACAGATTCTACAGGTAAAGATCAGTTTCTCTGCTTTTTATCATACCTTTGACATCTAAGTGGAATATGATATAGTTTATTATGGTTTGCAATGTCTTATAGGTCAGTTTGAGAGAAACACATTCCCCTGAAGAACTTGTCATAACGAAACGCTTGGGCGCCTTAGATTAACGGCGTTGGGATTCATGTGAAGCTGTGTGATACTTCCGGCATTGCTGCATTAAGAAATCATCAATAGGACTGTGCCGCGTCGAAAAGAAAAGGAACGTCGGTGATAGCGCTTAAGAAAAGGAGTATGATGAGAAATCGAAAAGATAAGTGCTGATCACGTTTAGTCCCCAATGGACAGTAATGGATAGTAACACCTTGGGAAGTACTACCAGCGCGATTCTACATATTTATTGGGTGTTTTTGCAACTTTGAATTGAATGAGAAGTGACAAAATAGTAGAATCCAGTACAACTGATCGTTCCAGCTTGTTAGAGATACAAGATCATGAGAGCAACATTGCTTATCAAAGTTTTAAAGAAAAATTAATAAAAGAAAAGAAAAAGGAGATAATAGTTTTTTCTGTTGTGAAACGGAGAAGAAGGCATTGACTAAAGGTCATTGATGTAAACAGCAGCTGAAGTTTTATTAAGAACTTTTTCAAAAAATCCAAAGGATTGCTGCGATGTTTTAAACTGAGACCTCAAGGCCTGACACTGTGTTTCACAGCATTATTCCATAGGTTAGAGTTTGAGTTCAGGTTCGTCCTACTATATGTTTTGGAATTGAAAGCTCAATAGAGAAAGCCCACATTCAGTAGTTATTATACTGTACTATGTTTCAGCAGGAATACCAGACATTCCAGGAAACACTTAAAACGTACATGGGCCTTTCCTGAATACACATTATACATCTCCACAGCTGACCATGCCCCTATTCCGCCCCTTCTGGGCACGTTTTGAGATCCCCATTCTAGCACCGTATACGTGTATGATAGAAGTGTTTCAGAATACAGTCGGGAATGCTTTCGGCACATAAACATCCCCACCGCACGAACAAATCCCTTATTCGTGTTCAGGAATGACCCACCTAAGTGTTTATTATTTTTCACTGTAACTGATAATAGGTTCCATCACTCACAGCTGGCCTTGATATTCATTTGGTGGATTGGCTTCAGTTTCATTAGTTAAGATTTATATATGGCATTTAGAAACAGTTATGACATGCTAGAGCAATATAGTCGATTTTATGGGGCAACAACAGTTTCATAAACAAAATCTATAAGAACTGTTATACAGAAATAAAAAATCAAGCAAAAAAGTAAACTTGATGCCTAGACAAGGTGACAGTTATTGATTCCTGAACCTTGTATTTTTCATCAGATTCAGAGGTGGACTCTGGTACAGTGACACAATATTTTGAACTATCTTGCATCGATAGGACCCCAAAAATTGCTAGAACCTTTTCTTGGCATTTTATCACAGCACTGTGAAATGTACTACCACAAGGGCCATCATTATACAAAAGATGAAGTAGTAGCATTTTAGAAAGGACATCCAAGCGCAATCTGGTTTGTACAGGGCAAAATGTGCAGAAAACAACTGGGGACGTCTATGTTTTGACCCGATAATAGAAACATAGACATCCCTGGCATGGACGCTCATGTCGGCGTACACATAGACATCCCTGCCACAAAACATTGTGGTGGAGACATCTATTACATGAAGCTTTGCATATGGGATGTCCATTGGCATGGCGAAAGGAAAATATGAATCCTCATTCCCTGTCAGTGTTCATTTGTCAACATGGAAGATATAGGGGATATGAGTGTACCTCCTTCTCCATACCCTCTGGATGTTTGGCTGACAAAAAGAGCACTTTTCTGATGCTTATTCATATCTGGAGCAGGTATAACCTTTGACACTACTCAGAACATGTTCTTGGGAAATGCTGCGGACATGCTTCTGCCACGTCCCCTTCACTGCTTGGACATCTTTGCACTGGGGACGTCTCTGGAGCCAGCTTCTAAAATGCCTCTGGGGATGTCTCTGTGGTTTGGATGTCTGTGTATCAGTTTGCAGACATCCAAAGCATGAAAAACTCTTTTGAAATAACCCCCATAACTGATTGCAAAATCTTTGGGGGTATACAGTTTGAAGGTTCCTGCTTGGTGAGAGCACCCTCATTGCAAGCCTCTGCTAATGTTTTATGCTGTGTTTGAGCGTTTTCCTGTGCCTGTTTAGAATTTAGCTTGTTAATTATTCATTCATTGTTCTTTCTTTCTATATTGTCAGGGTGTGTTCTATCTTCTGTCTGTCCTTTACCCAGCTTCTGCTCTCTGCAGTGCTGCGCTTCCCTTCTTAGGTTTATGTTTATTTATTTGATATACCGCCATTCAATAAAATAAAGCGGTGTACAATATTCAAACTTACAAAGAGGGCCAGTGGCCGAGAAAATGAAAGGAAGTTACAATAAATGACAGGACAGAGGATAGTACAATCAAGCGTACTAGACAGAAGGAGGAAACAGTGATTGAGGGACTGGGAAAGACAGGATCACATGAAGGGAGCAGGGAGGTGAAACGCAGGGGAAAATAGATAGGTTTTCAAGTGTTTCTTAAAGGCACTGTAGTGTTGTTCCAGTCTGAGGGAGGTGGGTAGAGAGTTCCAGGGTGCAGGTCCAACAAAGATAAAGGCAGAGGTGCGAATTGATTGTAGATGGGTGCGGGAGGGGAGAGGGCAGGTGGAGGCGATTTAAGTGCAGAGACCAGAGAGAGCGACCGGGGATGTGAAACTGGATGAGATCCACCAAATACTGTGGGGTGTGAGTGTAAAGGACCTGGTGCACCAAAGTGAGGATTTTAAAGCGGATACGGGATGTCTATGGGGAGTCAGTGAAGGTGAATGAAAAGAGGAGTTGCATGCTCCTTACGAGTTGAGTGGGAGATGATGCGTGCAGCTGTGTTTTTAATACGTTGTAATCTGTGTAACTGTGATTGGGGGAGACTGACGAGAACAAAGGTGCAAAAATCAAGACATGACATAACAAGGGACAGCATAAGAGTGGTAAGGGCTTGTGGAGTAAGAAAAGGTTGAATAGCATGGATCTGACGGAGAAAAAAAAAAGAGGTTTTAGTGATATGGGAAATGTCTCGAAAAGAAAGATCGGAGTCAAAGAAAATGCCAAGATAGCGAAAACAGGAAACCAAAGGGATGGGTGAGACAGAGAAGGATGGGGCTGCCAGAGGAGGGGGACTACCATGAGTGAACCAGATAGCAAGTGTCTTAGTTAAGTTTAAGAGTAGACAATTAGTGGTTAGCCATTCAGCAACAGAGAGAGGACAAGAATTAAGGGGGGAAAGATCTGGGTGAAGAGAGGAAGTGTGGTGTAGAAAAACAAGGTCATCAGCATAATAAAAAGCAGAGATCCCAAATTGTTGTACCAGGAGAGCGAGGGGTGCCAAGAAGATATTGAAAAGGAGAGGTGCCAATATGGAGCCTTGAGGCACCCCACAGAGCAAAGGAAAAAGATCAGAAGAAACCGTTGGGGTGGAATGAGAAAGAACAGCGCAAATCCGGGAGGAAAGATAGGAATGAAACCAATGGTTAGACCGTTTTATGGAGACAAGACTCACGCAAGCGGGAAAGAAGAAGGGAGTGATCAACCAGATCGAAAGCTGCAGATAGATCTAGAGATACCACCACCGAAAAGTCACCACGGTCGTGAGCAACCTGTAGTTCATTGAGAAAGGCAAGGAGAACAGTTTCAACACTGTGGCCTGGTCGAAAGCCTGATTGTTGGGGATGAAGGAAGTGAGTGGAATCCAAGTGGTGGGACAGCTGTGCAAAAACGGCTCTTTCAAGTATTTGGAAAGAAAAGGGAAATTGGAAATGGGACGATAGTGAGCAGGAACAAGGGGATCAAGTGAGGGGGGGTGGTTTAGAATAGGGCGAATGAGGGCATACTTCCAGGGGTGAGGAAAAATACCTGTGGAGAGACTGGTATTAGTCATGGTAAGAATTGAGGGAATGAGAGAAAGATAGGGTGTGAGAAGCCATGAGGAGGGTATGGGATCAAGTGAACAGGTAGTCTTATTGGAAGAAGAGATGAGTTTAATAAGTTCAGAAGTTGTAAGCGGGAGGAATGAGACCCAGACATGTGAAAGCTGGGAGACAGGTGGGGGGAGGAAGGAAGAAGGGAGGTAATAGATGGGGGACAGTGTAGTAGTGACGTCCTGAGGTCAGGAATCTTGATATTGAAGAAAGAGGCCAATTGAGAGGGGGAGGGAGTTGACTGAGAGGGTATGGAGTTAGAATCTGGCCAAAGTGCTGTGAGAGACCTGAGAACTGTGTAGAGATGACAAGTTTGGTTCGAGGCAGAGGAGATAGCTACAGAAAAATAAGTTTGTTTGGCCTTGTGGCCTCTGTACTCTGACTGCCACTATCTGACTGTACAGTTAGGAGTGCTTTTTCTTTTTCTCCTTCTCCCTATTCCCGCGCAAGGTCGTCTTTAAATATTTAGGGCTCGATATTCAAAAGGTATGTGTAAATGCCGCTATCCAGGATATGCAACACCACTAACATGGTTAGTGCTGCTGAATATCCTCTCTCTTCTCCCTTACACGCTCGGATGCTAACTGCTTAGTATCGGGGTTGTTCCAGGAAGGAGCAGAAGCGGCGACAATTGATAACCGAACAGCAGCGTTATTGCATGCTGCCTGGTTAGAGACCTGTGCCTAAAAGATAGACGAAAGATCACCTGTCTTTAAGAGCAGGAGCTAACCAAGCAGCATACAATATCGCTGCTGCCCAGTTATCAACTGTGGCTGAGAGGCAGTGCGGCGATCCCAGATATTCAATGCTGCGGCCGCATATGACCCCCGGCATTGAATATCTGGGGTTAGAGGTCGGCAGGGAGAGCTATGAACTGAATGGGTGCATAGCCCTTCTAACTCAATATTGGGCCCTTAAAGTTTAAGCTCTTTCTTTTTTTTTTTACCTTGCTTGAATTTTACTAGGGCGCTTCCTGTGGAATCTGCCTACTTCCACTTACCTGCCTTCAGCACTTGCCCAGCCCTTCCCTCCTACTAGGGCTTGGTTCAGAAGCTTTCCTCCATGAGCACATGAGCTCTTCACCCTCCTTTTGGTGGTTCCTGCTTGGTGAGAGCACCCTCATTGCAAGCCTCTGCTAACTTTTTATGCTCTGTTCAAGCATTTTCTTGTGCCTGTTTAGAATTTAGCTTTATTTATTTATTTATTAATTTGTTTATTTATTGTTCTTTCTTTCTATTTCTGTAGTGTCAGTGTGTGTCCTATCTTCTGTCTGTCCTCTACTCAGCTCCCGCTAGCTGCAGTGCTGTGTCTCCCTTCTTAACACTTTATTACCCACCCATCCCTGGCTTAACTTTTTTTCATAGCCTTCCTCTCTACATTGACGCAATTACTCAGGTGCACCTGAAGCCAATACGACCTCAACCCTCCATATCCACTGTATCTCCTCAGGTTTGCATTCTCTCCTCTTTTCCCTCTTCTATGGCTCCACAGCACTCTGTGTTCTTGATGTTAACTTTCCCTAATCTGACAATTCCATGGCCCTACTTCTCATTACCACTCCTTACTGTCCCCACCTTCCCTTCCATTTTGCCTTCCATGTTATCATCTGCCCTCAAGCTTCACCATTTTCTTCCTGTCATTCAGCCATTTCTACTCTCATTGAGAGAATCTAATCCTCACTTCTGTCGTGTCCCCTCCTCTCTCCCCCATTCTCTCCTGTACCTTCTCCTTTTCTCATCTGAAGATGTTAACCTCATCCCTGGCCCCTTAGATTTTTTTCCACTCTCAAGGCCAATCAATGCGTAACCTCTCAAATCTTGTTCATATCCCTCTCTTTTCTCCCTCTTCTCTATCTTTTCATCCGCCTTGTGCAATGCACATTCTGTCTCCAATAAACTAGCCTTCATAAATGACCTCTTTATCTCTAATACTCTGCATCTCCTGGCTCTTACTGAAACTTGGCTTCTCCTTGAAGACTCTGCTTCAGTCACTACCATTTGTCATGGAGGCTACCTGTTTTCCCATACACCTCGGCCCATTGACTAAGGTGGGGGTGTTGGGTTTCTAGTCTCTCAGTCCTGCCAATTTCAGCCCTTCTGCCTCCGTCTAATTCCTTTGCTTCTTTTGAAGTCCACACTATCTGCCTATTTACTCCACTACCTCTCCAGGTAGCTGTCATTTATCGACCCCCTCCCCCTCAAGAAGTCCACCTCTACATTTCTCACTGACTTTGACTCCTGGCTCTCCTTCTTTCTGGATGCATCTTCCCCTTCCCTTATTTTTGGGGATTTTAACATTCACGTTGATGACCCTTCTGACCCTTAGGTTTTAAAGCTGCTTTCTCTAACCACCTCAGTCAACCTTCAGCTGTGCTCTACTGCTCCTACACACAAGCATGGCCACTGCCTTGATTTTGTCTTCTCCTCCAACTACTCACCCTCCAACTTCTCCACCTCAGTTTTTTCCTTATCTGACCATCACCTGCTTGCCTTCCCCCTTAACCATCACCCTTCTTGGTCTTGCCCGATCTCCACCAACATGTTTAGGAATCTTCACACTATCGACCCTTCAGCTCTCTCCACTACTGTCCTATCACCTCTTTTCGACACTATGCCATCGTATTTTTAATGTATGTTTTGGTGGATCCTCCTCTACTACCATCCTGTTTTCAGTTGGTGTACCTCAGGGCTCTGCCTTGGAACTTCTCCTTTTCTCTCTCTACACTCTGTTCCTTGGTGTACTTAGTTCCTCCTCTGGTTTTCAGTACCATCTTTATGCTGATGACTCTTAGATCTACCTCTCTGCACCTGAAATCTCTCCAGGAATCCAGGCCCAGATATCTGCCTGCTTATCTGACATTGCTGCCTGGATGTCTCACCACTGTCTGAAATTGAACATGGCCAAAACGGAGCTCCTTATCTTTCCCCTTAAACCCATCTCTCCCCTTCCTCCCTTCTCTATTTCTGTGGATAACACTGCACTCTTCCCTGTTTCCTCATCTAGCAGCCTTGGGTTATCTTTGACTCTATTCTCTCTCTGCACATATCCAACAGCTAGCTAAAATCTGTCACTTCTTTACATCTTCAGCAAAATTTGTCCCTTCCTTTCTAAACACACTACTAAAACCCTTACCCACTCACTAGCCACCTCCCATCTTGTAACCAGCACTCTTTGTTGGTCTCCCTCTGAATCATCTCTCTTCTTTCAATCTGTTCAAAACTCAGCTGCATAGCTAATCTTTCACCAGTGTCACTATGCTCATCTAACGCCTCTTCTCAAGTGACTTCACTGGCTCTCTATCCATTTCCGCATCCAGTTCAAACTTCTCCTACTGACCTACAAGTGCATTCATTCTGTGGATCTTCACTACTCTTCCTCTCTTAGCTCACTCTACACCCCTCCTCTGGCCGATCCCTTTTATCTGTACCCTTCTCTGCCACTGCCAACTTCAGACTTTCTTTCCATCTTGCTGCTCCATATGCCTGGAACAACTTACCTGAGTCAGTGCGTTGGGCTTCTTCTCTGGCCCTATTCATATCCACCTCTTTGAGGCTGCTTTTAGATCCTAATGCTCCTCACTCTCTTGCCCACTACTTATGTGTATCTTATCATATTCTAGTCCCAATTTTGTGATGTTGTTTCATTTTGATTAGACTGTAAGCTCTGTGTCTTACATCTATATGTACAGTGTCATATATGCCTTGTAGTACTATACAGATGATTAGTAGTTGCCGTAGTATACAGTATAGAAAGGCCAATTTTCCTAGAATGAATTTATCAGTTGTAAGACTATCACCAAAACATTAGAAACATTAGAGTCCTTTCAGACTCTGAGAGATGAGGCTAGGCAGAGTAGGAGTGGGACATGTCTTTCAGAAAGGTGGACTTGGTAAAACTATTTTTAAAATGTGCTACAAGAGATGGCGCCATGTTACCTGCAGGAAAGGCTGATGAGGTATGTGCCAGAAGGGTCCATAGGTCAGGGACTTATAGCAGTCCCAGGCAGTTAGGCAGGTGTATGAATTTTGTGAAGTAAAAGGGCTTTTTCAGTAACAGTGCAAATGTCTTGCAATGAGCTGCCATTACAGATCCAGAATTGTACAGATTACTTGGTTTTTGAAAGGCTGCTGGAACTTGGCTTTTTAAGCACAGTTATGGAGGAAGAGTGCAAAGTGCTGGAAGAATGTGCTAGAAGGTGGGGGGTTTTTCTCGAAAGATGTGTTTTTTTTTAATAGGGAGGGGCTGTGGTTTTAAAATATTTTATTGTTTTAATGGAACTTATAATTATTTATTTAACATTTCTTTTATACCACCTTTCAAAATATCAAGGCAGTTTCCATTCAACAGCATATAATGAGGTGTACATTGAACATACTCCATCAGCCTATCCTAGTGCCATCTCGTGTAGCACATTAAAAAAAACATTTTACCAAGTCCACCCTGTGGTATGCCTTGTTTTTGCTTAAATGGCTTGGAGGTTTGTCTTTTACTTTTATTTGTTGGTAGCGATCAGTCAGGTATGATTGGAATCAGTTAAGGGGGGGGGAGGGAATATTAAGGGGGATATGTATTATTAAAGTTATTTTATTGTTGCAAATCATTTCAGGTCTTCCGGTTATACCTTACCAAGAAAACTCAGGGGCTATTATGTCACTAAAAGTCAGCATTGACTTGACTGCACTTAAAAAAACAAACACCACACCAATTTGCAGTTGTACAAAAATAAGTCCTTTACTAGTAACTCGATGGAAGGGAAAATTCAACACACAGGGCCATGATCCTGTTACAATCCATGTGCAAAAAAAAAAAAAAAGTAGTCCAGAAATTCAAAAATCATTCCAACATTCACAATCCAGAAAATACCCAATAGGCAGAACCTGCACAGATCAGAGACTAAGAGGCCCTTTTACTAAAGAATGCTAGGATCTAGCAACTAACACACATTTAGCGCAAAGAATAACGTGCGATAGTTGCAAACCCCTGTGCGCTAACTGCCGGGGGTGTGGTCAACATGTACCCAGTGGTTACTGCATAGAATGACACTCTAATGCGCTATTACTGCAAGGGCACTGAACGCCACCCATTGAAGTGGTGTTCCGTGAACCCATGCTAACTGCATGAGGCACAGGAGGCTGGCCCAGCTATTAGACAAACTAGGCAGTCGCCTAGGGCAGAGGCTTCCTCGGGGGGGGGGGGGAGCGGGGCATTCAAAGCTAAAGAATACATTCTGATAGCCCAAGGGCGGGAGTATAAGGCTTAAGGTTTGCCTAGGGCACCATCACCTTGAACTAACTCTGAGGCTGGCTTTTGGCACAGGTAGTCTATGATGTGTATCTGCGCGCTACCTGTGCTAGGCTCAATGTGCCCACTCTCCTCCTCTAACCCACCCCTTCACCACCTCAATGCACAAACCTCCACCACCATGCAGCTCAAGACCTTTGTAGAGCTGATTGTGGTGAGAAAGCCGTAAGAAGAAAGGTGAGAGAAATGGGGGACTTCAGACCTAGAGAGGCATGAAATCCCAGGCGTCAGGATGCAATTTCTTTTTTAAGATTTCATCTTTACAGCATTAACAATTATCCAAGCTTATCCATCTGTACAGAAATACAGCACAAACATTTACACCAAAGAAACAATAATAAATTGCTCATTTCAAATCAAGCCCGCCACAGCGGGGAGATCTAATAAAAAATTACATCTAAGCAATACTTGAAGGAAAATACATCAGGAATAATACAGCCAAATGATCTAGTTTCATGGATTGTGAGAGCCAAAGACTTGAGAGACGATAGATCTTCACATATTAAGAAAGGAAAGCAATTGAGATGGCCCAGAGAAAACAAAATGAGCTGACTGTGGCTTTACCAAGCTCTTATAAGGACACTTAAGAAAAAATCAAGCTCCCAGCTGCAACATGCTGGACTTAGTAGGAGAAACTCCCCCTTCTTCTCCTCTGAGTTCCTCTGGATACATCAGGAAAAATACGGGTCAACAGTCCTTTAAAAGCAACATTCCTTTTCTTGAAATACATTTTCAACAGTCATTCACAGCCAATTGATATGGCACAAGTAATTTCTAAGACAGATGGAGTCACTGTTTCTAAGTCAGAGTTTTCCAGTATGACAGATGAGATAAGGGTAGATGTAACTCAGAGAGAATATCCAAGAGTTCCACTAGATACTTTTAGAACATATCCCTAGAAGAAACTAAAGGATATTTAGAGAAGTTGCTAAATCTTAATTAGATGAACAAGCATGAGTCTGTAAAAATGGCATTTTAAAAAAGGCGTTCAGATGCAATCTGAAATGTCCAGAGCAGAACAACAACGGGGATGTCTAGTTTTCAGTCCAGTTTTAAAAACAAAGATGCCCTCAACATAGACGCCCATGCCAGTATCTATACAGATGTCATAGCAGGGAACAATGGAACAGAGATCTCCATATCAAATAAGGTTGCATATGGGAACATCCAGCAGTGTGGAAGAACGAAAACATAAGCCCCCATTCCTAGTCAGTGTTCATTGACAAATTTGTAAAATAAAGAGGATATGAGTTACTGTATACCTTCTTCTCCACACTCTCCAGACATTTGCCTGATAAAAACAAGCACTTTTCAGATGCCTATTCATACCTGGAACAGGTATAACCTTTGACGCAGTTCAGGGCGTCTAGGACATTTCTGAAATCGGGTGAGGATACAGCTTTTAAATCTTGAACTTTATTTCTCATGCTATGGGCATTAGTACATGAGGCTCTCCAGAAGTTGCCTTTTTTCTCTTTTCTGAACTATTGTTTTACTTATCTGAGGGCTTTTACATACCTGCAGGCTTTGTTCACCTATTCCCAATGATCCTAGTTTAAAGCCCTCTTCGGTAGATTATCCAGTCTGTTGCAGAAAACACTTCTCCCCCTCTTCGATAGGTGGATGCCATGTCTGCACAGCTGCCCTTGGAAAATCATGTCATGGTCTAGGAAGTCAAAAAGCTCTCGATGACATCATCCACACAGTCAGGCATTTATCTCTAGGATGTGAACGTTTTGGCCTCAACCCTTAGCCTCGACAGGGAGGATCGAGGAGAACACTACCAGTGCATCTAACTGCTTTACCTTCTCTCCCACAGCCATAAAGTCACCTTTGATACAGTTAGAAAGGAGCCTAGCAGTATCATTTGTGCAAACATAGATGAGTAGCATCAGATAACAGTCGGTAGCCTTGAGGAGGCTTGGCAAACTCTCCGTAATATCTAGGATCTTGGTACCAGGTAGACAGCACACTTCCTAGGACATTATGTCTGAAAGGCAGATGGATGTCTCTATACCCCTCAGCAGGGAGTTACCCCCAACCACCACCTCTTTCAGTTTGTCTGGCTGTCAGGATCTATTGTTTTGCTTTGACTGCTGTTGCTTTTTGCTGCTTTTCAGAAGCTGCCGCCATAGGTAACTGCCTAGTCTTGCCTAATATTGAGCTGGTTCTGCCCCAACTACATGTGCCGGGATATTCTGAATCTATTGTATATGGCATAGACTCAGCTAAGGTAGTCTTAAATAAGCAACTTTAGAAAAATCTAGCCTGAGTAGAATTAAAGCATATGCCACCACAACCAAATCCACTGGTGCAAATCTCTTGGTGCAACTGCTGAATCATGCTTAACTTGCAAAAGGATGATCACACCAATGCAGAAATCTGAGCCCCCATGGACCAAAGTTGCATCCAGCAATACTCCAAGGTTCCTCACCTCCTAAACCCATGGCAATTAAAATCCTACCAGTATAACTTACAGGGCATATTCCCCTTGCTTACCTACTGTGCTTCAGATTTAGTTACATGTAACTCTAATATATGGGCTAACAGCTATTCACCTATCTCTCTCAGGAGATCATTCAACACTTACAAATCTCCTGAACAACCCTTTTTAAGCAGAAATAAAAGCTGGATATCATATCTAACCCATGCTCATTCGAGAAGTCTGCACAAAGGGATTAAGTACATGTTAAATAAAAGGGGTGACAAAAGTGACCCCTGAGAAACCTCAATCTCAAAGTCCAAGGATGAGACAGCCAAGATCCCAAAGCCACACTCTGTAGGCACATCTCCCAAAAGACCTTATTTCAATGTGATGCCACCCGCGTCTACTGCCTCTAATTGTTGCAACAGAAGTCTGTACTCCATCATGTCAAATGCAGTCACAAGATTTAACATTACCAAAACCCCCTCCTCAGCCTTTGTTCATATCTATGAGTAAATAATCCTGTACTGAAGTCAGCACTATCTCCTTTCCATATCTTTTCTGAAACCCTGATTAACCCATCTAAATAACCATATTATTCCAAAAACTCTTAACTGGTCACCTACCACTTTTTCCAGGGTCTTCCAAATAATTGTACACATGCAGCTGGGCAATAGTTTGATATTACATCCCCATACAGTCCCTCTTATTTCAAGAAAGGCTTCACAATAGCCTTTTCTAATGGCTTTGGAAAGATCTTCAGACAATGATGCTCTCACAATACTCTCTACATGCTCTATCACTCATCCAGTTGCTTCCTCCCTTGCACCTAACCCAATGGACATCTTCGCCATGCATGAGGCAGCATTGGTGGATCTTACCCCTGTACTTGCTCCTCAGCTGGACATTTGGGATCCAGTAACAGTCACCAAGTTTCAGAATGATGCCACTGGCAATAGCGCCAAGCTGGTGGATGTTGAGGTACCTCACCCCACTGGCAGAGGCAGTCTCCCAAGCCTTACTTCCAGTGTTGAGGAGAATGGTGAATGGCGTGCTGGATCTGGATGCATCAGCTAGGTGGGTAGTAGAGAACTTGGTGGTTCCAGACATAGAATGCCCACTGCTGCTGAAAGAAACTCGATCTGGAAATACAGATCCTGGCTGTGGAGTTGTGTCTTCCGACCTGGTATCTGTTCCAGTGATGGCTGGAGAAGACAGCTGGGGTGTCATTCTGAGCTGCATTTAGCGGGGATGGACATCCGGGTCGGAAGTCCATTCCTGCTAAATGCCGAGACTGTATCCCCTGCCCAAAGCTCCCTGCACATACATAAGAGATGTATGGGGAGCTCTGGATGGGGACAGGAGAGGGCAGGCCAAGGGAGGAGCGAGGGCAGGCGGTAGGCGGGGATGTGACCCCAGACATATAGGGCCGATCCTGAGGTTGGCTCTGTACATCCAGGGTCGCCAACATGGATGGGGGGACTGCAGCGCAGGGCCAAGTCAGTGGGGTGAGGGGAGCAGGAGCTTCCCCACAGCCCAACTCTGCCTTTGGAAGGCTGCATCAAGGGTTGGGCTGTGGGAAAGAACTTTGTGGCAGTGGCCAGGGATTGCAACTCCCTAATGGAGCCATGGTGCCTTAGCAACAAGATGCTATGGCACCGCGGCTCCATGCAGTAGCTGGGGCAGGCCTATGCAGGGAGAAGCATGGATGTCCAACGGCACAGAATTGGGGGACAGCCTGCCCATCCAGGCATGGGCCGGCCATCTAGACCCAATTCTGATCCTGTGGGAATGTCTGGCTCCCGTGGGCTCAGAATCAGGGTCTAGATCGGCCCATCCAGATCTTGGATGTCCGGGCGGGCAGGATGTTCCCCTTTTGGAATCGGGCCCCTAGTGTTTTGGCAGCTGCAGTTGCCTCATAACTTCAAACAGATCAAGTTTTTCTGTGACAAGAACTTTATTAGTCAGATTTTAATCAGACATTATGTTTTGCTATAAGTTGGATAGAAAAGCTGATGGTTGAAGGGCATAAGATTTTAGAGGTAGATATTCATCATTTGAATTCTTGATTGGGGCAATAGGAGGCAAAGATAAAATGGCCAATATGGATTAAGGTTTTTTGGGATAGATTCTTTGTGTGACGTTTTGCAGAAAAAACAATACTTCTTTAAAGTAGAATACACAAAACTGGGAAACAAGATTAAAAATAATTTAAGATGCATAAACTTTTCTGAGCTGGACTCTTACACTTGTGACCTCTTTTGTACTGTAGATACTTCATGGAAGCATTACAGTAGCATTTCCCAAGCTTCCTCTTTCATGTCTGCCTAGGGTATTGTACATCCTTTGGTCAAAAAAAGTTGAATCCATTTTGAAAGGGGAACCCAGTACTCGCGGAATTCCATCAGCTACAAATTTAGAAGAATCGGTTCATCTGCTAGAAAGAAAATGATTCAAATGGATTAATACAGCGAGCAGACCTGCTGTCTATGCTAATGTCCTTGTCTGGGATATTCAGCGGCATTAACACAGTTAGCATTGGGGGGTTTTGGGGGCACAGCCCAGTGATAACCCCGGCAGTGGTGATACTGAGCTGCTGCTCTGTTATTGACAGGTGGCAAAATTCAGGTTCAGTAAAGGCTGGCGTAACGTTTGTTGCAGAAGCTAACTGGGCAGTGGCTGAATATCGCTGCTCCGGGTTAACTTCCCAGCAGTCTGGGAAATCGGATATTCAATGCAGGTGGAGCTAGCCGTTACCGCTGAATATCGGGCCCTGTTTTTTTTTAAAGACCACTTTACCTGTAGAGTGGAGGAGTAGCCTAATGGGTAGCAATGCAGGTTGCGAATGAGGGAAGCCAGCTTCAAATCCCATGGCTGCTCCTTGTGAGCCTTGCACAAGTCGCTTAACCCTCCATTACCTCAGACACCTACCTAGGTGGGCATATTCAGTGGTGGCAGCTAGGCTGCCTAAAGCCCCCCAAGATTTTCAGGCCTGGAATACATCTGGTTTTTATGCGGTCTGTGGGGATATTCAACGGCACTAACTGATTAGTGGTACTGAATATCGGGCTGAGTGTGTTTTAGCAGATTAGCTAACTGGCTAAAATGCTTTGAATATGCCCCCCCCCCTTATAATTTAAGCCCCCCCCCCCAGGGACAGGAAAATATCTACTGTATCTGAATGTAACTCATCTTGAACTTATGAAAAATGTTTGAGCTAAATGCAGTTTTAGAAACAGAAAGGCAAACCTTTTTTGTCTGCCAATATTTCTATATATTCCCTAATGTACTGAAGCCAACGTAAGTTTGAAGAAAAAGATTCAGAATTTACGGCCTGAGGTTTTAAAACTTAGGTTAGCTTTACGCTACCATTTATGGCAATATATAAATTGATTTAGAAGCACAGAAGGTAATGCAACAGTAGTCAGCATTTCAATTTAAATGCCAGCCACAGTTTGCAGTCAGTGGCATGGAATATATGTATAAGTTACTGACTGCTGCTGTCACTATACATTTAATCTAGTCCCTGCTGTATAACAGACCTAAATTAAACATATAAATTATCTGTACAGCGGCTGAATATCACAGCTATATCAATACATTTTTTGGTGCCATAAAGATTGTGCCATATTGTATTTTTAATATCTATGGATAGCGGAGGGAGTTATATGTTTAACAGATACCAGTAAACGTAATACTCATAAAAATATAAGAAATGCAATGCTGGGTCAGACCAAGGTCCATCAAGCCCAGTATCCTGTTTCCAACAATGGCCAATCCAGGTCACAAGTACCTGGCAGGTTTTCCAAAGGCACACAGGTTCCACAATGCTCGTCCCGAGGTAAGCAGTGGATTTCCCGGGTCCTTTTAAAATGGTTTATAGACCTTTCCTCCAAGAACTTGTTCAAACCTTTTTTAACCCAGCCACACTAACAGCTTTACTACATCCTCTGGTAACAAATTCCAGAGTTTGATTACGTGTTGAGTGAAAAAATATTTTCTGTTATTAGTCTTAAATGGGTTATATTGTAGCTTCATTGTGTGCCCTCTAGTCTTTCTAAGAACATAAGAACATAACATATGCCATATTTGGTCAGACCAAGGTCCATCAAGCCCAGTATCCTGTTTCCAACAGTGTCCAATCTAGGTAGTAAGTACCCAGCAGTCTCCCAAAAAGACACAGGTTCCTCAATGCTTGTATTGGGTCAAGCAGCGATATTCTGGGTCCCTTTTAATAATGGCTTATGGACCTTTCCTCCAGGAACTTGTCCAAACCTTTTTTAAACCCAGCTGCACTAACAGCTTTTACTACATCCTCCGGTAACAAATTCCAGAGTTTGATTACACGTTGAGTGAAAAATATTTTCTCTTATTAGTCTTAAATAAGTTACCCTGTAGCTTCCTTGCATGTCCCCTAGTCTTTTTATATTCTGACGACGTAAACAATCAATCTACTTTAACCCGTTCATTAATTCATAGACCTCTATCATATCTCCCCTCAGTCATCTCTCTTCCAAGTTGAAGAGCCCTTATCCTTTAAGCCTTTCCTCATAGGGGGTATCCTTCCATCCCCTTTGGTGGCTCTTCTCTATACCTTTTCTAATTCTCCTATATCCTTTTTTTTTTTTTTTAAACTTTTATTTTCATTTTGCAACAAACAAAAGAAACAACACACCAAAAGAGACAAAACAGGTATACAATAAGGAAAAGTAAACCCATTACCCCCCACCCCGATGCTTCTTCTCTACCCGATTATATCAGCATGTGAGCGCTTCCAATTAACAGTGATTATACATCAAACGATCGAAAGAGTATCTACAATACAGCATGATCATGGGACAGAGATATATACAAAGTGAGACAGTCAGATGAGAGCATTTAGCAAAATGTACATAGTCATTGAGCAGCTTCCATTGAGACCAATGAGAAGGAGTCTGAACGGAGGAAGCGAACAGACGAGGTATTTGTTCATATTTACTGTAAAGACAGGCATGATTCCACCATTCATTGGGGCTCAGATGGGAGCTAATTTCCAGTATTACTTAATTAGGGAAATAGCAATGCCAAGCATAAAATTCGAAAGGAGATAAGCCATTTTGGGAGAGAGGGGATCCCCGCAATTGGGCGAAGTCCCACTATCCTCCAAGAAAGGGGCTCCTGAGAGTGCGAGATAGACTAAATACGACCCCAGACCCGACGCCAGTAATACTGTAGTGCGGGATATTCATGTATAACATGAGGCAATGAACCAATGGCCGCAGGACGTGTCCAGCAAACATTGCCCTGAGTAGTGTTCCATTTGTCTAATCTGTGAGAAGTGTAAAACACCGGTGGGCTAGAAAGAAGAGGGCCTGAGTGAGTGAGGCGGATCGGGAACCCGTGTCCCTCTACTCCAGATAAGGCTCCATTGCTCCGAGGTCAAAGTCACATGCAATTCTCTCTCCCATACTTTCTGCGCTATAGGGGTATCTCTAGTTATAGCATTACATAAGGTTTAGTAAAATTGGATGCTACACCCGGTGAACTACCGAGAGATCGGAAAGTCTCCAATCAACCTTATGTAGGGAATGCCGAGGGCGGGAGTACTCTAGTGCTCCGAAGGCGATGCTGAAGTTGCACTGACCAGAGTCGGGAGTCTAAAAATTGCATAAGAGTATTAAAGGCACCTAAAGTGTCTAAAAGCATTGGTAGATAGTAGGAGTCTGATGGGAGAGTCATACCAGGGAAAAAGGTAAGAGGAATCGGTTTGCAAAGGCCCGCTTCTATATCTAGCCACACAGGTCTACTCGGTACTGGATCTTCCAACCAACGAGCACCTTGTTTGAGAAGGAAAGATTGAGGGAACACTTAAGTAAAATCGCCACCAAGTATTAATGGAGCATTGGCAGAGGCCTAGGCCAACTGCGCAGTACTTGCATAGTAAGCAGGGTTGTCCACATTCGGGGCATAATGCAAATACACGTGAATTCACTATCTCCAACCTCAAGGTGTACACGGGCCCATCTACCCTCCTTGTCAGCGCTAATATCAGATACAGTAGCATGCAAAGACTTCTTAACCAGAATGGTTATCCCGTACCATTTGGAAACGGTGGGAGAAGAGGCAGCTACCCTGTGAGGCTTAGCATTGAGTTTCAGTGTTTCAGCAGAGTTTAAATGCGTTTCCTGAAGAAACACGAAATCAACATGCACATGGCTAAGATAGCTAAGGATTTTCTTTCCTTTGAGTGGACTATTAATGCCTTTGACGGTGAATGATAAGATTTAACATAAGGCCATTCAGAAAAGTAAAAAATTCTGAGCATGATAGCACACATAATTTCACTATATCCCTCAAACTGACTGTATCTGGCTGTACACATGACATAGGAAAAATAAGCTAATATAATACAATGAAGCGCCCCACATTAACAAAGAAAAACCGCAGTACGGTAGAGGAGAAGCAAAACCCCAAAATTACTGGCGACCATGTGTCTGCGGGGAGAAACCCCAGAGAAGGCCTAAATTGAAAAAACACATAACCTGTAGGACTGTGCGTGCTCCGAATCCGACCGAGGCACACATCATGAAGGGATAGGAGACCAAAAAACAAAAGTCATATAGAGAAAGAAAGAAAGTCCAGGCTATTTCTGTGCTTGGCTATGACCGCCGCATCGGGCCCTTCAAAATGGCGGATAGAGCCGGCAGATAAGAGTCCAAGATTTGGGATTAGCGCATCTGCTCTGCTTCTTTGGAGTCTAAAAATGTTGATAGTAGATCAGGATCTTCGAACGTCCTGGTTTGGTTGTGGAGAGTCACTCGAAGCTTCGCTGGATACAACAGGCCAAAGCGAGCCTGTAGCTGTTGAAGTCGAGGGCGAAAAGCAAGGAGTTTCTTCCGACGGTCAACGGTAGGCTTTGCCAAATCAGGAAAGAAGGAGACCTTACGACCTTCAAATTCCAAATGATGATTCGCTCGGGCAGCATGTAAAATTTGTTCCACTTGTTGATATCGTAGCAAGCTAAAGATAATAGGCCGGGGGGTCGTGCGGTTGAGCGCCATGTGGGCAGGAACACGGTGTGCGCGATCGATTTCCAGTTCTCTGTGAAAAGTGATCTTCAGCAAGGAGGGAAGAGTTTTGAGCAAGAATTCTCTTATATCTCCTGCTTCCACCCCCTCCGGCATTCCGAGGAGCCTCACATTGTTGCGACGGGCTCGATTATTGCTATCTTCTAACTCCTTTTGAAGATTCTGTATCTGGCGCTCAGCCTTGTCCAGTTTGCCCAAGCGCACCTCGTGCGAGTCGAGGACCCCCGCCATGTTGTCCTGTCGTAATGAAAGACTTTCAAGTCGGTCCTGGAGCACTCCAAAGTCTTCTCGCATGGCTCGAAGCGCTTCTCCATTGGACTGCACCAATTCCTTCACGCCGCGTATTTCCTCCAAAATCTCCAGGTGCATTTCGGAGTTTTCACGAAATGGGACCATCTTCTGTGGGGAGGACACCTCTGTTTTGGAGCGTTTTCCGTGAGAAGAAGAAGGAGACCCGAAGTCCAAGCGCGCTGGTTTATGGGCCGCCATCCCCCCCGAGGTGCCCCGGTCAGCTCGGAGCGAAATAGTAAATTTGTATAGGTATTAAGTCAGGATTCTAAGTAGGCCTCTCGGGAGCTTCAACGCAAAGCGTCCTACCCGCTGGACATCAGGCTCCGCCCCCCCCTATATCCTTTTTAAGATATGGTGACCAGAATTGCACACAATATTTAAGGTGCGGTCGAACCATGAAATGATACAGAGGCATTTTAATATCCTTTGTTTTATTCTCCATTCCTTTCCCTATGTTCCTAGCCCTCTATTTGTTTTTATGGCTTCCACTGGGTGGAGGGTTTCAACTTATCCATGATGAGGCCTAAATCTTTTTCCTGGGTGGTGGTTTCTTAGGTGGTACCATGCATCATGTAGCCAAGGTTTGGGTTGTTCTTCATAGGTACATAACTTTGCACTTGTTCACATTAAATTGCATCTGCCATTTGTATGCCTAGTCTTCCAATTTATCATGTCCTCTTGCAATTTTTCACAATCCTCTTGGGTTTTAACAACTTTGAATAATTTTGTATTATCTGCAAATGTTGGATATTGCCGAGGGAGGTAAGAACCACTATCCATCCCCACCAGACGGCACCATCCATTTTAATCATATTGTAAAAACCTTTAAAAGACTTAGCTTATTAGAAGCGGCATCCAAACTCAAGCACGACGTGCACGTTTCGGGATTCTCTCCCTGTATCAAGTGCTGCTTCCATCAAGTATTGTTTAACCGCCATAGAACGCTGAGGTAATATACTCAGCTGTTTTTTAAAGGGCACACTACTTATCATTGGCTATTGCAAGCCTTCATTCAAAGGAGAACAACAATGAAACGGCGGGAAACCCCACTACATCAGGGGAAACCCCATCACATCATAGATGACATCAGAAGAGACTGGTCAAATCAATTTCCTTATTAAGACCCAGAGGAGTCACTGTATTCAGTCTAAATATCCAATTTTGCTCATGCCGTTGAAGCATGGCAGTCCGATCACCCCCTCTAGGATCCGGGGGAACATAATCAATCACTGACCATCGCAGATCCTTGAAATCATGGTTATGTATTAAACAGTGCTCAACTATTGGGGCAGACATAATCTTCTGATGAATCCTCGAGGCATGCTTTGTATTGGCAGGACGACATAAGCGATTAAAACTCGCTTGAGTGAGCATGCCTCGAGGATTGAAGCAGCACTTGATACAGAGTGGGGATAGATAGTGGTTCTTACCTCCCTCGGCAATATCTGACAAAAAGAATTTTCACTAAAAAGTTTTTTAGGGGGTGTGTTTGGTGATTTGTTTGCTCTGATATTTATTATCGCTAAACCAAGGGTGATTGAGGTGGTGAACCCTCTAGAATAGCAGATATTCAATACATCAAATTGCATATCCATCCCCTCAACTTAAGGAGACACTTTCTTCCCAGAGGGTAATACACCTTAGTTACTGGTGGATGAGTTTCTGGCAGAGCACCTAAAACCTCTTCCAGATAACACTTAAACATGTCTCCAGGAGAGGTATATTGAGATTTAGGAAAATTAATCAACCGCAAATTTGCCAGCCTAGAAACATTCTCCATATGTTCCAGTCATGCCTTAAGGTGCGTTGAATCTTTCATCACACCTTGGACATAATACTCCATCTGTTCTACTCAAACCGAGAGATCATTACCAGATACCTGCAATTTAGATATTTCAATCATATTCCTGGCGCAGTCTACTTGAATTGCTTGAAGTCGAGAGTTCAAAGACTGAACTTGAGGAAGAGTCACGTCACCCAATTGCCTGATAGCAGTCCTAATAGATTCGAGGGTAATCTGATCAGGTCTTGGCAAAATAAAATCAATTGTAACCCCCGCAGAACTCTGCAAGTCTGCCATATCATTTTGCCGCACATCCAAATCCTGAGACCAGAGGAGCTCTCCCACTTCTAAGGGAATGCTGCTGACATGCAGATCAAACGGGGTCTCTATATTCCCTGCACCACTTCCTAGAAGCTCCCCCCTAACATCTGCAGGCACACCAGTGGAACTGTCTGCAAGACCCACGTACCATGGAAGCTCAGCTGTGTCAAAAGTTCTCAGTGGTCGCCCCGCTTCAGGAGGGGTAAGGTCAACACCTGAAGAGGACGCTGAGCCCTCCCACTCTGGCATCCCCTCAGCCGGGCTAAACACCACTCCTACCGTTGGCAGTTGTGCTGCATGCGAAACATAGGTATCCAAAGGTCCCTTAGGTAATCCAGCGAGAGGTGCTGCGGTAGCTGAGGGCGACTTACTCGCTCTAGCCTTCCGCTTTCCCATAGGAAAACAAATATACAATGCTCAGACGCTGCATGCGGCCATCTTGGCTAACCAAGGACACCAGTAATTTTATTAATTATAATGGTTTTATTTTGCCCAGTACTGATGTCAGACTCACTGATCTGTAGTTTCCCGGATCATCCCTGGAACCCTTTTGAAATATTGGCGTTATATTGGCTATTCTCCACTTTTCAGGTACTACAGATGAGTTTAATGATTACTACTAGTAGGTCTGCAATCTCATATTTCAGTTATTTCAATACCCTCAAATGTGTACCATCCAGTCAAGGTGATTTGCTACACTTCAATTGATCAAATAGTTGTAATACATCTTCCTGGTTTATCAATATTTCTTTCAAGTCTTCTGATAAATCATCTTTATATACCATTTCAGGCATGGGTAAATTCCCTACATCTTCCTCAGGAAAGACCAAAGCAAAGAATTCATTCAGTCTCTCTATGGCCTTGTCCTCACTTAGTGCCCCTTTTACCCCTCTATCATCCAATTGTCCAAATGACTCTCGCACAGGTTTTTTGCTACGAATCTACTTGCAAAAGTTTTTATTATGCATTTTTGCTTCCATGGCTAGCTTTTTATCAAATTCTCTCTTTGTCTATCTGGCCTTGCATCTATCTTGCCAATGCTTATATTGTTTCTCATTTTGATCATTTGGCTCCTTTTTCCATTTCCAGAAAGATGCTTTTTTTGGCAGCAACAGCCTCTCTGACCTCACCTTAAAGCCATGCTGGCAGTTTTCTGGACTTCCTTCCAACTTTCTTAAAGCGTTGAGTACATCTGTTCTGGGCTTCCAAGATAATGCTTTTAAACAATGCCCACGGTTTATATAAATCTTTAACCTTTACAGTTGCTCCTTTTAGCCTTTTCCTAACTAGTTCTAATTACAAAGGATACCTCCTTCACATCCCCATCTACTATAAAATTAAAAAGGAAAAACTGAACTGAAATACCTTGGCATCACTATTGACCAGCAACTATCCTTCAAAATCCAAGCAACAACGACAGCCAGAACTATCTATTTTAAAACAAAGATCCTGCAATGACTCCGCCTCCTACTCGAACCAACAGATTTTAGATCTGCACTGCAAGCTCTCACCTTCCCCCATGTAGACTACTGTAACAATATCTACCAAGGTCTACCCCAATCGACACTCCTCCTCCTCCAAACTGCATTACACACCACTGCAAGTACAATACAGGGAGCAAATAAATATGACCACATCACCCCCATCCTAAATCAATTACACCGGCTGCCCCTTATCAACAGAATAAAATACAAATGCATCCTCCTCACGTACAAAACACTTCATTCCCAGCAAGAAACGTGCCTCAAATCCCTTCTACACAAACCACATATATCCAGGCCACAAAGACATACTACAATCAACAAACTCAACATATCACAATCCAAATATAAATACAACCAACAAACATGCCGCAAAGCATTCAAGCTCTACGCTCCCTCCCTATGGAACTCCCTCCCTTGCACACTAAGAAATATCACCAGTCTCCCTACCTTCCGCAAACACCTGAAAACCCACCTATTTGCCGAACATTTCAGTTCCTCCATCTAACCCCCCCCCACCATCAATATTACACAACCAAAGCAGATTCAGAATTGTAAATAGTTGTTTATAACATTTTAGTATATTCTGTTAGCAAAATGCTGAATTGTTTCAATAGTTAACTATTAAGCCGTTCCTTGTACAACATATGTTTATTGTAAAATGCTCTGTTCTCTGGAAACCTCTTTGACTCGGTGAAAAGCAGTATATAAACCTAGCTAAATAAATAAATAAATACCTGTTTTCCTCATTTTATCATAGTTTCCCTTTTAAAAGTAAAATGGTAGTACTGTGGATTTCCTTGCCATCCTTCTTTCATTTATTAAATCAAATATGATCATGCTATGATCATTGTGGCCTCAACATGCTTATTTCTTGCACCAGATCCTGCATGCCATTAAGGCAAATGTGATGTGTGCCTTCAAGTCAATGCTGACTCCTGGCAACCCAGCAGCAACTGGGTTTTCTTGGCAGTGTGACCAGAAGTAGATTGCCAGGCCTTTCTTCTGAGGCAATGGAGGGTTAAGTAACTTGCCCAAGGCCACAAGAGTGCTAGTGGGACTACTTGCTAGTAGTCTTTTGATTATTAAACCAGTGTCCTAACCATTAGGCTACTCCTCCACTCCTAGGTCTAAAATAGCTTCCCCTCTTGTCGGTTCATGAATCAGCTGCTCCAAGAAGCAGTTATTTATTTCATCTAGAAACGTTATCTCTCTTGCATGTCCTGCTGTGACACTGACCCAGTTGATACCCAGGTAATTGAAATCACCTATTATTACTGTGTTGTAACTTTTGTTAGCTTCCCTGATTTCTTTCAGCATTTCATCATCTATCTGTTCATTCTGGCCAGGCGGTTGGTAGTACACCCCCACTGCCATTGCCTTCCCCTTTTTATGTGGAATTTCTATCCATAGAGATTCTACAGCATATTTTGTTTCCTGCAAAACTTAAATCCTATGTGACTCAATGCTCTCTCTAATATAAAGCGCAACCCCTCCACCAATTTGATCTACTCTGTCATTGCGATATAGTTTGTACCCAGCTATCACAGTGTTCCATTGGTTGTCCTCCTTCCACCAGCTCTCTGAGATGTCAGTCAAATCTAAACTCTCATAGCTATATATTCTAACTGTCCCATCTTATTTTTTAAACTCCTAGCTTTTCCATACAGGCATTTTAGAGGTTGTATTTCATTCATATTAATCTGATTATCAGTTGATAGGGGTAATTTGGAATATCTGGGTTACTTTTATCTTTATTGGAATCTCTCTGTTAGGATGTCTTAACTTCCCTCTTCTGCTAGTATCCTTCAGGGATACATTTGAATAGCCATTCCTTAATGTTTATTTGTGTTACAACCTAGCCTTCTGCTAGATTTTTTAACTTTATTCTTAGTGAGCTTTAACAAAAATACAAAACAATTTCCGTTACATCATGTGCGTTCTTTTATCTCACTCAAGTCATATAAAGCTAACTATACATGCTTGCCAACTCACTCTTTCCCTGAATAGCAGTCCTACAGAAGTCCTGAATAGATCTCACAAAAGGTTATCAACAGTGGTGTAAATTCCACCCAAGCAACCCCTGCAATGCATGAGGCCTGAGCAGAATGCGGGCCCTAACAGCAGCGGGAAGGCAGCGATGCAAACTTACTTAATCATGTTTGCCATGCTGCCTCTGCTCTTGTAAGTTTGCCGCGGGCCCTGTGGCTGTTCCCCACTGGAGCGAAGTCTCACAATAACAGCTGCACCGTGAGACTTCAGCCTGGCAGGGAACAGCTGCTGTACCTGCGGCAAACTTACAAAATCAGAGGCAGCGCGGCAAACATGATAAAGTAAGTTTGCTGCTGCTGCCGCCATATGGGAGGACCTGTGGCGGGGGGGGGGGAGGGGAGACACACCACCGTGACAATGAGGGGGGGCCCTCATTAAAATTTTGCTTGGGGACCCCTCATTGTAATTTACACCATTGGTTCCCAGATCTGATCATAACAATAGTAGAAATTCAAATTATGGGCACCCGAGCAACAATTTTAAAAAGGTCCCTAGAGCTGGGAAAATCCACTTCATAAGATACGGGAGCAGCTGCAAGTGGCCCCCTTCTTCCTTGCCCCCTCCCCCTAAACTGCAAGGGCTGCTTGGGCAGAATTTACAAAACTTGATCATAGCCCTGTAAAGATGTTTTTCATAAGTTAGGGGATGGGAAGGGTTTAATTGGGAAAATATATAGGTCATTATTGAATAGTCACAGAGTAGAGTACTTATATCAGTGGGGGTGGCAAAAGAATTTACATAGAGAGTGGATGAATGATCAAGTGGAGGGAAATATGGGTAAATTCACAAAAGATATCCACCTCAGTTTCTTATTTAGATACACAATATAAAATATATTTTCCAAATGTACTTCATTCCTGCCAGACTTCATGTGATAAACAAATCTATCTCGGATGTCTATTGGAGAAAGTGTGGTGAGAGGGAAACCTTGAAACATATTTGGGGGACTGCCCCAGAGCAAGGCCATTTTGGAAAGAGATTATGAAAATAAATTATGATGTAACAAACACACAGGCTAAAATGTTGTTTCATATAACATGAACAATTTACCTAAGTATTATTTTTCTAGCAGGTAAAATGGTTATTGCAGCCAAGTGTAAACAGCCAGACCTGCCAACAAAGAGGGAATGGATTAACATATTATGCCAAATTCGAGACTTGGAAAGGTTTGATGCCAAAATAAGAGACTTGCTGCAATTGTTAGGCTTTGACAAAATTTAAAAATGCTTTAGCCACTCCTCAGATTTGGAGAGGGGTCTTCTAAGAACTGTGGGATTATATATCTTTTCCTAACAATTATTAAGAATGCGCATGCAAAAATACTCATTTAATTTCTCGTTTTGTGTACTATATATTTTGTTTTGATGTATCTGCCATTTGAGCACATGTCATATTGTATTAGCATGTGTTAAACACGTAGTGGCATATTCTAAGATGTGCGTCCCAGGCCTCTGTGCGTCCGGTCGGAACTGGACGCATAGAGGTAGACGGGATTCTGATCCCACGGGGCACGTCTAGCTATATATGCCCTGTGGGATCAGTATCCCATCTAGGCCTGTACGTGCAGACTTGGACCCGATTCTGGTTGACCTGCACATTCAGGTATCTGCCCGGCTAACTCAGTCAAGGCTCCTGAATTCAGGAGCCGTGATCCCCAGTTGACGCCGACTTCTTTCATTCCTCGCAGTCCGACCCCTGATCTGACCTCCCAAGGCCAGGGTCAGGCTGTGAGGAATCTCCTGCACCCCCTCCACCCTTTGATGCGCCCCCATCCCCCGCCGTCTGGGGGAACATATTCTACCTCTGCCCATCCCCGCCCTAACCCCGCCTCTGCTACGCCCCCTTCTAGCTTCCGTGTACAAACTCCCTGTTCATACGGGGAGCTTAGTTGGGGACGGGAAAGGGGGATGAATAGCAAGGATGGACGTCCCAACAGGACATCCTTCCCCACTATTCGTGTAACAGAATAGACCCCAGAGAAATGACATGTCATTGTTTTCTGTGTCATTTCAGTTGAGAAACAACATAAAATGAAACAAATGTTATTAGTTCCCTGTTATTTCAAAATGACTCCATATTCCTAGTAATTTATGGTCTACCTTTACATTCCGCAGCCCAAAGTAGAGGGCATGCATAGTTAATTTCTTTCTTATCACACAATATTCCTAATCTCGTTTATCTTTAGTTCTTTGCTTTTATTTCTTTTTCCTGAATCTCTTCTTGTTTCCTTTTGTGTTCTTTGCTGTTCTAGTAAGAAATAGTTTATTATGCAATATCTGAGAGTTTGTGTTTTATTAGAAGCTATTTCTGGAAAGATGTCTTTCTTGTTTACTTATCTGGGTAAAATAACATTTTAAAAAAGCCTAGTAAATATATACAGTCTGCCTCTGCCCATCACAGGCACACCATGTTCTTTAACTTTAAAAGCCTGCAAGCAGTTTTCTATAACATGATGCATAAAAATTGATGCTTAGAAGTACCATCATCACTGGGACTGGTTTGCAACCGTTTTGGAATGTTTGAGGTTTGGGGTTCAGAAGGGATCAGCTACATTTCATTTGAAGTTAAAAAGAAATCAGCATTTTACATGGTGACATCACTGAGAGAAAAACCAGAACTGCTCTGGACTTTGATTCATAATCAGCAGGCGTCTGAAGCCAGGAATGAAAACAGCAGATTGTTTTCTGGATACCCTAATTAATTGTTGAAAGACAGGCTAGAGATGGCATTTGTGCTTTTGGAAACCAGAAAGGAAAAAATCCCGTTTCTATAGGGGATAATTTTAGAAGCAACTTGTGAGTTTAGACGAGGATTTTATACCCTAGCATGGCACTTATAAAATTATCTGGGTACATATGTGCATAGAACTAGGCATTCAGAAAACATAACGCCTACTGCCATGTGATTTACATGTAGGCATTTCCGGTGGCTGAGAATAGACAGAGTGAGATTGAGATTGGCAATTATGCATGTGGAGGCATATTCCAATGTGAGTGTCCAGGCCCCTGATCCGCAAGGGCTAAACGTGCCTGTGGGATCGGAATTGGGTCTAGGGCTGAACATGTAGGCCGGGCCCCGATTCCAGTTGGCCTGCACACACAGGACTTGCCCCACTACCTCAGTCAGGCTCCTGAATGGACCTGCAGTGCCATGGCATCCCGTTGCTATAGTACCACGGCTCCATTTAAGCAGCCGCGAATGCCGGCCACCGTCAATTCTCTTCATTCCCTGCAGCTGGACCCTCGATCCAGCCTCCCATGGCCAGGGTCCAGCTGCAGGGAACATCCTGCATCCCCTTACATTTTGTCCCTGGCCAGCGACAGGATCCCCTGACGTCCAGGTGGACATTCCATCTCTGCAGTAGAATAAGCACCCCCCCCCAATCTACGTTCACGGCCCCAGACGTACAGGGCCAACTACAGAATCAGCCCTGTATATACGGGGTCGCGGACCACCCACACTCCGCCCTCGTTCTGCCTTCAGAAAGTCCCCTCCCAACTCCATCTAAGCCTCCCTGTACAAATGCATTGTTCGTATGGGGAGGATTTTGACGGGGCTGACAGGGGGGCAAATAGTGGGGCAGAATGACCCCCATACTGTATTTTATAAGATACATACATAAGTATTGACTTTCACCAGCACATACATGCACTAAGTTCCTCCTGCCTTGGAGCTCATATGGTATAACTTTATGTGGGAGCTTTCCACTAGGCTATTATATAAAGATGGGTATGGATTTCAGGATAGCTGTGCAATGAGGTCATTCAGTTCTCCTTTTGTAATAGTAGCTACAGGTTGTTTTGGCAGCGAATGATCGTAGAAGAGTTACTCCAATAACATTGTTCCAAACAGATGTCTAGAGTAGAGTATAAAACCCCTTGTGAGTGGAGGGACTGAGTACTTCCTTTCTTCCCTTCCTTGAGGGTATCAGGGTTCAAGGGCTTCATGGAACGGGCGCTTGGGTCTGGAGGCTGGAGGTTGGGGAAATGACATCCACTGTGACTGGTGATGTAGACTCTGTCTTCCACACATCTCTGAGGAAAGCTTGAGGAGCCACTGTGTAAAGAGATTCAGTGAACCAAAGAGAAGGAGAGAGCTGAAAAAGACTGGCCACTAGCCTGGAAGATGCCAAAACAGTCTGAGGAAATGAGGAGTCTGATTTTCGGTGGGGTATAGACTTAAGTCTATAGTGAGAAGAATCGAGTTTGCAGTGAGGAGCTAAACAATCAGAAAGTTACCATGTTGTGTTACCCTGCTGCCTGATTGTGCCGAAGTGAAGTTTGATTTTCTGCCACATTGAACAGTTGCATTAGTAAAGACCTTTATTGTTTGTACAGCCATTCAGACTAGATATGGCCTTTGTATGAATGATTGTGCTGAGGGTGACTTGGGTCATGAAACTGACAAAGAACATTCACAGAGGTAGGCTCTTTAAACTTATCTTTCTCTCTACCCATCATGGCTCCCAGAGGGTAATGAGTGAGGACTATCTGCCCCTACTCATCTAGAAACACAAGACTTTGCCTCGAAGGTACCCCAGGACTACATTTACAATGAACATTCATCACTCGTTTACATCCATTTGCCTTTAAACCCAGCTAATTTGTGCATGTGCGCTATCTTGAGAGTCATACTAGTTAGTGGCTCTCATGGGCTGGAGCTGTCTACCTCTGGGCTTATGAAAAGACTAGCAATAGAATAAAAATAGTCACCCAGCAGTGACAAAGGTAATTTGCTTCATTCTGTAAGGTTTAGCTAGTATTGGGAGGGAGGGAGGGGGGGGGGTGTGAAACCATGCCACAAGGGGACCTAAGCCTCAATGTTGCTATAAGAGGCGGAGCCTATAGATGGCCTTTGAGGTCTCCTCCTTTGTTTCTTACCTGGGTCACACAATGTCTGATACCAGCCCTGGGTTTAGCTGCAACAACATCTAAAGCAAACCAGCCAAACAATAACGTAATCATTTCCTGAAGAACTGAAACAGCAAATTACCACTACTACTATTTAGCACTTATATAGCACCGAGCACGCAGCGCTGTACAGGTATGACATGAATATAAAAGATATACATATAATAAACAGACTTGGAAAACATAAGAAAGACAGAGAGGTACATAGATGAGACCTACAGGGATATAGTCCTGAAGTCCCACCTCCAGTCTGGCAGCATCCCTGTTGCCATGGAGGAGAGAAGTCATGTGACAGGAGAGCATCACCCTGGTGTGGCAGGAAGTGATCCTGTAACTAGGACCTGTCCTCCAGGTGATGTAAAACCCTCTCGCACCGAGGAAATTTCTCCATGGCCATGTGCCCATGAGGGAAGGGTTAGGACAGCCGTTATAGTTGGTGATTCGATCATTAGGCATGTAGATAGCTGGGTGGCTGGTGGACGTGAGGATCGCCTGGTAACATGCCTGCCTGGTGTGAAGGTAGCGGACCTCACGCGCCACCTAGATAAGGTCTTAGATAGTGCTGGGGAGGAGTCTGCTGTCTTGGTACATGTCGGTACCAATGACATAGGAAAATGTGGTAGGGAGGTTCTGGAGGCTAAATTTGGGCTTTTAGGTAGGAAGTTGAAATCCAGAACTTCCAGGGTAGCATTCTCTGAAATGCTTCCCGTTCCACGTGCAGGACCCAAAAGGCAGGCAGAGCTCCAGAGTCTCAATGTGTGGATGAGACAATGGTGCAGAGATGAGGGGTATGGATTTGTTAGGAACTGGGGAACATTCTGGGGAAAGGAGGGTCTCTTCCGAAGGGATGGGCTTCACCTTAACCGGGATGGAACCAGGCTGCTGGCATTAACCTTTAAAAAGGAGATAGAGCAGCTTTTAAACTAGATAATAGGGGAAAGCCAACAGTCGCCCAAGAGCGGATAGTTCGGAAGAATGTATCCTTGAAGGATACTACCAAAAGCAGAGAGGTTCCAAAAAAGAGTAAAGTAGCCCAAATGCCCTCGAGTATGGAGCAGACAGAGCTTAAAGATCCCAAATTACCCATGTCTACCAATAGCCAAATTAATATGAATAAAATACATTCTCTAAAATGCTTATATGCAAATGCTAGAAGTCTAAAAAATAAGATGGGAGAGTTAGAATATATAGCACTAAATGAGAGGTTAGATATGATTGGAATATCAGAGACATGGTGGAAGGAGGACAACCAGTGGGACACTGTGATACCTGGATACAAACTAAATCGTAATGATAGAGCTGATCAAATTGGTGGAGGGGTTGCGCTCTATGTTAGAGAGGGCATTGAGTCAGAAAGGATTAAAGTTTTGCAGGAAATAAAATTTGCTGTAGAATCTCTATGGATTGAAATTCCATGTAAAAAGGGGAAGGCGATGGCAGTGGGGGTGTACTATCGACCGCCTGGCCAGAATGGGAAGATCGCCAATGTAACACCAATTTTTAAAAAGGGTTCCAGGGGTGATCCGGGAAACTACAGACCGGTGAGCCTCACGTCAGTACCGGGAAAAATGGTAGAAACCATCATAAAGAATAAAATTACTCAGCATGTAGATAGTCATGGCCTAATGGGAGACAGCCAACATGGCTTTAGATAAGGAAGATCTTGTCTTACTAATCTGTTATGTTTTTTTGAAAGTGTGAATAAACAGGTGGACAAAGGTGAGTCGGTTGATATAGTGTATCTGGACTTTCAGAAAGCCTTTGACAAGGTCCCTCATCAGAGACTTTTGGCAAAACTAAAGAGTCATGGGATAGGAGGCAGTTTACTACTGTGGATCAGGAACTGGTTAAAAGATAGAAAGCAGAGGGTTGGGCTAAATGGCCCATTTTCCCAATGGAGAAAGGTGAATAGTGGTGTACCCCAGGGATCTGTGCTGGGTCCGCTGCTTTTTGACATATTCATAAATGACCTGGAAAGTGGAATAACGAGTGAGGTTATCAAATTTGCAGATGACACAAAACTATTTAAAGTTGTTAAAACCCAAGAGGATTGTGGAAAATTGTAAGAGGATCTTGATAAATTGGAAGACTGGGCATCAAAATGGCAGATGAAATTTAATGTGGACAAGTGCAAGGTTATGCACCTAGGGAAGAACAACCCAAACTATGGTTACACAATGCAAGGTTCCACATTAGGAACCACCACCCAGGAAAAAGATTTAGGCGTCATTGTAGATAACATGTTAAAACCCTCGGCCCAGTATGCAGTGGCAGCCAAGAGAGCAAATAGAATGCTAGGTATCATAAGGAAAGGAATAGAAAATAAAACAAAAGATATTGTAATGCATCTATACCGTTCCATGGTGAGACTGCACCTTGAATATTGTGTGCAATTCTGGTCGCCATATCTTAAAAAGGATATAGCATTATTAGAAAAGGTTCAGAGAAGAGCCACTAAAATGGTAAGGGGGATGGAAGAATACTCCTATGAAGAAAGGCTAAAAATGTTAGGGCTCTTTAATATGGAAAAAAGACGGCTGAGGGGAGATATTATAGAAGTCTATAAATTAATGAACGGAGTGGAACGGGTAAGCATAGATCGATTGTTTACGTTATCAGAACATAGAAAGACTAGAGGACATGCAATGAAGCTACAGGGTAAACTATTTAAGACTAATAAAAGAAAATATTTTTTCACTCAACGTGTAATCAAACCCTGGAATTTGTTACCGGAGGATGTAGTAAAGGCCGTTAGTGTAGCTGGGTTTAAAAAAGGTTTGGACAAGTTACTGGAGGAAAGGTCCATAAACCATTATTAAGAAGGGACCGAAGATATCAATGCTTGACCCAGTACAAGCATTGTGGAACCTGTGTCTTTTGGGGAAACTGCTAGGTACGTATGACCTAGATTGGCCACTGTTGGAAACAGGATACTGGGCTTGATGGACCTTGGTCTGACCCAGTATGGCATATCTTATATTCTTATGTTCTTAAAAGTCCCTGCTCATCAGAGTCATTCTCATCCGAGCTTACAATCTAATACAAAGCAAAGTGATTAAAAGCTTAAAGCAGCCTTATTGCCCAATATATCCCTGGGTATCTCATGGGGTTTAGTTGCTTTAGACTTTGCAGGTTCTGGAAACAAATTTGGCACTGTAAGTCTATGATATATGACATGATGGGAATCAGAAAATATATGTGAACAAAATCTCTTTCTCTCTTTCCTAATCCTTTTCTTGTTTTTTTCAGAATTAATTATAGTGTTGGCAGGAACAATTTAAGAATGCTAAAGTATTTTCTTGGGGGTAATCTCTCTAAATGGATTAATTTTGCACAATAAGCCTCATTCTTAAGTCTGGGTATGTGGAGTATGACCTGCTAACGCTCACCATAGTATTTGCATTGTGATGGTCTCTGTGTATATGAACAAGGAACTTTCCAGTTAGGGAGGGCTCCGCTTGATAAGTTAAGAGAGGGAAGTTTTATTCATTACTCAAAGGGAGGGGCAGTGGTATTAAAAAAAAAGGGACTCAGCAATTCCTGAGATGACATCAAGCAAGAATTTCCTGCGGTAGCATGGGAGCAGAATTCAGGAAGGAAACTATGGGTATACTCTACTAAACTGGGCTAATGGTTAAGTCGGGCTAGGTCCCATTGAACAACATGGGATCTAGGTGCAGATAGCCCTGGAAAATGAAGGGTATAAACTTTCTATCTTACAATCTTTCTTTAAAATAAGGACTCCTTATTTTGTGGTTGTAAGATCTCAGTTTTTCCAGATGTATGGCAGGCTAGCCAGTTGCAAAGGAAGGCTTTTGTTGTTGAAATATCACTGGGTGCTGCTTTTTATTTGCATTTCTCATGTAAATGCATTATTTTCTATCAGGATAAGCAATATGTGCTTCTAGATCCTCTGCACTTAAGAACATAAGACATGCCATACTGGGTCAAACTAAAGGTCCATCAAGCCCAGAATCCTGTTTCCAGCAGTGACCAATCTAGGTTGCAAGTACCAGAAGGTATACAGATTCAGTGATGTTTAACCCAGGGGTAAGCAGTGGATTTCCCCAGTCCACTTTAGTAATGATTTTATGGACTTTTCCTCCAGGAACTTGTCCAAACCTCATTTAAACCCAGCTTCACTAACAGATTTTACTACATTGTCCAGCAATAAATCCTAGAGTTTGATTACGTGTTGAGTGAAAAAATATTTTCTCCAATTTGCCTTAAATGTGCTACATTGTAGTTTCCTTATATGTCCCCTAGTCTTTCTATTTCTTGTAGAAGTAAACAATCGATCTGTTCCACTCCACTCATTATTTTATAGACCTCTATCATATCTCCCCTCAGCTATCTTATTTCAAAGTTGAGTCATAACCTTTTAAGCCTTCTCTCATAGGGGTATCCTTCCATCCCTTTTATATTTTGGTCACACTTTTCTGTACTTTTTCTAATTCTGTTATATCTCTTTTAAGATATGGCGACAAGAATTGCATACAATATTCAAGGTGCGTTCACACCATGGAGATCCGATACAGAGGCATTATAATATCCATGGTTTTCGTCTCCATTCCTTTCCTTGTGACTGTTAGCATTCTATTTGCTTTCTTGACCACTGCTGCACACTGGGTAGAGGGTTTCAACGTATTATCCATGATGATGACTAGATCCTTTTCCTGGGTGGTTATTTCTAATCGAGAAATTTTTACTAAATAAGAAATTACATCAGATTAAGATCATACTTTGGGGGGGGGGGGGGGGAAGAGGGAGACAGTAGGTCCAGAAAATAATTTAATCTTACTTTGTTTGCTAGGACTTATTCCCCAGATTTTTCTCTCTTTTTAATTAATATCTCTTCAAGGATATAGAAACATAGAAATATGATGACAGAAAAAGACCACATGGCCTATCTAGTCTGTCCTTCCATATCAACAACTACAACAGTCCCCTTTTTACCTTTAGAGATCCTCTGTGTTTGTCCCATGCTTTTATTAATTTAGTTACTGTCCTCATCTCTACCATGTCCACTGGGAGACTATTTCACGGATCCACTACTCTTTCCGTAAAGAAATATTTCCGCATATCACTCCTGAATCTATCTCCCTTCACCCTCATCCCATGTCCCCTCGTAGCAGAACTTGCTTTCAGTTGAAAGAGGCTCTCTCCCTGAACATTTATGCCATGGAGGTATTTAAACATCTCAATCATATCACCTCTATCCCGCCTTTCCTCTAAGGTGAACATATTAAGATCCTTCAGTCTGTCCTCATATGCTTTATAATGAAGACCACTAATCATTTTAGTAGCCACCCTCTGCACCGACTCCATCCTGTTCACATCCTTTTGAAGGTGCGGTCTACAGAATTGCACACTATACTCCAAATGAGGTCGCACCAAAGACTTATACAGAGGCACTATCACCTCCTTTTTTTCTGCTAGCCATTCTTCTCCGTATGCACCCAAGCATCCTTCTAGCTTTTGCCATTGCCTTTTCTACCTGTTTAGCTACTTTAAGATCATCAGACACAACCACGCCTAGGTCCCGCTCTTCTTTAGTGGACAAAAGTACTTCACCCCCTATACTATATTGCTCCCTTGGATTGCTGCAGCCCAAATGCATGACCTTACATTTTTTAACATTAAATACATTAAATATAAGGGTTAATTCTCCCGCTATGGGGATTATAGCAGGTTGATATTATTCTTCATACTGTATTTTTCTCATTTTATGACTGACGTGTACTGCCTTTTTTTAAAAAACTTTTTTTTGCATTTGTAATGATGCAAGTGGAGTGGAGGAGTAGCCTAGTGGTTAGAGCAACTGCCTAGTACCCAGAAGATCAAAGGTTTCAAGTACCACTGGCACTCCTTGTGACTTTGGGCAAGTCACTTTACCCTCCATTGCCTCAGAAGAAAAGGCTGGCAATCTATTTCCAGTGATACATTGCCAAGAAAACCCAGAGGTTGCTGGGTCACTATGAGTCAACACTGACTTGATGGCACTTAAAAAATAAAAAGCTGACACAATATGTGAAAATCTTTAATAAAAAAGGGGGAGGAATCTTATGCAAGCATAATTAATGTGCAAATGCTTGCATTAAGAGCAGCACATCACACATTGAAATGCATTTAAATGGATTGTAATACAGCAATTATCTATGCAGTGCAGAGGCAGAGAAGTGAACAGAAAATCAGAAGGCTGATCTCAGCACTGAGATTTTAACACAAGGTCTGAGGAGGCAGTTAGAGTTAGTTCATAGTTCTGGGGTTGGTCCTGGTGAAGAATTTTAAACTCGTTCCTTCCTTCAGCGTACAGCACCTCCACAACCTTTTTCTGGCTTTGCTGAAGAGAATGCTGAAAGAAATGGCAGGGAAGTGTGTTGGAACAATGAAATGCTACCTGGCACATAAACAGCAATATTATTCTGCACAGACATGCTACTCAAAATAATACTGCTCCCCCCTTTTTAACTTTAGTGGGCTTATTTAGGTGATTGTTAAATTTCTTTTATAAGAATTTTCTGCAAAAAGTGTTTTTGTTATTGCCAATTTTCTTCTCGTTCAATCTATTTGAATGTAATGGTATATATGGAATAAAGTTTATAAAAAAATAAATAATAATAATACTGCTGTTTATGTGCCAGATAGAAATCCAGCAGACGTGCAGAATTACTAAACTGTTTTTTTTGTGTGCAGGATATAGGTGCTGCTAATGCAGACCTTCTGTGTGCAATGCCAGATTTGCTCTCCTTGTTTACTGTAGGCTTTTTGCACACAGCTCATTTGTATGCTCTTTGCTTACAGCATTGCTGAGCAAAACATTTGTGCTAAATTTGTGTTAGGAAACCCTGCACTAGAGCTTTAGCGCTGGGCTCTAGCGCAGGGTTTTTGCATTTACCCAGAGGCAGCCGAGGGGGTTGTGCTCTCATCTGGTCCTCAGGAAAGAAAAGAAGTGAGCCCTTCTGAGATGGAAAGCGGGAGTCTCTCCTGAGAGAAATGGAGTGGTCACAGAGGCTGGGAGGGAACTCGGAAGTATTGGAGCCTGTTCCTATACTCTGGTACCGAGGGAACACAAGGAGAGGAATATTTCCACAAAAAACAAACAGGTCCACAGAGTGCTGAGGAAAACACGGCTACACCACTGATATTAATCGTAAAAGGAACCATTATTTCAAAACTTTCAAGGCTCAAGACTCGACTTGGCCAAGTTTTGGCTGTAAGCCTGCATCAGGGATCAGCAGTTACTATGTTGGGAGAGTTCTCCAGGAATCTATCCAAAAGATAACAGAAGATATTCCAGTAAAGAATTACTGAACCAGAGTCCACACATGCGCCTTTCGGTATCTTAGCAAGGTACTAACCTGGCAGCTTGCAATATCGCTGCTGCCTGATTAGCGAAAGACTCTGGAATGTCCCCAACACACCCCGATGCTAACCGGATAGCTTCGGGGTTCATAGGGGACTTAGAAGGGGATACTCAATGGCACTAACTGTGTAATTGCCATTGAATATCCCCATTTAAGGCATTTACGTGGTTTACTGGGCTGCAAATCGTGTAAATGTCTTTCAAAAATTGGGCCCAAAAGACTAGGGGACACGCAATGAACCTACATGTTACCCATTTCAGAGTAATAAGAGAAAATATTTTTCACTCAACGTGTAATCAAACTCTGGAATAGTAAAAGCTGTTAGTGTAGCTGGATTTAAAAGAGGTTAAGTTCCTGGAGGAAAGGTTCATAAACCATTATTAAAGAGGACCCAGGAAATCCACTGCTTACCTCGGGACAAGCACTGTGGAACCTATGTGCCTTTTTGGGAAGATGCCAGGTACTTGTGACCTGGATTGACCACTGTTGGAAACAGGATACTGGGGTTGATTGACCTTGGTCTGACCCAGTATGTTCTTATTTTATGTTATGTTCTTATGATACTTCCTGTTTGAGTAAAGTGCCTGTTGTGCAGCCTGCAAGAGTGAACATAGTGATAGCACAGATGTGGAAGCCAAGAAAAATGCTCCCGATGCTGTGAAGGCCAAACCGGTGGGGCAGGCTTTAGCCACCCTTAAGCTTCAGTGCCCCGGCCCAGTGCCCCATTGGCTTGCCTATTAAGCTGCCCTGATGGGATTTGCCATTATTGGTTATGTCTGCCATTTATGGGCTAAGTGGTGGGGAATGTCACTGCAAATGTGAGGCTTTTGGGTTGATTGCCTGCGGCTACTCTGTTACTTTGAGGAGATCTGCACATTTTTATTATATGTATTCAGCTATTGAGTAGTGACACATATAACATTGAGGATGATTCCTTCCAGAAGGAATGATATTAGATATTTAGGGCCCCAATATTCAAAAGATATTTACAGCCTTAAATGGGAATATTCAACGGTACCTACACAATTAGTGTCATTAAATATCCCCGTCTATGCCCCCTACGCATCCCGATGATATCCGGTTAGCATTGGGGTGTGTTGGGGGCGTTCTGGGGCAGAGAAGGGCGGAAAATAGCAGTAACCGGGTAGCAGCAGTATTGGACAGCTACCCAGTTAGTGCTCCATGCTAAACTAGGCGAGCTTTTGCACGCCTAGTCTTAGTCGTGGATGCTACCCATTTAGGCTGTGTGGCAGTTTCCCCAGGGTGCTCAAACCAGACATTCAATGCCATTGACACAGTATTGAATATCTGGGATTGAGGGAGAGAGGGCAGGGCTAAGCGCCGATGCGGCGCACAACTCACCTAACTCAACATCAGGCCCTTACATCCTATTAACTACTAATGCCAAATCCTGAACCTGCCTTTGTGAGTGCTTCTTTATAATGACTTATCATTAGAGATATATTTTTATTCAAGCTTTACAGCACTTTATTATTTGACAAACACTGTAAGGATGCAGTGTCCTTCAGCCTTTGACCCAGAGCCCCATTTGCTTTGAGATTCAGATTTTCTGCAAATCTTCTGGGGAAGTTTCTTGAAGCAGATTAAGTTTAGATATTCATATGTAGGTCCAATGAAAGGAATCAGTATGTAAGGAATCCAGTTTTCTCAAAACCAATGCAGCTATCAGACTGTATTTTACAGTTTGTTTTTTAAGCCTGAATGGAGAATACATTTATTGACTCTGACATGGGCAAACGAGAGAAACATAGTAGATCCATTATACACTGTTCAATCATTGAGGTTGTTCATATGTGTTGTGGTACTCAAACCTCCCCCCCCCCCCCCCCCGCCCCTGCCCCCACCTGATTGTTGTGTTTAAATGGCAAAATTACCATACAGTGCCAGAATACACTGGAACATGTGCTTTAAAGCCAGTAGCAGATCTTGCAACTTATAATATATTGTGAATTGTGGCCGGCTGTCTTCCTGAATCTGTCCACACGCTACAATGGCATTCTTAAACTGGTCTAACAATAATCCAGCATATAGGGCAGGAGTGTGTAACTTCAGTCCTTAATGGCTGTAAACAGATCAGGTTTTTAGGATGCCCCTAATGAATATGCATGCGATATATCTGCATGCATACAACCTCAGTTGTATTCAAATGTATCACATGCATATTGTGATAGAGCTGAAGCTACCGTAGTGAAGCTATGAACTTAGAAAAAAAACGCTGTTTTTCATAAAGCAACTGACTTGCAGAGGGTGCAATTACCTAGCAGGACAGCTAGAGGGGGCAGGCACGAGCCTGCAGATGCTGAGCTGACACACCCAGGTACTGATGAAGCAGAAGCTAATCAGGTGCACCTAAGGAGAGGGTCAGAAAACTCAAGGGAAAAAGGGCTTTATAAGCAGAGCTCTGCAGGAAGGAAGCAGAGGGAGCCACGGCAAGGGAGGGAGCCACGGCAAGAGAGAGAGCCATGCCTAGAGAAAGGCCTACGCATAGAGAGAAGCTCTGAGAAAGGATCTAGAAAGGAACCCAAGGATACTGGAAAGAAAGGACCTGATAGAGGAACCTCCTTTACTGCAAGGCAGAGGAGCTTGGAATCCTTACGTGGCAGAGCTAAGCTCCAGGGAAGACAAGCCCAGCCCAGAGAACTCCAAGAAACAGTCTTCAGAGAAGACGATATCAGAAGGAGGGTGCCTGGTACCAGTGGCACAGACTTCAAGGAGCCAAGGTACAGTGATACTTTATTTCTCACAAAGAAGCCAGGTCTTAGAAAGACTTATAACTCAGATATCAATACTGATTGGAAAGAAAGCTGGCAGACGTTTTGGAAATCACTACAAAGAAGCATAGGAACAAGACATACCACTTGTTTGCAAAACCCAGAACTGCCAGGCTGGAAACTAGGGAAGAGAACTTCTGAACTGCAAACTATTTCAGCCAGGGAAAGCTCAGGTGTAGAAGGAAGCACGGCTGAGCTGGAACCCATGCAGATTGAGCTTAGGGAACCAGAGCCGTTGATGCCTGAAGAACAAATGGACTGTTCGATGTGTATTGCTGGAAGCCTAGAGTCTTTCCCAGAGCTGTAATTACCAGAACATGCTTTAACAATATCTTTTGTCTGTGTTGAGCTAAAGAAGAGCTTGTTTACTTGTTTTACTACAGTGTTAAAAACCCTGTGTATTTTTACAAGGAACTGTGAAGCTCTCATAACAGTTTTCTTGCTCTGTAATTACTTTGGCATAAACCTGAAAATAAGGTAAATTCTACTTTTTGGTTTCTTAGTGAACCTTAGTGCTAAAGGGGAATAAAAAGCCTTTTGTTTGACCCTACACAAGGCGTACACAACTCATTTCTTTAAGAAGAAGGACTACAAGGACCATGATCCCTCTGGTCTGAAAAGGTTTCCTACTTCTACAAAATAATTAAAATGTCCACCCTGTCCCTTCAACAAGCTACCAGCAGAGGGCGTGGTGACAATATTCATTAGGGCTATCCTGAAAAACTGGCCTGTTTATAGCCCTTCAGGACTGAATCTCTGCACCCCTAATATAGGGGGTAATTTTATAACAGGGTACCTAGGGTCAGTAGGTAGGATGATGCCTATTTATAAAGGCACATAGGCACTGATGTGATTTTATAAAATACTAGCGCAAATTCAGCTATAATCACGCGTACATTGCAGGCACGGACATTATGCCTGCTTGAGAGCAGGTGGAAATGTCAGCACGTACTTTATGCATATAATTTGTAAAATATGCCTGTAAACCACACGTCTTCCCATGCTTCACCCAAACTCTGCCCCTGTCCATAACTGCCATACAACTCTGCACCTACCTGCTCTGTCTGTACTTTTTAAGTGTGATCTAATTTTATAAGAGCACAATAGCAGTGCAATTTTATAAGAGGAAGCCTAAGTTAAGAGTATGAAGGTGGGTTGCGGGATTGTAGGTCCCACTGGGACTGTAGCCCCGCAATCCGCCTAAACTGAATTTCAGCACCGTCTCTCCCTATATGTTCTGTGCCTCAGGACGGGGAGAGCTGGCGGGGGGGGGGGGGCGGGGGGAGGGGGCCGGATCAGGGGCAGAGTGGAGGCGGGCTGCCCAGCAGCATGTACAGCACTGATTCAGGTCACGGCCCTGTATGTGCTACTGTGCCTTCCCGGATGTGCTGTTTAAATCACCTCAGAGGTTGGAAGATCGGGGCATGGCAGTCACCCACGGAACCGGGGTCGGGTGCTGGGGGGTACCGCTACCCACCCCAGGCTGCGGGAGGCCAGCCATAGTTTGGGGACCGGAGACACATTTGTCTGGGGCACCTGCAGGGAGGACGTCCCCACAGGCAGAAGGGGCAGGTTGGGCCATCCTCAGGCCTGATTCTGGCTCTCACGGGAACGTTTCATTCCCACGGAACAGAATTGGATCCAAATGGCCTTTCTTCAGTGGGGACATCCGGATGGTCTGGACGTCCCGCATTCAGAATGGGACTCCACGTGTCCTTATGAACACTAACATAAGAAGCACAGATCGTGTCTTAAATGCAGGTATAGACATTTACAGCCAGGTCTGGCCCGTCCATTGAGCGAGAACGTGTTTTGCACAGGGCCCCATGTTTCAGGGGGTCCCGCACAAACAACATTCTGCTTTAAAAGTAAATGTAAAAAAATAAAATAAAAAACAAAGCTGGCTGCTGCTGCTGCCGCCGCCGCTATGGCAGCAGCAAAATCGAGTGTCCCGCGGCCCCTCCCTTCCTGCAACAGCTCCCTCTCTGAGCTGGCTTTCAGAGCTGCGAAGGGAGACTTTCTCCCTCGTGGCTCTGTTATGCCCGCCGGGGCTGATGGGAAGTTTCCCATCATCTCCGGCGGGCTTAAGAGTTTGCGAGGAAAAACTCTCCCTTCGCGGCTCTGAAAGCCAGCGCGGAGAGGGAGCTGATGCTGCAGGGAGGGAGGTCTTTGCTGGGCAGGGGGGGGGCTGAGGGGCACTCGATTCTGCCGCTGCCACGGCGGCAGCGGCAGCAGCCAGCTTTGTTTTTAATTTTAAATTTTCCCTGGGCTGATGGGGGAGAGGAGGGTTAGGACTGCTACTGGGCTGTGGCTGATGGGGGGGGGGGAGGACTGGTAATGGGCTAATGGGGGGGGGGCTAAGACTGAAAATGGGGTGATGGGGGTTAGGACTGGAAGTGGGTTGATGGGGGGTTAGGACCTGAGGTGGGCTGATGGGGTTAGGACTGGTAATGGGGCTGTGGGCTGATGGGGGGGTGGGGTTAGGACTGGAAGTGGGCTGATGGGGTTAGGACTGGTAATGGGCTATGGGGCTAAGACTGAAAATGGGGTGATGGGGTTAGGACTAGAAGTGGGCTGATGGGGGGGTTAGGTCTTGAGGTGGGCTGATGGGGTTAGGACTGGTAATGGACTATGGGGGGCTAAGACTGAAAATGGGGTGATGGGGGTTAGGACTGGAAGTGGGCTGATGGGGGGGTTAGGACTGATAATGGGCTATGGGGAGGGCTAGGAATGGTAATGGGATGGGGGTAGCTATGACTGGAAATGGGCTGAGTGGAAAGGGAGGCTTGAACTGCAAATAGCTGAGTGGACGGGGGCTTGGAATGGAAATGGGCTGAGTGGAAGGGGCGGCTTGAACTGCAAATAGCTGATGGGGAGGGAGCTTGGAATGAAAATGGGCTGTGAGGGGAGGAGGCTAGGACTAGAAATGGGCTGAGTGGGGGGGGAGATAGGACAGGAAATGGGCTGATGGAGAGGCTAGGATAAAACTGGAAATGGGCTGTTGGGGGGAGCTAAGATTGGAAATGGGCTGTCGTGGGGGCTTGGATTGAAATGAACTCATGGAGGGGCTAGAACTGGAAGTAGGCTCATGGGGGGGGGCTTGGATTGGAAATGGGCTGAGTGGAGGGGAGCTAGGATTTGACATGGGCTGATGATGGGGCTAGGAAAGGACTAGAAATGGGCTGATGTGGGGCTGGGATTGGAAATGAGCTGATGGAGGGACTCGGATAGGACTGGAAATGAATGGTGGAGCTAGGACTGGAAATGGGCTGATGCGGGGGCTAGAAGGGAGCGGATGCTGGGTGGGGCTGGAACTAGAAGGGAGCTGATGTTGGGGGAGGATTAGAATGGGATGGGGCTGGGAGAGTGAAATGGAGAGGGGAAAAATATTTTGTGTGGGAGGGAAGAAAAATCTACAATTGGCCGGGTATTGGGAGAGTAAGTAGGTATTGAGGATGGAGGAGTAAAATTTGAGTGGATGAAATAGGAATGAGGAAAGAGCAAAAGGAGAAAGATCAGTATGTTAAAGCAGATGTGGAGAGAGAATGTTAAAAACTAGAAGAGAGAAGAAAGGACAAATGGACAGCAGACGATGGAGAGTTAGCAAAAGACACGAAGAAACCAGAAGAAAGTGACTGGAGCAATTGCAACTGAAAAAAAATGCACAAAAGTTACAAAGATATCTCTTTATTTTGAATTTATTAACTGGAATATGTCAGCTCTGGGAAAGGGGCATCATTAACATCTGCGCTTTGTTTAGTACAAGAGGAAATTATTTTATAGTTTTATTTCTACAGTGTTGTTGTACATTCCAAGTTTGGCTTTTGGGGTTCCCAGTTTAATTATTGTCTTCCTGTTTCTAAATTGTGATTCCTTGTTTGGTGATGGTCTATGCTCTGCATGTGTAACTGAGCTGAGGTATTCTGTTTATGTAATTCCTATTTGACATTGCCACTTGTTCTCTTTCCCCAGTAGGTCATGTGTTGTTATTCTCTGAAATGTATTGGTTTCATATTTGCAGTGTTGCCTTTTGATAGGTAGGGTCTGGTGCTTTGTGAGTCCTGGTAGTGCTGTTAAGATACGGCGGGTTTGCTATGGGTTCTAAATGGGCAGTGTTTGTAGTAGTTCCTAATGTGCCTGGCGGTTGGCACTGGATTATAGTAATGTAGAAATCTTTTAGTCTTTCTTTATCCATACACTCATTAAGAGGCATGTTTACTAAAGGTTAGTGTATGGTAACATTATGCAAATGAGGCCCTTTATGCAAATGAGGCCCCGCACCGGGTCTCCGCACATGGCCCCGCACCCCCCCTTGGGCCACCCCTGTTTACAGCTACTTGACAGCAGGTGTAAATAAACACATGCAAAGTTCACAAGTACATGTGTAGATTCAAGTATTTCATATAGGTCCGTTCCAAGCCATAACTGCACCCTGTGCTATTTCCACATCTGGTGCACCCCCTCCCTGCCGGTTGCCTGCCCCCGCCTGCCTCCCCTTCATGTTTCCCTGCTGCCGCCACCACCACATTTGTGTTTTCTCGGAGGCGGCGGCAGCAGTAGTGAGGCAGACCCACATTTGTAGGCAGGTAGGGTCCCTCCCTCCTCTGACGCGACCTACATCAGAGAAGGGAAGGAGGAACCCAACATGCCTCTGCCGCCTCTGAGAAAACAAGAGTGGTAGAAGCGGTAGCGGCAGGTCAATACAGGGGGAACAGGCCGTGGCCAGCAGCCTGACATGCGCCCCTAATCCTTCTCCGTCTTGTGTGGCTGCACCGCTTACACAGGGCTAGGTACAGTTCTGATTTCATAATCAATGCACGTACCTGCAAACTCCGTCCATGTACCATCCAGACTATGCCCCCAGCTACACATACTAGCAACATACCTTCATGCAAACGCATGTAATTTTATGTCAGTCAGTATTTCATAAATGGGTTATTTACATGCATATGTGGTCGCATACGCACAAAAATGACCCCCTTACTGTAGTAATTTAATATACTGTTTTACATGTGAACATGGTTTATAAAATTACCCTCTTAAAATTTTACTGGGCTGCCCTTCAAAGGCAGCCCAGCAATCAGCAAACTACCTATGAGCTAATCACAAAACATTTGCTATTAATCCAGTTAGAGAACAATAAGAGAGGGGGAGAAAGAGCGCTGCCTTTTTAGTCTCAAAATTCCACCATGGTTTAGAAGTCCCAGTTTAAATGTGAACATGCATCCTCCACAATGCCTATTGAATTATATTTTGACATTTTACTAGTTGCAGTAAAACTTTATCCAACTTATCTTGAATATATGCCAGTTCTAGGCAGGGTTGGCCCAAGAGTTACTGATGCCAGGCAGGAGTCCTGGCCGTGCATGCATGCCAGACTGTCTCCATAATCACCAGACTGCCTCCAGTGTCAAATTATGCTGCCAACCCTCGCTGCCACCACCAATTCCATATTCTGGGGACCACTGGTGGTGGTGGTAGAAGTTTAAAAGTGGTGGCTTTGTGCCGCTGCTTTGGTGCTTTGGCAGACATTGCCTACCGCTTCTAACCACCCTCCAACAGGAAGTTGAATCAGAAGCAGCAGGTCATTGGTACTGAAGCACATGGCCTGCCGCAGACATCAAAGGGGTGGCACAAAGCCACCATGCTGCCCACCATGGTCTGCTGCCCTAGGCGGCTGCCTAGCCCATCTAGTAGATGGCCCGGTCCTGTTCTAGGCTAGAGATTAGTTTCACTTAGAAACATAGAAAAATGACGACAGAAAAAGACCACATGGCCTATCTAGTCTGTCCTTCCATATCAACAACTACAACAGTCCCTTTTTTCTTTAGAGATCCTCTGTGTTTGTCCCATGCTTTTTTAAAATCAGATACCGTCCCCATCTCTACCACCTCCACTGGGAGACTATTCTACGGATCCACCACTCTTTCCGTAAAGAAATATTTCCGCATATCACTCTTGAATCAATCCCCTTTTATCCTTATCCCATATCCCCTCGTAGCAGAACTTGTTTTCAATCAAAAGAGGCTCTCCCCCTGTGCAGTGCCATGGAGGTATTTAAACGTCTCAATCATATCACCTTTATTGTCCTTTCCTCTAAGGTGAACATATTAAGATCCTTAAGTCTGTCCTCATATGCTTTATAATGAAGACTACTAACTATTTTGGTAGCCACCCTCTGTACTGACTCCATCCTGTTTATATCCTTTTGAAGGTGCGGCCTCCAGAATTGCACACTATACTCCAAATGAGGTCGCACCAAAGACTTATACAGAGGCATTATCACCTCCTTTTTTCTGCTAGCCATTCCTCTCTGTATGCACACAAGCATCCTTCTAGCTTTTGCTGTCGTCTTTTCTATCTGTTTAGCTATTTTAAGATCATCTGACACAACCACGCCTAAGTCCCGCTCTTCTTTAGAGGACAAAAGTACTTCACCCCCTATACTATATTGCTCCCTTGCATTGCTGCAGCCCAAATGCATGACCTTGCATTTTTTTAACATTAAATCCCAGCTGCCAAATTCTAGACCATTCTTCAAGCTGAGCTAGATCCCTCCTCATGCTGTCTACCTACACCTTCCTGGGTGTCTACTCTATTGCAGATTTTGGTATATCCGCAAAGAGGCAAACCTGACCCAACAGCCCTTCCGCTATATCACTAACAAAGATGTTAAACAGAATCAGACCAAAGACAGATCCCTGGGGCACACCACTTTTTGAAGTTCTTATGGTTTCTGAGATCTGGATAAAAATCTAGACTGAAATTAAGGAATACTGGCAATATTTTAATTCATTATAGTGCCTTTCAAGCGAATGCATATCTTTAGTCATGGGGAAGATGGTTTTAAAAGCAATCTAGCTTCATTGAATGGATTAACATGGCTAGATCACCCTCCCTGAAACTTGCTCAAAGATTGTGCGTCCACAGTGCACATTCTTTTAGCTGGATTATGAGATATTGGGGGGGGGGGGGGAATATTCAGCGGCGGAAGCTAGCACTGCTAAAGTGAATACTTGTCATTGATGAACTTTAAACTCAGTTAGTCAATGCTGGAACTATATCCGGTCACCGGCATTGGCAATCCGCGTTGGCCAGATAGGACGAAAGCAGCCATGATATTCAGTTGCTGCCCTGTTAGCTTCAGTGGGCAGTCACTGTGTTACCTTGGCCTTTCTGAGTTCCACATTAGTTGCTTTGAAAATCCCCCATTATTTCTGGAGGTATTTTGAGACTGAGGTGGAGAAGGAAATTAGCACATATACATTTCATTTCCCCCCATATGAAACAGCAGATTCAAAGTAGGCACATATTTCACATTGATTTTCAAAGTACTGAAAATTAGGATGAGGTATAGTCACAAAGGCACCCACCCACTTTCCAAATACCCATCACCCTCCAAAAATATATAGAAAAGTATCAAAAAAAGAGCATGCAGCATTGATCTGCTATTTGACTTATTTCTTGCGTGGTGTGTTTTTAGATGTTTGTGTGCCTCATTTCAAATCCAATGTGAAATAAGCTAAAAACCACACAAAACTGGGATCAGTAGCCAGGACTGCGGTGCATTTATGAACGCTTGCCAGAAAGCAGTACTTTACACATCACCAAATAAGATTTTTACCACTGAAGCAATTGATTTGAAAGTATTTTAAATAGCTATGTAGCTCTGCTTGGCTGTTCCCTGCCATGCCACAATGAAAGGGGTTGTCCATTTAATTTATTGAGGCGCTTAATGTTGCTAAAGCTGCCAAACTTCCCCAGGCCATGAGGGACTGGATGAGACATTCCTGGTTTTGTCCTAATTTGATGTATGTCCTTAAGAAGAGCAGGGCCACAAATCCATATGCACAGTGGAATAGGAATTTAATTCAAACCAGGACCAATTTCAACGTGTTCCTTATGGCTGGGACTTATCTGATAGCAATATGTTATCCTAGTGTGCCAAAGACTTGGGGAGAGGACTCTGGAAGTCTCACTGGTGGAAAAGAAATCAGGCAGGAATAGTGGCAACTATTTAAGACTAATGGCCAGGTGTGACTTTTAATAGGGGAGAAATCTATAAATACTGGCTGAAGAGCATTTCACCATTTAATTGCTCCATTGAGTATGAAGAGGGGCAGGAATCTGCTACTGTGCTGAAATAAATGTTAAGCCCTTGGTCACCACCAATCATTTTAAATGGAATACAAAAAGCAGAGCTGCTCCACTTTCAAAGTCGGGTATTAAACTTGGCTCTTTTGAAGCCAGATTTCAAAATCTCCTCCGTATAGATCAACATGAGTTATCTCGACTTAGAGTAGTTTCTGTGACATTGTGCAGTCTGCAGACATGGAAGATTTACCTACCCTGTGTGCTTACTGGCAGCTGAGGACGAGACGTTGTATCAGGTTTCGAAGATCTTGTTTTGCTTTCACCTTGAGCTGAATTAAAGAAAAAAGTGTTTACAGGACTCTGTATTTAATAGCCCAACAGTGGGGCTTAGCCTCATATGATGGCTATGTTAAAAGCCATGAGAGCAGCTTGTATATAATTTCATTGACTTTGACATGTTTTCTCCTTTCCCCATTTATATATTTTTCCTGTTTTGCTGTAGAGGGGAGACCAAATAACTGTCTCTATACTTGTCTACACCTAAAGTAAGCAATATAAGCAGGTTTATAATGTTTTAGTCAAATACTGGTAGATAAATCACATTTTATCATACAGTTTCAGTAACTTGGATTTCAGCATTACATTCCTACACATTCCATCTCTTTGTCTTCCTGTTCTAGACCAGAAAGCACTGAAATGGAAGTTAGAAAACCTCTGCAGAGCAGAAATCTTATACAGGGCAAAAATGGCAAGAGGGTTATACCAGTTGGCTGAACTCGGCACAACAAGGGAACAGAGAAGAACCACAGTCACACTAAGGATATCTTCACAAATACAAAACTTTATTCAAAAAAACTGACTTGGCCAGTTTCAGCATAGAAGCCTGCGTCAGAGATCTAAAACATAAGAACACATACATATATTTAAATGAGAATAAAAATAAAAATAGAACTAAATAAATGACTAAAATATCCCATATAGATATACATAGAAAACATGATACAAAACACTTGCAATCAGAAGATGATGGTAAATAAAAGAGAATAAAACAAACAGTATCCAAAACTAAAAATACAAGGTAATAAAAGTAAAAATAAAGAAAATGATAAGAATGGAAATCTTATTTCTATTTTTATTTTTATTTTCATTTAAATGTATGTATGTGTTCTTATGTTTTAGACCCCTGACGCAGGCTTCTATGCCGAAACTTGGCCAAGTTGGGTTTTCTGAATAAAGTTTTATATTTGTGAACATATCCTAGGTGTGGCTGTGTTGCTTTCTGCTCCCTTGGTGCTGCTTGTTGCTCTTGGAGGATATCCTCTCCTCGGTTTGTTTCCAAGTCGGCTGAACTCACCAAATTATTTATTTATTTATTTAACAGTATTTCTATACCACTCTATCCTAAGGTCAAAGCGGTTCACAGCAAACGGAACATTATACATAGAACAGGATATTAAACTTGGAGAAAACTTGAAATGGAAGATAGATAGAATGGAAATAGGTGGGAAGGGTTAGGGCAGGGTCGAGGAGGTGGAAGGGGCAGTGAACCGAGGTATATAGGCAGAGAAAATATGCTATGTTACATCTTCAGAGAAGCATATTGAAAATAAATGAGTCTTTAAAGCCTTTCTAAATAAAAGCAGGTCCTTTATGGTCCGGAGTTTCTATGGAATTGAGTTCCAGAGCAAAGGTGCGTACAACAAGAAAGCTTTGTTGGACGTAGTGGCATTGGATTTGGTAAAGAGTTTTGTACGTGTAGAGCGTTTTGAGATCCAATTCGCCTGGAACAGTTGTCCTTGGTCTCATGTATTAAGGTATGGAGGTAAGTGGGTGAAAGTTTGTTGAAGTCTTTGAAGATACTTAACATACCTAAGTTCATCAAATAGATTAGTAAATAGTCATTCAGAAAAATTCAAAGTTAACTATCTCTTACACTCTCCACAGATTTGATAAAATATTTCACAAAGTTCCTTTGAAAATACTGAGGTCATTATTCAGCAGGGCAACCAATACATTTAGATCTGAATAAGTTATCCTGATATTTTAAAGCATGTTTTCAACCAAACTAGCTGTTTTAATCTGGACTTCTGAATATGCAGACTGAAACTCAGGCTTGGATTTAGGAATAGGCAACACAGGCAATTGCCTAGAGTGACACATGTTGAAGAATCAAATATACTGGGAAAGGATGAGTCTGTTCCCACCTAATTTAGGGTCATGTGCTGCTTCAAAAGGATGGCACTGTGGTCAGGGCCGGCCCATCTACTAGGTGAGCTAGGCAGCCACCTAGGGTAGCCGGCCCAGGTGGGCAGCAGCAGCGGCATGACTGGCCGTGCCACCCCCAGCTGCCACCGATTCCATTTGAGGGGGAAGGCAGGCAGCGGCAGCAGCAGTATTTCCAAAAGCGGCTGCTTTTTGCCACCGATTTCTTGCCCGCAGCAGGCCATGTCTTTCAGCACACATATCCACAGGAAATCACATGTACTATCTAGCTAAAACCAGCAGCACAAGGAGATGAGAAGTAAAAACAGATCCTTTATTAAGAACCCCAACATGGCTGCGTTTCAGCTGAGCCTTCATCAGGGGAACCTCAAAGAGAACAATTATATAAAATATTTAAAACCATTTTTTATACATGCATTTCATAAAACATAAAAAATAATAAATAAATAACACTTATGTATTACAAATTAAAACCATATTTATCTTAAAAATATACACTAATAATAATAAATAAAGGAGAATTGAAAATTGAAAATAAATTATACCTTATAAAATCAAAATTGAAAAATAAGCTAAAATATGCTACTGCGGTCCTTCAGCCCCACTTCCACAGAATACCTTGAGCACATAATACATAGCATCAACACCACAGCATCTCCTCTGGACCCAAGTCCTGCTATCTGGTTCAAAATCACCAAAACAGAGCTTGTTTCTATTATATTTAAGCTAATCACAACCTCCTCCTCCAAAGAATATTTTCCTATATACCTGAAATCAGCATCAATCTGTCCAATCCTCAAAAACCCCAAGCTCGATCCAAACGACCTGAGCTCATACAGGCCTATCTCCAGCTTACCATTTATTGCCAAAGTTATCGAGAAGGTAGTCCTCTATCAACTGCAAGAACACATTGACTCAAACTCTCCCTTAGACATACACCAACACAGATTCCACAACAACCATGAAGTAGAGACCTTGCTCATATCTTTAGCAGACCGGCTTATCAAGGGCATAGAAAACACAAAACAAGGCTTCATTCTCATCTTTCTAGACATTGCAGCAGCTTTCGGCACAATATTTATTTATTTATTTGGTTTTATATACCGCGCTATTTAAAATCAGTGCGGTTTACATATGAACAAACAAGATAGTCCCTGCTCTTACGAGCTCACAATCTAAATTAGGACAACCCTGGCGGGTACAGACATGGGTAGAATGGGGCAGACATGGTTAGAACAGGGTGAGACAGGGTGGAACAGGGTGGTAAGGGGTTACAGTCTTATTTGATGGCACATGCCTACGGTCGTGTGCCGTCGGCAGTTTTCATTTTTATGACTGATCTAGGGTGGGTGATCGTACGTAAGTTGGAAGAGGTGAGTCTTCAAAGCCTTCCTAAAAGTTGTGAGATCTGGGATCGCACGTATCATTGCAGGTAGGGCATTCCATTGAGTTAGTGCAAATAGGGAGAAAGCTTGGTTCTTGGTTGATTGGGTGCAGGTCCTTACTGTTGAGGGGGTTGCGAGGGAGTTTACCGAGCATGTTCTCCTGGACCTGGTCTCCAGCGTTCTTTGTATCAGTTCTGAGAGTGAGGTCGCTGACATTGCATTCCTGGCCTTGAAAGTGAGTAACATTGCTTTGTAGGTCAGGCGACTTGCTATGGGGAGCTAGTGGAGCTGAATTAGGATGGGAGTAATATGATCGTGTCTGGAAGCAGCTAAGATTGTACGGGCAGCTGTGTTCATGACAAGTTGTAGTGGTTACAGGGTGTGCTTCGGCATACCATGAAGGATGATGTTGGAATAGTCTAGATGAGGAAGGATGAGAGCTTGGGCCACCGACGGAAGTCTGAGGTTTCGAGGAGAGGATGTAGGTGTCGGAGGATTCTTAGTTTATGTTATACAGATTTAGTGATATTTTGAGTATGGGTCTCCCATGATAGGCGTTGGTTGATTGTTAAGTCAGGAAGATGTAGGGATGTTACCCATGACTGAAGTGGTATTTAAAGGTGCAGAAGAATTGAAGGAAATATTGATACATCGAGAAGATGTATTACAACTATTAGATAAGCTGAAGAGTAGCAAATCACCTGGGCCGGATGGTATACATCCAAGGGTATTGAAAGAACTGAAATATGAGATTGCAGACCTGCTATTAGTAATCTGTGAACTATCATTAAGATCATCTCTAATACCTGAAGATTGGAGGATCGCCAATGTAACACCAATTTTTAAAAAGGGTTCCAGGGGTGATCCGGGAAACTACAGACCGGTGAGCCTGACGTCAATACCGGGAAAAATGATAGAAACCATCATAAAGAATAAAATTACTCAGCATGTAGATAGTCATGAACTAATGAGAGACAGCCAACATGGCTTTAGACAAGGAAGATCTTGTCTTACTAATCTGTTATGTTTTTTTGAAGGAGTGAATAATCAGGTGGACAAAGGTGAGTCGGTTGATATTGTGTATCTGGACTTTCAGAAAGCCTTTGACAAGGTCCCTCATGAGAGACTTTTGGCAAAACTAAAGAGTCATGGGATAGGAGGCAGTGTACTATTGTGGATCAGGAACTGGTTAAAAGATAGAAAGCAGAGGGTAGGGCTAAATGGCCAATTTTCCCAATGGAGAAAGGTGAATAGTTGTGTACTCCAGGGATCTGTGCTGGGTCCGCTGCTTTTTGACATATTCATAAATGACCTGGAAAGTGGAATAACGAGTGAGGTTATCAAATTTGCAGATGACACAAAACTATTTAAAGTTGTTAAAACCCAAGAGGATTGTGGAAAATTGCAAGAGGATCTTGATAAATTGGAAGACTGGGCATCAAAATGGCAGATGAAATTTAATGTGGACAAGTGCAAGGTTATGCACCTAGGGAAGAACAACCCAAACTATGGTTACACGATGCAAGGTTCCACATTAGGAACCACCACCCAGGAAAAAGATTTAGGCGTCATTGTGGATACCATGTTAAAACCCTCGGCCCAGTGTGCAGCGGCGGCCAAGAGAGCAAATAGAATGCTAGGTATGATAAGGAAAGGAATGGAAAATAAAACAAAGGATATTATAATGCCTCTATATCGTTCCATGGTGAGACCGCACCTTGAATATTGTGTGCAATTCTGGTCGCCGTATCTTAAAAAGGATATAGAGTTATTAGAAAAAGTTCAGAGAAGAGCCACCAAAATGGTAAAGGGGATGGAAGGATACTCCTATGAAGAAAGGCTAAAAAGGTTAGGGCTCTTTAACCTGGAAAAGAGACGGCTGAGGGGAGATATGATAGAAGTCTATAAATTAATGAGCGGAGTGGAACGGGTAAACGTAGATCGATTGTTTACCTTATCAGAATATAGAAAGACTAGGGGACATGCAATGAAGCTACAGGGTAAACTATTTAAGACTAATAAAAGAAAATATTTTTTCACTCAACGTGTAATCAAACTCTGGAATTTGTTACCGGAGGATGTAGTAAAGGCTGTTAGTGTAGCTGGGTTTAAAAAAGGTTTGGACAAGTTCCTGGAGGAAAGGTCCATAAACCATTATTGAAAGGGACCCAGGATATCACTGCTTGACCCAATACAAGCATTGTGGAACCTGTGTCCCTTGGGGAAACTGCTAGGTACATATGACCTAGATTGGCCACTGTTGGAAACAGAATACTGGGCTTGATGGACCTTGGTCTGACCCAGTATGGCATATCTTATGTTCTTATGTTCTTATGTTCAGATACAGTTATCCGAATAATGCTTAATGTTGGCACTATCTGCAAAACATTGGCTCTCTCCCCCAGAATGTCTCCTAGTTCTCCTCTCCTAAATGGATTACTTTTGACCAGTTGTAGAGAAGTCTAGTCAGATGTTATATGGCTGCTGAACCCGATTTATGCTTTTCACTCCAAAGTTAACCATATAAATCATTTTAAGGTTGACGACCAAATTTTTGTTTTAGCATGTAATATCTGAAACCTTAAAAATAGCTGGCCAAATATTTTGATGATAAGGCAATACTTGGGTCATTCAACTACACATTGAAATCATTTTGAGTAATATTGCAAAAAGCTAAGGAGATAAAGCAATTTTTTTATAGTAAAGTCATTTGTCCATCCAAATTCTGAGTCCAATAATAAAGTCAAAACAGCGTCCCTTGGCTTTGCAAATATATCTAATTTTCTTGTGTTTTGCTTTTATTAAAAACGTGCAGAAACTGCAGATCAATATTCAAAGTCAGATGAAGCCCGATTCAGGGAGGGGGATGTCCGGGCTGTCCAGACATCCCCGAGGAAGATGGGCCGGTTAGGATCCGATCCTGGACCGCGGGAATAAAACATTCCCAGGGTAACCAGAATCGGGCTCAAGGACGGCCTGGCATACCTCTGCCGCCTGCAAGGACATTTTCCCCATAGGCGACCATGACTCCCATGGTTTCAGCCCCACTCATCCCCGCCCCCCCGACTGGCCTGCCGGGAGGGATCTCCAGGTCTGATCGCCCGGTCAGTGCTGCTTATTCCACCTTCCAGATGGAATAAGCAGCATGCCCCCTTTGACCTGGCAAGACATACAGGGGCCATGACCTGACTCGGCCCTGTACGTTTTGCCAGGCTGGCCCGCCCCGCCCTCACTCCGCCCAGATCCCATCCCTCCAAGCTCTCCCTATTCTGCTGTTCAGGATGTATGGGGAGAGCCGGAGGGGGAATCGGGCCTGGATGGCTTGTGGGGCTGCACATCCCATGTCACAGAATCGGGCTCTTAGTGGCTTGCATTTCCATTTAGGCAGAGGTGAGGTTAAAAAAGTAATCACTCTAGTGATGATATTCAGCCATCTAAAATGAGAAACAAATAGCAGATATAAAATTAAATGGATAGGATCGCTGAAAATACATTAAGACTTAAATGGATGAATTATTTGTTTAACTTTGTATGGTCTCTCTCCTACTATGAACTGCACTTGTGATTTCTAAGTTTGGAAGTAACATTAGTGGAGCAATCGATGACAAATATGTTCCAGTCTGTCCTGAAGCAAGGCAGGTAGGCATGTCCTCTGTGTTACTCTATCTGTTGAAGAGATTATCTAGCAGTAGGAAGACAGTGTAAGTCATTGTTGGGAGGGGAAGAGGAAGCAGAAGACAGAGAATCTTAACAAGGGAAGTGATCAGAAACATTACCCGGAGCTGCCTTTGACAGTTCTAAGCCTGAAGACACTGTAGGTTTAATGCTTTCTGGGGCTGTTTCAGTGACAGCTGTAAGGGAAAAAGTTACTTACAAGTGAGATCAAAGGCTTTAAATATGGCCTCATCCTATAATATGCACAACAATAAAAATGTTTCCTTGAGACGAACATCGAAGGGAGACTTTCATTGCAGTTGCAGCATGGAAATCTCTAGTGTACTTCTATCAGCAGTCATTTAGATTTATAAAGCCTTTCACACAAATAGGGACTTGTAATGTTGCATTTCAGAAACATGCAAGCCCCTGAGGTAGAAAGGCTGGCTACCTGACCTGTATGACAGACTCTGTTGGTATTCTTTATAATTCCTAACTTACGGATGACTGCCTGGCACTTAGGCATGTAGGACATCTTTGAACAAGAAGGAAAAAAAGCAGCAAGGCAATTAAAAAGAGCAAATTTATTAAGTAGTTAGATGTCAAGTATGGAGTCAATAAAAAGATACCACAATAAAACCCTACAGTTCCAGCAACAGTGGTGGCCAGTGCTTGTAGAGTCTGGCCATTATTGTGGAAACAGACCCAGATTTTCAATTCCGAGGCCATATCTGGCTACTGGCATAAAATATCTGGTTTGACCAATTAGCAAATTCAGCCATTGGCCAGATAACTAAACTGGCTAAGGTTAGACCCACCTTTTATGTGCATAACATTAGCAAGTTTAAGTTAACCGGCCAGCGGCTGAATATCGCCACGGACTGGTTAACTCGAACGCTGGCTGAAAAGCTCCAGTGCTACGCGGTTGGCATCAGGGCACGCAGTGGCATTAGGAAGAGATATTCAGTGGCACAAAGTGGGTATGTGCCGATGAATATCCCACTCACTGGGATTAACAAGGTTAGCAGGTCTGATAATCCTTTCGAATATCTTCCCCTATGTCTTTTTATTGACTCCACGCTTGATGCTTAAATACTTAAAACATTTGTTCTTTTTAAGTGCCTCACTGCTTTTTTTCTTCTGTCGATTTATTGCGAGTGGTTGTCTTCGCCTGTCTTTTGAACACTAGGTAAGCTCCAGGGGTATACGTGCAAAACAGTATGGACCACTGACAGACAGTGTAAACTCTTTCGGTGATAGACGTGTACACATTCCTGGTGGCAAGGAGTAGGCAGAGAGAGGGTTGGACTGGTGCTTCTAAGTGTATTTTATAAGATATATACATAGATGACATTTCTTACCGGCACATACATGCACAGAAGTCCACCTGCCTGCCTATTTGCACTACTAAGCGCACTACTAAGTGGCAACACATGACTGACTCTCACCATCACCAAAAGTCATCTAATCAACACATATTAGAGGCCAGTAAAAAGAAAGCAATAGGCCTCTTCAATTACATCTTGAATTATATCCTGAAGATTTTGGTTCTCTTCTGTCTAGCCATTCCTACACTAAGGATGAATCCAGGAACCTGCTTTATATAGGCACATACATGTGTATGTTGGTTTTATAAAACAGAACATCAAAATCTGCTCAACAAATATTTTTAATTTCTTTAGATATAACATATATATAAATATTTTAAACGCCCAATTCTTATTTTTATTGTGAATGGGGACTTTAAAACCATCAGTACCACTCCATGCCAATCCGTTTAGGTCATCTTATGAGTTTTGTGGATCTTCATTTCATCATTGGTCCCTCTTAAAACTCAAAAAAGTCCCCCAAAATGATCTGTTCAATAATCTTCTTAATTGTCCTCACAGTGTTTGTGTTTTCCATCACAGTACCAAATGGTTCCTTCTTACAATATCAAAGTTTTCAAGATCCAAAATACTTAGCCGAGTTCAAAGCACTGAATACACAGACCCAACACCGGTGTTTCAGGTTTCCTGCTCACTTTGATGTCAAAGTGCAATACAAATTTCACAGAACTGCATGTTGTAGATATGAAAACTGTTAAAATACTGAGGAAAACCATCACTGTTAAAGAAACCTTTGCTCCCCTCCCCACCTCCCCACCGCAACCCCACTGGCAGAGACATTGACAAATTTGTGCTCATCACTTTTAAACCGCCATGTTGCTCAATAGTGACACACAATTAATAAAAAGCTGACAATTCTGTTTCAAAATTAAACTGATAAGGGTGACTGTATTTTAAGAAAAAAAATCAAGTATTGCTCGCATCTCAGCAATTTTATATCAATATCACTGCTCCTAAGGGGGAGACATTCAAAGATTGCACACCTCAGATCCACAAAATAACATTGCCGCTCCACAAACTGAGCCATAACAGGTGCTTCCATCTCTTTGTTGACAATCCTGCTTTTGGTTTCATTCATCTGCAGGCAAAATTTAGGCACTGTTTCCTACATATATCAAAGGACTTGGGCAAATGATCACATAGGCCACACAAGATGTCACCCAGTCACAACAAATATTGGGGCTGATATTTTTCTTATCCTAGATATTCACTGGCACTAACATGGTTACTGCCACTGAATATCCACGTGTGCTGCTGCTACACTGCGGCTGAGATTGAGCTGCTGCCCAGTTATCAACATGCAGCAAAAGGCGCAGTGAAGGCTGGCCTAAAGTTTGCCGTGGAAGCTAACCAGGTGATGGCTGAATATCATTACTGCCAAGTAAGCTTCCTAGCAATCCAGGCAACCTAGATATTCAAAGCCGACATTGAATATCCAGGTTTAAAGTTCAGCGGTGATGACTGGCTGCAGTTGCAGAATATCTCCCCATTGATTTTAATTGATCATCAATTATGTAACTGAATTGGATTCAAAAGGGGTGTGGTAGACAAAACCGCTTGTAGCGCACTGGCAGGAAATGACACACAGTATAAGAGATTTAAAATTTTTTGGAATCAAGAAGGTCAAGTTAAACTGGAGGGGAGGGGACATAAACAAGACAATACTAAGATTGGAACAGAGATTAACCGAGGCAGGCGGACCTGGTGCTTCGGGCCCGTTTCCTCCACCCCCCATCACCCCCAATCCCCCAAAAGACACCACACCAACATTTCATGGAACACAACTGGTCGCAGCTTTATTAACCTTTAACAATTTCACAATATGCCAACATGCTACACCTTCTCAATCGATTAGCGGCACCCGGCCCGCACCAGCTATACCTTAGCAAAGTGCCTTGCCACCGCTAATGCTATCACTTGCCCCCCCCCCCCGGCAAGTTACCTAACCCTTCCCCCGACTTTGCCATGCTATTAGCAAAAGTCGACCAGGGTTTGACGGGGTCAGGGGCACCCCGCCCCCTCCCAAGTGTAGCCTGAGGCTCCGGACCCCGGAAACCTCCGGGATCCCGCCAAACCCCCCCAAGCTGCAACACCCCATAATCCACACCCTCATAAATATGCGTGGGCAGGCGGGAGGGAAGCCAGCACCCACGAGCAGCCTCCGCCGTGAATGACCACGCGGAGGCTGCCCGCCAGCCCACACCACCCACCACACCGCCAGGATCCTCCCTGATTGGCTCCCGCGTGGCTGCCACTGCCGGGAGCCAATGAATTTAAAACTGGCCGTGGCCACGCGCAGGGTCCTCGCACCGGCCGTGCGCCCGGTTAGGGTCGGCTGCCGGGACCCTGCCCGCGGCCTCTTCATTAACCGAGGCAGGCGGACCTGGTGCTTCGGGCCCGTTTCCTCCACCCCCCATCACCCCCAATCCCCCAACCCCACAAAAGACACCACACCAACATTTCATGGAACACAACTTGTCGCAGCTTTATTAACCTTTAACAATTTCACAATATGCCAACATGCTACACCTTCTCAATCGATTAGCGGCACCCGGCCCCCACCAGCCATACCTTAGCAAAGTGCCTTGCCACCGCTAACGCTATAACTTGCCCCCCCGGCAAGTTACCTAACCCTTCCCCCAACTTCGCCATGCTATTAGCAAAAATCGACCAGGGTTTGACCGGGTCAGGGGCACCCCGCCCCCGCCCCCGCCCCCGCCCAAGTGTAGCCTGAGGCTCTGGACCCCGGAAACCTCCGGGATCCCGCCACCGGCACAGGTGACAACCTTGTTCCTGTGCCGCCCCCCCCAAAGCCAAGCTGCGACCAGTGAGCATCCCAACCAACACACATTCCAAGACCTCCCACCAGTCCTAAAACAGCAGAGCCAGCACTACTGGCGATAACTGCCCCATCACCCCTATACAGCCCCGGCCTCAACCTCCCCGAGAAGGCATCCTCTGGCACCCCCATGTCGGCCAAGCCAGCTGTTAGCCAGCCCCTGCAACCAACACCACTGGCTCCATCATGCAGGCCTTGGAACAATGACAGACCCCATCAAAGCATACCCAGAACATCAGCAAACCCCCAAATCCTCCCGCGCGGAACCAGGTCGTTGCCTCCAACACTGCAGTCTGTCGCAATAACCGTCCTAGGCGCTGTAGCAAAGGAAGCCGCTGCGACCCACGGGGTCCGAGCTCACCCAGCCATGAGACAGCCACCCAAAAACCGGGACAACCCCCCAAGTTGACGTTCACACGCCTCGCAACAACTCACCATCCTGCACAGTGAACAAAGTAGTGACCAGATTGGCGTTCACCCGCCTCGCGACAACTCACCGTCCAGCACAGTGTACAACGTAGTGACCAATCCCCAACTTCTGCAGGCTACAGACCCCACCTGCAAAATAAATGAACAATGAAACCCCTGCACAGCCATACGTAACCCCAAAAACGCCCGAGAGCACCATCTGCCAGTGCTCCATAGGACCTGTGCAGCCACCCCCAAGCGAAAAGAGTGCAGCGCAGAATGCGACGGCTCTTCACCCACCAAATGCCGCGCCATCCCGACCACCCCGAGCACCTGAACTCCCCGGGCACCTGAGCAGGTCAACACTCTCTCACTCAAGAAGAAACCCAAGCCTACCCGGGTAGCACCCATAGATATCGCCGCACGGCAGCCACCGGGCACACCACCACGCCATTATCCCCACTGAAACGCACCCTCAATCGTTTCCACGCTGATCGGTCTGAAACGTGCCAAAACATCCTGAACCGCATCGAAAGCCAAATGTGGGGACGTCGAAGCCCACCCCCACCCCATCCCAGCCGCATCCGCTGCCAACCCCCCCATTCGAAGGCCCCCTAAAAAGGCCAGACAAACGACTGTCCCAAAACATGGCGGCTTCATACCCCGATGCAGCAATATGCAGTACCGCCGCAAGGCACCATACCGGCACCTCATGCGAGGGGCCGCCTCAGTCCCGAGGAGATGGCCGAGCACGCACCCCCCCCCCTGCAGTAGCCTGTGAGTCACAAATCCTCCAACCAGCGATCCACACCCCACCACCTTCGCAAATTGGAAACTGTCCAAACCGCGAACGCACCACCAGTCTGGAAAAAAAACCCACACTCTTATCAAACACTATATATGCACCAAACAATGCTTCCGGTTGCCACCCGTGCGCGACCAAAATGGGACCACTTAGTCAACACCCGCCGATACCCAGACCCCGGCCCCGGCGATACCGAACTCTGCAGAAAACCCTGCCTGTCTCCAAGGCCAGTGCTCATAAGTTTCCCGGGACCCCAGATCCCTCCTTGTCCGCTTCTTATCCAAAGCCCGAAACTGCCCCACCAGCGACGAGAAAGAGCATTGGCAAGCCCGTCAATACAGCCAGGGATATGCCAAGCCTTCTCCGACACTGGCAACTGTAGAGACTCCAACACCACCTCCCTCATCAAACCCGCTACCGGCAAACTCCTACAGAAGTAACGATTGACCACACTGCCCACAGCCGCATCGCCGCACCACCATACCACCGAACGGTTGTGGAGCATCGCACAGTCGGCTTCGTGTAGAAGCATTTGTTTATATGTAATTTCCAAAGGCAAGATTTGCATGCTCATGGTTTGGATGAGTTACCATAGCGGCATTGCATTGTAAAGTTTTGAAGTTCGTGTTGGTAATAAAGATTGAGATTATAGTTTTTTTAACGCTACAGCATTATATTCATTTTCGGTTGAAATACTAATAATGGTGGGACTTGATATCGTTATTACATATAAGGTCGAGTTCATCTAACATTTATCAACCATGAAGGTTTTTAAATAATATTTTTTAGGTTTTGAAGTTGTAGGGATAATGTATCTCCATGTTGATAGGGTTGTTTGGTGCAGTTCAAACAGAAGGCCATTTACTTTTGGGTAATTCATCAAAAGTGTACAATGCCCTATTTATAATACTCATGAGCATTAAAACGTTTTTCACCTTCCAGTGATATATGAATGTGGATTAATGCCCACGGAGAAAGTCCTCCATTTGCAACGTGCTAGTATTGATTACGCACATGAAGGATTCAGGTATATTTTTAGCATTGCTGAGATGATATGATCCTTTTTGGGTGTGATATACATATAGAAAAAAGGAGGTTTAATAACAAATAATATGTAGTCTTTAGGGTAGATACTAAGGAACAATTTGTATAATTGCTTTTATGCTTATGTGTTGTAACCAAGACTTGCAGTAGGACACATTAGTTGTTTTGCACGCTAGCACTTTCTTTTTTAATGTTGTTTATATGGGTAGCCTAATTTATAAATGGATTATAAATTTTATACCACACAACTCATTATTCGTTTATTTATTTATTTATCTATTTATTATTTTTAAGTTAGGTCTTAGCATGTACATAATGATTTTAGTTTAATCCTAGTGTCTGGTTGGCACTAGTTGAAATAACAATCAAGATTGTCACTGATGACTGCCATTTGTTACAGTATTTCCCTAGCAGACACAATTTATAATGAGGGAACTAAACTTAACTATAGTGATGACAGTGCATGCCTTAGGAACTCACTCCTGCTTCCTGTTTTTAGTAATTTTGAGAAATAGTTAAGATGGAATAAGTAATGCCTTTTTTTCCTGTAGTATGAGAGTAATATAGTTGCATCCATTCATTAAAAGTTACTCACTCTTTCAATTACATAACAGTTACTCACCCTTCCAATTACATGAATAATGAAGTTTTTAATGTTTTTTATGCCTTTTCAGTAATGATAACTATGTTCTTTATAAGGTGAATGTTTGTTTTAATGGCTTTTAGGTGTTTTGGATTTATTTATTTATTATAGTTTTTATTTGTTAATTGGTATGAATATGTCTGATTTTAGTTATGTTTTAATTTAATTGTTGGTCATATTTTATAACATTATTTATTTATTTGATTGCATAATATGTCCACATGGTTTGTGCTTGTTCATACAATTGCTTTTATAATATTTTTATTATTATTATTTGTTATTTATGTAGTACACCAGAGTTTCCCCTGAAGAAGTGTATTTCGAAACACGGCCTGTGTCGGGCAGCATGGTGTTAGAGGTTTAATAATATATCCTTCCCTTATACCACGTTCACTAACATGGTTACTGCCACTGAATATCCACGTGTGCTGCTGCCACACTGCGGCTGAGATACTGAGCCGCTGCCCAGTTATCAACATGCAGCAAAAGGCGCAGTAAAGGCTGGCCTAAAGTTTGCCGTGGAAGCTAACCAGGTAATGGCTGAATATCATTGCTGCCAAGTAAGCTTCCTAGCAATCCAGGCAACCTAGATATTCAAAGCCGGCACTGAATATCCAGGTTTAAAGTTCAGCGGTGATGACTAGCTGCAGTTGCAGAATATCTCCCCATTGATTTTAATTGATCATCAAATATGTAACTGAATTGGATTCTCTGTGATCACCTGTGGGAGCAAATTATGTCGAGCACACTCATGGAAACCTGTTTCTTCATATTGTTCATGTTCAAAGACATTGCAGATGGAATTTTAAAAAACCACGTAAATTAGAATCCCTCTTAAAAGAAAAATTGGAAGGGTGTGAAAATACAAACTGCGAAATGTTAGAAACGCCTTTGTACCTCGTATAATATGCTGCACTTTATAACTATGTTCAGAGAACTGCAACACATAGATAAGCTGTGACTTTCTGATGATCTATCTTGGTTTGCAATAAAATGTCTCTGTTAAAAAAATGCTATTCTATATGAAGGATAAAACCATGTTGAAAAACCCTCACTCCCATATGTCTTGGTTGAGTTTTAAAATCATCATCCTCAGAGCAACTGCAGTGAATAAACAATTGCAATAAACTGCAATAAACAACATTGCCCCAACATATCTCAGCACATGAATCCAAGCTCAACAAGAAACAAGAAGTAGAAGGAAAAACATGAGGAACCTTCTATCCATTCTGACAGCTTCTTGAAATGCAAACCAATCAACAATAAACAGGGCGTTCTCATTATTCTCCCCCATGCTATTGAAGTCTCTTCCAAACAGCCTACTTGAAATAAAGGACCTAACCACATTCAGAAGAAAACTCAAAACGCTATTATTCACTGAATCCTACTAGACCATAATACTACAACTACTACTGAGCATTTGTATAGCGCTACAAGCCATACGTAGCGCTGGATAAACCAGACTCAATTTAAGACATTCAACTATTATTACATCCCTACTGCACCCGGCCCTCACATAGGCCACCTTGATGTAAATTACCATGCCACACATCAGTTTCTACAGTGATACTCCAGACCTGTAAATAGTTGGCCACTTGCTTCATCCTGATGACCGAGTATGTTTTAGTTTGTTAAGATTGTTCATTGTATTAACTATTCTGTTCCTTGTTCATTGTCAACAGCCCAGGCAGTACACTTTGGTTCTCTGTAAAGCGCCTTGATTATGTGATAAATTGGTATATAAGACAAATAAATAAATGACTTCTAAGGTGGTCATTTTAGGATAAGGTTCGCAAATCTGGGACACCTGGGCAGGGCATGTGATGGAAGAGGCAGGGCATGGGTGAGCCTTGTCCCTCTCAGGAACATTAGTGTCCAACATCTATCCCTTGCTTTTCTTGCCCCCTCCCCGCCACAGCTGACCATCTTCTGCCTTTCTTCCCTCCCCCCTTCCCCAATCCAACATGTCCCCTTGCCTCATGGGCAGCTCAGAAGTGTAAACTCAGAAAATGCTCTTTTGTGTTTGCTTTCTTTTGCTCTGCCTGCTGAAGTGAGGCGTAATGCTGGATTGGGAGAGGGTAAGGGAGGACATGAAGGCATACAGCACTGTTTTTTGTGTTTAGGTTTTTTTCGTGCTGCCCTCTGAAGCAAGGAGACATGCTGGATTCGGGGGGGAGGACCCCTTGCTGCAATCTAGTATGTCCCCTTACCTTTTTTCAGGAACAGCACAAAACAACCACAGGGCAATGCACCCCACTGACTTTTTCCCCTCCACCACTAAGCCACTTTGATCACGACTTCCTATTTGTTGGTGAGGCTCGGTCAAACAAGTGCAAGAAGCTATTGGAGGGCTTTGTGGAGTTAGCCAGAGGGTGGGGAGTGCCACTGGCAGTTAATAAGACGGAGGGCCCAGCCACTAAGCTCACCTTTTGGGGAGTGGAATTCGATACAGCAGATATGGTGGCTCGCCTTCCTGTAGGGAAGGTTGAGAATTTACGGGTACTGGTAGCTAATGTGCTGGTGTCCAAGAAAATTACGCTGTGGGATATGCAGGCCCTGTTAGGTTCTTTAAATTTTGCTTGTAGGGTTATTCCAATGGGGCGAGTGTTTTTACGTCAGATGGTGGCAGCCACTTCTGGGATGACAGCTGTCCTTATCACCGGCATCGGGATAGCAGGCATCAATGTCGCTCAGTGTCTCTATCGGCAAGGCCTCTGAAACCTACGCATCCTGGGTGCTTCAGAGGCAGGATCCGTAGCTCACGCTTCGTTAAAGGGGTGGAAAGGGGGGCTGTTACTTCTGGAGAGAAATCTGAAATTGTGAGTATATACTTCTGGGAATTTTTCTGAAAGGAATTTTTTTTCTTTTAAAGCTAATTAATCTGTGAACCCACTATTTTTTTTGTTAAATCAGTCAGGGCCTAGTAGCAACAGTTTAAGATTCAATTTAAAAACACAGAAGAGAACTTTCTGGTTACCTTTCATACCCAGTAGACAGCTGTAGTTTAAATTTCATAGTCACTCAGGGCCTAGCATCAGCAAAATACTTTTAGTTTCAAATTAAAACACAGAAGAGAGCTTTCTGGTTAAATTTAGAATCCAGCAGAGAGCTTGTAGTTTAAATTTCATAATAGGTTAGAGCCTAGTAGCAGCAAAGAGCTATAATTTAAATCAAATCAGAATATAGTTTTCCTCAGCAGCACAGGACAAGGTACTGTGTAGCAGCCCTTTTTTAATGAGTGTTATATCCCTCCCTCCCTCCCTCCCCACACCCACCCTCCCCTGGGAAAATCACAGCTTTATAGGTACTTGCACAACTTAAAAGACAGGAGGTGCTCTCAGGTGAAGCTCATTACCCAAATCAGTCATACACCAAGGACCTGAGATTCATTAAGCTTCAGGTGAACAAGGGAGATTAAACTTCGTAGGTACAGTTTGAGTGGTATAAATATCCGTTGCACCCTTTAGTACATATAGAACTTAAAGATCTAAACACAAACTTAAAACTAAGATGCAGACAGCAGTCCAGCAGCGGGATGTGGGCTTTCCAGTCTTTTGCATTGAGTGTCACATGTATGATTTTCTCCCAGCTGGTGAGAGGTCTTACGTGTGCACTAGGTGCAAGGAGCTCTCTGCCTCTCAGGGAACGAGTCCATTCTCTAGAGGCTAGAGTAGCAGACTTGGAAAACATAAGACAGACAGAGAGGTACATAGACGAGACCTACAGGGATATAGTCCTGAAGTCCCACCTCCAGTCTGGCAGCATCCCTGTTGCCATGGAGGAGAGAGGTCACGTGACAGGAGAGCATCACCCTGGTGTGGCAGGAAGTGATCCTGTAACTAGGACCTGTCCTCCAGGTGATGTAAACCCCTCTCGCACCGAGGAGGTTTCTCCAGGGCCAAGTGCCCATGCGGGAAGGGTTAGGACAGCAGTTATAGTTGGTGATTCGATCATTAGGCATGTAGATAGCTGGGTGGCTGGTGGACGTGAGGATCGCCTGGTAACATGCCTGCCTGGTGCGAAGGTAGTGGACCTCACACGCCACCTAGATAAGGTCTTAGATAGTGCTGGGGAGGAGTCTGCTGTCTTGGTACATGTTGGTACCAATGACATAGGAAAATGTGGTAGGGAGGTTCTGGAAGCTAAATTTAGGCTTTTAGGTAGGAAGTTGAAATCCAGAACTTCCAGGGTAGCGTTCTCCGAAATGCTTCCCGTTCCACGCGCAGGACCCAATAGGCAGGCAGAGCTCCGGAGTCTCAATGCGTGGATGAGACAATGGTGCAGAGATGAGGGGTTCGGATTTGTTAGGAACTGGGGAACATTCTGGGGAAAGGAGGGGCTCTTCCGAAGGGATGGGCTTCACCTTAACCGGGATGGAACCAGGCTGCTGGCATTAAACCTTTAAAAAGGAGATAGAGCAGCTTTTAAACTAGATAATAGGGGAAAGCCGACAGTCGCCCAAGAGCGCATGGTTCGGAAGAATGTATCCTTGAAGGATACTACAAAAAGCAGAGAGGTTCCAAAAAAGAGTAAAGTAGCCCAAATGCCCTCGAGTATGGAGCAGACAGAACTTAAAGATCCCAAATTACCCATGTCTACCAATAGCCAAATTAATATGAATAAAATACAGTCTCTAAAATGCTTGTATGCAAATGCTAGAAGTCTACAAAACAAGATGGGAGAGTTAGAATATATAGCACTAAACGAGAGGTTAGATATGATTGGAATATCAGAGACATGGTGGAAGGAGGACAACCAGTGGGACACTGTGATACCTGGGTACAAACTATATCGAAATGATAGAGCTGATCAAATTGGTGGAGGGGTTGCGCTCTATGTTAGAGAGGGCATTGAGTCAGAAAGGATTAAAGTTTTGCAAGAAACAAAATTTGCTGTAGAATCTCTATGGATTGAAATTCCATGTAAAAAGGGGAAGGCGATGGCAGTGGGGGTGTACTATCGTCCGCCTGGCCAGAATGAACAAATGGATGATGAAATGCTCAAAGAAATCAAGGAAGCTAGCAAAAGTTACAGTGCAGTAATAATAATGGGTGATTTCAATTACCCCGGCATCGACTGGGTCAGTGTCACAACAGGACATGCTAGGGAGATAAAGGTCCTAGATGAAATAAATGACTGCTTCTTGGAGCAGCTGGTTCATGAACCGACCAGAGGGGAAGCAATATTAGACCTAGTCCTTAGTGGAACACCAGATGTAGTGCAAGAGATAAGGGTGTTGGGGCCACTTGGCAATAGTGATCATAGCATGATCGCCTTTGATTTAATTAGTGGAGGAGGGATAGTAAGGAAATCCACAGTACTACCCTTTAACTTTCGAAAGGGAGACTATGATAGAATGAGGAAAACAGTTAAGAAAAAACTAAAAGGAGCAGTTGCAAAGGTTAAAGACGTACATCAGGCTTGGGTGTTGTTGAAAAATACTATCTTGGAAGCCCAGACCAGCTGTATTCCACGCTTTAAGAAAAGTGGAAGGAAGTCCAAAAAATTGCCAGCATGGTTTAAAGCTGAGGTCAGAGAGGCTGTTGTTGCCAAAAAAGCATCTTTCAAGAAATGGAAAAAAGAGCCAAATGATGAAACCTGGAAACAGCACAAGCACTGGCAAGTCAAATGCAAGGCATTGATAAGGCAGGCAAAGAGAGAATTTGAGAAGAAGCTTGCTGCGGAAGCAAAAACGCGAAATAAAGACCTTTTCAAGTACATTTGTAGCAAAAAACCCGTGAGAGAGTCAGTTGGTCCATTAGATGATAAAGGGGTTAAAGGAGCACTAAGAGGCGACAAGGCGATAGCGGAGAGACTGAATGAATTCTTTGCTTCGGTCTTTACTGAGGAAGATGTAGGGATGTTACCCACGACTGAAGTGGTATTTAAAGGTGTGGAAGAATTGAAGGAAATATCGATACATCGGGAAGATGTCCTACAACTATTAGATAAACTAAAGAGTAGCAAATCACCTGGGCCGGATGGTATACATCCAAGGGTGTTGAAAGAACTGAAATTTGAGATTGCAGACCTGCTATCAGTAATCTGTGAACTATCATTAAAATCATCTCTAATACCTGAGGATTGGAGGATCGCCAATGTAACACCAATTTTTAAAAAGGGTTCGAGGGGTGATCCGGGAAACTACAGACCGGTGAGCCTGACATCAGTACCGGGAAAAATGGTAGAAACAATCATAAAGAATAAAATTACTCAGCATATAGATAGTCATGACCTAATGGGAGACAGCCAACATGGCTTTAGACAAGGAAGATCTTGTCTTACTAATCTGTTATGTTTTTTTGAAGGAGTGAATAAACAGGTGGACAAAGGTGAGTCGGTTGATATTGTGTATCTGGACTTTCAGAAAGCCTTTGACAAGGTCCCTCATGAAAGACTTTTGGCAAAACTAAAGAGTCATGGGATAGGAGGCAGTGTACTACTGTGGATCAGGAACTGGTTAAAAGATAGAAAGCAGAGGGTAGGGCTAAATGGCCAATTTTCCCAATGGAGAAAGGTGAATAGTGGTGTACCCCAGGGATCTGTGCTGGGTCCGCTGCTTTTTGACATATTCATAAATGACCTGGAAAGTGGAATAACGAGTGAGGTTATCAAATTTGCTGATGACACAAAACTATTTAAAGTTGTTAAAACCCAGGAGGATTGTGGAAAATTGCAAGAGGATCTTGATAAATTGGAAGACTGGGCATCAAAATGGCAGATGAAATTTAATGTGGAGAAGTGCAAGGTTATGCACCTAGGGAAGAACAACCCAAACTATGGTTACACGATGCAAGGTTCCACATTAGGAACCACCACCCAAGAAAAAGATTTAGGCGTCCTTGTGGATACCATGTTAAAACCCTCGGCCCAGTGTGCAGCGGCGGCCAAGAGAGCAAATAGAATGCTAGGTATGATAAGGAAAGGAATGGAAAATAAAACAAAAGATATTATAATGCCTCTATATCGTTCCATGGTGAGACCGCACCTTGAATATTGTGTGCAATTCTGGTCGCCATATCTTAAAAAGGATATAGCAATTTTAGAAAAGGTTCAGAGAAGAGCCACCAAAATGGTAAAGGGGATGGAAGGCTACTCCTATGAAGAAAGGCTAAAAAGGTTGGGGCTCTTTAACCTGGAAAAGAGACGGCTGAGGGGAGATATGATAGAAGTCTATAAATTAATGAACGGAGTGGAACGGGTAAACGTAGATCGATTGTTTACCTTATCAGAATATAGAAAGACTAGGGGACATGCAATGAAGCTACAGGGTAAACTATTTAAGACTAATAAAAGAAAATATTTTTTCACTCAACGTGTAATCAAACTCTGGAATTTGTTACCGGAGGATGTAGTAAAGGCTGTTAGTGTAGCTGGGTTTAAAAAAGGTTTGGACAAGTTCCTGGAGGAAAGGTCCATAAACCATTATTAAGAAGGGACCCAGGATATCAATGCTTGAACCAATACAAGCATTGTGGAACCTGTGTCCCTTGGGGAAACTGCTAGGTACGTATGACCTAGATTGGCCACTGTTGGAAACAGAATACTGGGCTTGATGGACCTTGGTCTGACCCAGTATGGCATATCTTATGTTCTTATGTTCTTATGAGATTCTGTTTCCATGGCAGATACCACCTATGGCTCCAGGCTATAGCACAGAACTGTCCCCTTGGCGGTCTGGTGCTCCTCTACTGAGCATGCCGGAGTGCTGCCTTATGGGCCGCCGGACTCTCACTTGAGTGATGTCTAGCTCGGGTTCAGGCTTGGCTCCTCCTGTTGGTCCTTGGGCCTGGGTCAGGTCGGGTCAGGGCTGCACCGGGTTGACTTGCAATGAGGCTGCTGAAGCCAATACTGCTATCTCTCTGTTGAGCAGCAGGCAGCAGGAAGTTGATTTCTTATGCCAAACTGCTGCCTGCTGCAAATGTGCAGAGAGAGAGAGAAAAGAAATAACAAAAGTATCTTCAGGGCTGGTGCTGCCTTTTTTACTACCTTGTGCAAGTGAGTACTGTGCCCCCCCCCCCCCCCACCCCTCACAACCCATTGCATTTTAGTGGAGCCCTGTGCAAGCCTCTCTTTTCTCCCAACATGCTATGTTATCTTACTCTTTATTTGATATACTACATATCTATAAAACTCTATGCGGTTTACATTAACAATTATCCAAAAACATATAAAGAAAAAGAACAGCATAATAAAACAGGAAATAAATGACAAAAGAATTTACAAATCAATATAGAAACATAACAGATAAAAACACATCAAAAGGTACAGAGGTGATGGGCAGACTGCATTTGAAACTAATGGCCAGGACCTCCCCCATGCTCATGCCATGTGTGCCCCAAAAACAGTGCTAAATAGAGGGGTCTTTAAGGACTCCTGAAGCTTTTCAAGTCCGTGGCAATTTATACGGCAGTAGGCAAGCAATTCCATAGTGTGGGGGCTGCAACAAAAATGCAGAGCGTCGGGTGTTCTCATATTTAACAACGGCTAGTGATGATCAAAAATTTCCAAGAGGTAGCTGTATTACTCTGGAGTAGAAAAAATGACAGAGGCAGGTGATACCTTATAGGTTACATCTTATGGACTAACCCATGCCTCAATAAATTGGTCTATAAGGTGCTACATGACTCTGTTCCAGCAATAACTTAATAAGTATAAGAGTGTCTGAACATCATTTACATGTGCAGTGGGGTTCGAGAGAAGCCTCCAGATTTCTATATGATTTCCCTCCAGCACCAACTACCATATACATGAGGAAGTACTATAAAACCCTGCCTAAAGACCAGTCAGAGTTCATAGCAAACCTGCCATAACGAAACATTATCAGGGCTCATGTAGCACCAATCCTATCTATGAAAAGCAGTACTACAAATATTAAACCAATACTTAAACAACACCAATACCTCTTCTATTGGGAAAACAGAACAAGTGGGACTGCTAGAGATCTTTACACAGAAACTGTATACTAACAGAATATCACACCTTGGTCACTGACACAAATTACACAGACCCTCATCAAATATAAAACAAAAGGACCACAAATTAGAAATAGACAATAATTAAACGAGGAGCCCCAAGCAGCACTGGAGAACTACAAATAGAAATGCATCTCCTGTTATACTGAACAAAACCACAGACATCATCAATGCACATTTCTCAAAGCTAACAAAGTCCAGTTAATAAATTCAAAATAAAATACTTTTTTTCTATTTTTGTTGTCTGGACATTTTGGGCCTGATATTCAGCAGTGGCGGTAGCTAGTGCGAATACAGCACCTAGCCATTGCCGCTGAAGAGTTAACCTGGATAGTCAATGCTGGGACCACATCCAGACACCGGCATTGAATATCTGGGTTTGTTGCACAGATGCGTATGACACAGACGCTAACCGGGCAGTGGCGATATTGAGCTGCTGCCCAGTTAGCTTCAGCGGCAGAAGTTAGGATAGCTTTTGCTTTGCCTAACTTTCGCGGCTATGGGATAAAGGGGCCGCAGCTGAATTGTGCCGCTAACTGGTTATCCCTGGGTACCGCCCCTGGAACACTCCCAACACACCCTGTTGCTAAGCGGTTAGCATTGGGGCATATAGTGGCATTCCTTGGGGATATTCGGCGGCACTAACCGTGTTAGTGCTGCCGAATATCCCGCTTAGGGGCATTTACATGGTTTACAGCTCTGTAAACTGTATAAATGCCTTTTTTCAGTCACAGTGATCCTAGTCTATTTCTGGTATGCTCTGTTTTCTCTCAACCTTCTGCTGTCCATTTGCCATTACTCCTTGATCCTTCTGTCTTCCTCTACTCCCTCTCTATATATCACTGATCTTTTCCTTTCAGCTACTCCCTCCATGTCTTTCTTTATTCCCTCTCTATCCACTCAAATGGAGGTCATTCAGTACAGTGAATAGTTGGAATGGACATCTGGCTTGGACAATCATCCTCGCTATTCGCTCCCCTATCGGCCCCGACTAATGCCTTTCCGTACGAACAGCTCGTTTGTACGGGAAGGCCTAGACAGGGGGAGGGAGGGGGGTGTCTAAGGCAGAGTGAGGGTGGGGCATGGGCGGCCTGAGACCCCAGACATACAGGGCCAATTCTGAGGTCGGCCCTGTACCGCAGAGGTGGAATAAGTCCCCTTGGATGTTGGGGGATCCTGCTGCCAGGCTGGAACAAACAGGTAGGGGGGTCAAGTAAGTTCCCCATAGCCGGACCCTGTCCATGGGAGGCCGGATCGAGAGTCTGGCTGCAGGGAAAGAACGGAATCAGTGGCAGCCATAAATCATGGCTTCTGAATGGAGCCGTGGTGTCATGGCGATGGGACACCATGGCACTGTGGCTCCATTTAGGAGCCTGACTGAGGTAGCTGGGGATCTGCTGGGCATGCAGGCTGACCAGAATCGGGGCCCGGCCTGCACGTTCTGGTCACAGACCTGATTCTGATCCCGTGGGCACATCTAGCCCCCTCAGGATCAGAAATGGGTCTACCCCTGAGCGTCTCGCTTCTAGTTGGCCGCACAAAGGGCTGGACAGCCAGGTCGGAATGTGCTTCCAACTGTCTACCTCTCAGAGCCCACCATCTCTCTGTCATCCCTCATAGCTCAGTATCTCTGTGGTCTCTCTCTCTCTCTCTCTCTCTGTCCCCTCCACCCCACCAGTCCAGTATCTTCCCATCCCCTTTGGCAGGAGTAGTTTCCTATGACAAAAGTAGATTTCTGAAGCTTGTCCTCTCTGTGCAACTTGCCTTTAAATGCTAACACTGCACTTACATACTGCATGCCCAGATTATCAAATGATATAGTCTTCCATCATCAGCTAGCACAGAAGTTATACCCGAAAGGCTTCCGCAGATTCAAAGTTTATTGCATTTCTCAGAGCTTTCCCCAATAAAAAGAACTAGCTAAGACTTTCAGTGTTAGGACTTCATCTCTTGGTAGACAGGCCAAGCAAACAAATGGGCCACATTTGATTCACCATCATCCCTGAAATTATTCCCCATGGAAGTCTTCCATGCTCCCTTACACAGTGCATCCGCAGCTTGGATGCTGTCAATGGTGATTTTCCCCTGTGTGGGTGTGTCATAAGGAGTGTCTGGGAACTGTGTACATGCACATATGTGTGTATCATGGGGAGTGTCGAGGGCTGGATGTGCACGTGTCCATCATGGAGAGTGTCAGGGGCTATGTGTGTGTGCGCATCTGTCATGGTGAGTGTCACGAACCGTGTGTGTGTGTTTCTCTCTCCCTCTCTCATGACCCCCCAGGCTTCCTCCAGGCTGTTTCTCTCTCATGACCCCTCCTACCCAGGCTTCCCCCAGTCTGTTTTGTTCCTCTGTCTCTCATACCCCTCCTTCTGTCTGTCTCTCTCTTATCACCTGACTCAGGAGGCTTCTCTCTCTCTCATAACCCCTAGTATGATTCTCTCCCTCATACCCCCCCCTGCCGCCACTGCTGTCATTGATTACCCCGTGTTGTCACGGTTGAGCAGTTGCCTGTACCGTGATCAGGCAGCAGACAGCAACTTGCAGGCATTACACATCAGCATGGGGCTTTGAAACCCATGTGAGTGTTGCAAGTCAGACAAGTGGCATATGCATGGGCTCCAAAGCCCTGTGTTGATTTTCAGGAGCATTTTGGCATTTGCTAAATGATCGGCTCTCTGAATGGTGGAGCTGCTTGGGTGATAAGAGTGACAGACAAATAGAAAGGGGTATGAGAGAAAGATAGAAAAAGGGCTGGGGGAAGCCTGGGGGGGGGGGTCATGAGATGAGAAACAGCCTGGAGGAAGCATGGGAGGGTGGTCTTGAGAGAATGGAAGAGAAACAGCCTGCAGGAAACTTCAAAGCCCCACGCTGATTTGTAATACCTGTAAGCTGCCATTTGCTGCCTGTCGTCATGCTGCCTATGGAGCACTGCTTGCCTGTCCAATACCAGGTCCTGGTCGGCTCACTGTGCCAACCTTGCTGCCCTTCTGAGGCTTCCACCCCATGTGCATGCACGTTTGCACAGTGGGTCACGCTGGCCCTGTGCATCTTGCACATGCATCTAAATCAAGAACAGCAGCTCTACGGTGCAGAACTGATCGGTGATCACTGTGCAAATTCGGGGACAGTCCCCAAACATTGGGGACATCTGGTAACCCTATTTTAGAAGCCCTATTTCTGAGTTGATATCTAAAAATGGGCACATAGATGTGCAAATCCTGAAGACACCCCTGGAGCCATTTTACAAAGCTAGCTATGACGACGTCTCTGGGATGAACACATGCATGTCACATGGGTGTTCCAGAAAAAAATATACATGCACACCTGATTGCAAAAACAGCAAGCATATCTAAACCCACCTGCAGTAATGTCCATGTCTGTCTATTTCTGCTCCAGGGCACAAATAGGCATCAGAAAAGTTCTTGTTCTGCTACCAAAATGCTTCTGCTACCAAAAGGGTACTCTGATATGTGCAATACTTTTCATGACTAAAAAGAGAATGAAGGGAAATGCAGGCACTGTTTTGCTGGTTGACATGCTGATGTCCACCTCCACTTGGAAGATAGCAGGCAGGGATATACATTCAGCATCCTGACCTTTTATCTCAGGGATGGCTGTTTAGCCAGGGCTGCTGCAGTTCTTTTCAGACACTTTTTTTTAGTGCTGTCAAGTCAGTGTTGACTCCTGGTAGCCCAGCTGCCTCTGGGTTTTCTTGGCAATGTATTACCAGAAGTAGATTGCCAGACCTTTTTTTCTGAGGCAATGGAGGGTAAAGGTCACAAGGAGTGCCAACAGGAATTGAACCCTTGCTTGTCTAGGCACTAGGTGGTTGCTCTAACCACTAGGTTACTCCTCCACCCTGGGCTATGCCACTCTAGACACATGTAAACTTCTAAAATCGGAGCAAAACTTGCACGTGGATGGCCATTCGATAGATATTGTGGCTTGAACATTCCAGATTGCACCTTGATGTCATATCTAAAATGTGCCTTCACATGTTTTAGGATGAGTATTTGTGAAATGTAGCAAAGTATAGTGGTTTGTCTCCTTTCCAAAACTTAAAACAAATCCTAATCCAACTTTGGAAATGGACAAATCCAAAGAAGGTTACAGTCTTCAAGTCTGCAGTGAAAGTAAATTGTAAATTAGAATACTGGGTGCTCAACCATTCAAAAACAATCTTGAAGTTATAAAAATGACCCACCCAAACAACAGCACATCATCAATAAAAGATTTCCAAAAATGTATAAATGAAGCAAAATCTGCTGTTGCCAACCATTGTTTCTCAAACTTTGCTACATACAAGTTGGCCACATCTCGGGCCATGATTGCACCCACTGCAGTCAAAGCAAAACTTGCCAATTGGACCAAAAATTCAGTAGACACTGTCTTTTCAATCCATTGATATAAAGTCATTGTTTTTATATCTAAAGCCAAGTCTTGGGAAATATTAGCATATAAAGATGTGAAGTGGTATTTTAGAAAGGATGTCCAAGTCAAATCAGGGATGTTCAGGGTAGAACATGTCGAGAAATGCCAGGGACATCTATATCTCCATCTGAATTTAGTAACATACATGTCCCTGATGTGGATGTCTGTGCCGGTGGCCACTTAGATGTCTCCCTTAGGAAAGCATGGAGTGGGGACATCCATCTCATGTAAGTTAATATAAAACGATATCCAGTGGCATAGCAAAATGAAAATATGTAGCCTCATTCTCCATCAGGGCTCATAACCGAGGCACAACGGACCCGGTACTCGACCCCCCTCCCCCCTTCCTTGCCCCCTTTCTTCCCACACCCTTGTTATCCCACCTATACAATAAACACATACACAACTGTTGGGAATTCAAAACCGGTCACAGCTTTATTAACCTTTTAACATCATAACACTTCAATTTAACCATCATCATTTTGCAGATCGCTGCCTCACCAGCCATGCGATTAGCAAGCTGAGCCAATCCTCCGCAACCGCCGCGGACAAGCCCCGCGGCTAGCTTAACTCCCCGCCCCTCTCTTCCGGCTTCGCCATATGATTAGCAAAAGCCCAGTAGGGGCTGACCGGGTCGGGGGCCCCACACTCCCGCCCAAGTATCGCCTCCAGCTCCGGACCCCGGACACCTCCGGATTTCCGCCACCAGTGCAGGCGACCAATTGTCCCCGTGCCGCCCCCCCCTTAAGGAAGCTGCGACCGGCGATCCACATGTATCAGCGCATATTCCATCGCCTCCTGCCAGTCATTCAGGAGCAGGTCTCCACCCACTGGGGATAAATGCACCCCGTCCTGCCTAAAAGGCCCGCACACTTCACCTCGGCCCATGGGTGAATGATTTGATGCCCCCCTTTTTCGCACACCCATCGGCCGATCTGCCTATTTATCTTTGTTAACTCCCTTGACCACCTCCTCTGCATCCAGCAGGCTGGCCTTGGAATAATGTCTGACCACATGATCACAGTATTCTTAAACATTTCACCAACCACCGCCAAGTCCCGTTTGGCTGCACAAATGAGTTGCTTGCAGGTCCATGCACTGAGGTCATTTCTGCCTAAGTGCAGCAAGAGCAGTGCCGGTGCTCCCTTCTCATGCCCGAGGTGCCGAAGCAAAGGCAGCAGTTGAGGCCACCAAAGTCCCCTCTCACCCAGCCATATTACAGTTACCTCCCGGATGTCCAATCCCAGGTTAGGTCCCACTGGACGCCTTGCCACTCGCTGCCCTGCCCAATATATAAAAGAGTGACCGATGACCCAGCAGCGACTAGGGTCCTGTCTTGCATCTGTAAAGAAAATAAATAGTTAGCCCCTGCACCTGGTTTTATTTATTTTTTATATCCGCACATATCCCTGAAACGCCCACGACCGCCATCTGCCGATCCGTTGAATCTCCTGATCCCTTAACCCCACAACCGTGGCGCTAGTCACAGCCCCGATGTGAAAGGAATGCGGGGCAAATTTCCGCGGATCCTCACCCACTGTCTGCAGAGCCATGCGCAGTTCCACCATAAATTGAAAATGTGTTAATGGTCTGCCATCCTCATGCTGAAAGAGCAGTCCCAGGACCCTTGGCCGCAGCTGTAAATATGTTCGCACCGCCTCCACAGGGCATGTTAGTGACCCCTGTACAGCGATCAAACACACCCACCAACCTTTTCCCCTTTGATCGGTCTTGGACCGCACCAACCATATGCGGAGCCGCCCTTCCATCGGCTGCACATGCTTGCACTGCAGCCCACCCCCTGATGCCGACCTGCTGGAGTCTGCAACCAACTCCCCCACCCTGAAAGCCCCGAAGAAGGCCAAACTAAACACCGCGCAAAACAGTGTTACTTTGAAACGTGATTTTGCAACTTCAGGCAATGCAGCCAGCAGTCTGGCTAACAACTCGTGCGTAATAGGTTGCCTGCTATCCTTTGGGGTCGGGAGGGAACGCTCCCAACCTTGCATCAACCGCCGGGTCAAAAAACCTCCGCTTGGCATCTCCCAGCCCACTGCTCTGGAAAAAAACCTGAAACCTGCCAACTGCATCTGCACCGTTGCTCTAGACGCCCCAGTAGCCTTTGCATGCACCACACATTGCCCCAGGAGCTGATCAGACACAACCCCGCTCTTCCATCCCTGAGCTTGTAAGAAGGTCACCACTCTGTCGCATCCCCGCTGATAAGTTGCCCACGTCGCTGAGGACACCGAGCTCCGAAGCAGGCTCAGCATTTCTTCAGACCAATCTGTCACAATCTCTCCGGGACCTTCTCTCCCACAACGTCCGCCTCTGGTGCCAAACTTTGGAACAGATCCAACTTGAAACGGGAAAGAGCGTCAGCAATCCTGTTAGAGCATCCTGGAATATGTCTGGCTCTTACATACACATTGATACGCAAACCTGCTAGCACCACCTCCCTCATTAATGCTGTTACCTGCAAGCATTGCGGCGAATAGTTATTGATCACAATTACCACCGCTGCGTTATTACACCACCAGATCATTTTCCGATTCCGCAGTCTGCTAGGCCACAGCTCCAAGACTACCAGCAAGGGAAAGAGCTCCAAGAAGGCTATGTTGCTGATTAAGCCCACCTCGTGCCACTCCTGAGGCCAAGATCCCACGCAACATGGCCCCCCTAAGTGAATCCCTAGCCCCACCCCCCCTGCCGCATCCGTGAAGAGCTGCAATTCTACACTGGATGCTCCCGCTTCCCACATGATTACCGTTCCATTGAAGTCTTTCAGAAATGTATCCCAGACTGCTAGATCTTCGTGAATGCTCTTTGACACGCGAATCCGATGATGCGGCTTTGTCATCCAGAAGTGGCTGCCGCCATCCGACGCAAAAACACTTGCCCCATTGGAATAACCCTACAAGCAAAATTTAAAGAACCTAACAGGGCCTGCATCTCCCGCAGCATAATTTTCTTGGACACCAGCACATTAGCTACCAGTACCCGTAAATTCTCAACCTTCCCTACAGGAAGGCGAGCCACCATCTCTGCTGTATCGAATTCCACCCCCAAAAAGGTGAGCTTAGTGGCTGGGCCCTCCATCTTATTAACTGCCAGTGGCACTCCCCACCCTCTGGCTAACTCCACAAAGCCCTCCAATAGCTCCTTGCACTTGTTTGACTGAGCCTCACCGACAAATAGGAAGTCTTCCAAGTAATGAATCACGTTCGTACACCCGACCTTCTCAACCAGCGCCCAATGCATAAATGAACTGAACTTTTCAAAATACGCACACGACACAGAGCATCCCATCGGCATACATTTATCAAAATAACTTTTTCCTTCAAATGAGAAACCTAACAAATGAAAGGCTGATGGGTGCACCGGTAATAAACGGAATGCCGATTCAATGTCTTACTTGGCCATCAAACTCCCCGGACCGCACTTCTGAAGCAGACCTACAGCAGAATCAAAAGACACATAACATACCGTACAGGACTCCCTAGAGATATGATCATTTATGGAAGCCCCCTCCGGGAAGGATAAGTTGGGAATCAACCTGAACTTCCCTGGCTCCTTCTTTGGAATGATACCTAATGGGGAAACCACGAAGTTCACAAAGGGGGCCTCCGTAAATGGGCCCGCAATCCTACCTAATTCAATCTTGCCCCACAACTTTTCTTTTACCACCCTAGAAAAACACCTAACCGAATGAGAGTTCCTGGCTTTTGCACCCACTACCCTTCCCAAAATCGATATGCTGAAGCCCTGCTGAAAACCCTCTTCCAGCACCTCCCTATCCTGACGCCTCGGATACTGTCAAAGCCATGGTCTTAATGCTTCAATCCTTATGGGCTTCGCCACTAGGCTCAGCAGTTGATTACTGCTTAGGGGGCTTCCCCCCGGCTGGGGGGGGGGCCTCTGTTGCTACATTTAATGGCCGCGTGACCTCCGCTACAAACGGAACAGACGTGCTTGAATTTACAATCAGTGAACGGGCAAGAGGACTTGTTGTATCTCCAGCAGACATCACCTGCTTCGCTACTCCCTGCTTTCTGCTGTGGCCCAACCGCACTTGCTCGAAAGGACCGCGCACCCCCTACCACATTCGATACTCCTCCCTCATTATGCAATTCCTCCAGCACCAGCCCTGGCTGACATCAAGTTGATGTCCTGCGTCCCCCGTGACAAGGACTTGCTCTCCTCCATCTTATCCCTGAACTTCTCGTCATAGTTCAGCCAAACCCAACCATCGTGCATCTGCGCCGCCTCCAAAATGGAGTCCACATAGGCTAACAGCATCCCATAATGGGCCGGGCGCTTATGCCCCAGACACTGGCTAACCTTAGGAAGGTCTTAGCCCAATTCACCACGTTCCTAGACACTTTTATAATCCTTCCTGCCTTCTCGTCTTCCTTCCTCTTCTTTTTACTCTCTCCGGACCTCCTCCTGCCCTCGAGTAACCGAAATATATCAATATATCGTCTCTTCCTTAACTTATGTCACAACCTTTTTTGGCACCACCTCCCACAGCTCAGAAAAAGACGCCACGGCCATCGTAGAACTGCCTGCCTGGGCACCTAAAACTGAGCTTACACCTTGAGTGCTCTTCCCCACTATCGTCCCTTGATGACGTTGACAACATGACCGTTGAGGACGATGTGGAGGAGTCTGAACTATCACGTCGCCTGCGGGAATGCTTACACTTCTTGCACGCCTTTCTTTCCGCTGCTCTGCCCTGTGACTTGCCTTTTCCCGTTCCGTCGTGTCCTGCCACCTGAGACTCACCTGTTGTCCCATCTCTTGTCCCCTGCAGACTTGCAGAAGGCTCCCGGACCATAGACGTCTCCTCCTGTTGATGCGATCCTTCCAAACTCTCTCGCGCCTCCTCCTGTCTCCGGCAACTGGCTGCCTTGATGTCTACCATGTTTTGAAGTCCTGCTGGTCTGCTATCTCCCAGCCCTCCTTCGCTCTGAGACGGCGCTGCACCCTGGGGTGGAAGATAAGAAAAAACAGGGGGGGGGAACACGGCCTGCCAAGACGGTTGCCATGCCCCCGCCCAATCCGTCCGTGATGATCCTTGCCCACCCTCCCTCCAATGCTCCCAAGCATCAGGACTCTATGCAGTGTAATATCCCCCTTGAGGAGCGGTCCAACACCCCCTGCCCCCAGCCCTCGCCTCCTTCCTGACTCCGGGGCCCTTTGCCCACCTTCCACCCCTCTCCCCGCGAAGGATAAATGTCCACCTAATTGTCCCTGTTGGTCTCTACTCCCAATCCCCTCTGCCATGTCCGAAAACCCCTCATGTAACCCCCCCACAACTTCTACCATGCGAGCCCATTGCCTTGCCAGAGGGAGCCCCCGATTACCCCTAGCCTATCGACCCCGGCCTCCCGCCCTGCTGCGTCCTCGGCCAGGGACCACCGCCAGTGCGCCCCCCTCAATCCAATCCCCTGCGCTTTGCAGAGGGCCTCTGGCTTGGACTGCTGGGCTGAACCTCCCCCCGCGCCTTCTCGACTTCTGTCCCCCCCCTGCCCCTGGACTTCTCCCCCCCCCTGCCCCTGCCCCTGGCACTGCCCCTGGACCCCCCTCCTTGCCCCTGGAATTCTCCTCCCTCTACCTGAGGCCTTCTCCCCCATTACTTGTGTTATTGCCCCCCCCACTAACTCTAGACTTAGCCCTCCTTCCTACTTCCGTCATGCACCCCCCTATCTCCCTAGACGGCATTATTAAAAAGAGCCCTGCCGATCTTTTACTTTATTTCTTTATTTTTTAATGTCTTGCCTGTATGTCAGCACCTGCTGTTTTTTTTCCCACACCGGAGCGCCGCCGCGGCCCACATGCGCTCCACAAATTCACACGCTCCCAGTTGCTCCCCACCGTCTGTCTGGTCTCACTCAGCCAGCCAACCCCCGCTCCACGACCAGCCTCAGGAGCCCGTTGCCCCCGCTTCACTCCCCGAGAAAATTGGCAGTATAAGAAAAACTGGAACTGAAAAAAAAAAGATGCTCCCGCCACGATCCAGCTCTCCAGGCTGCCGATCGCAAACTGCTGTGCCCCCCCCCCCCTACCCACACATCCTCCCATATGCTTGCCCTTCCCCTGGACCCCATTGGTTCCCGTGGCATTCGATCTCGCCACGGGACCAATGAATTCAAATTTATCCTGCCCCAGCGCTGTGCACATTCCCACGCGCTGCCTCCGCCCCTGGGGCTCGTGCGTGCCGTCGGCCCGGTTACTGTGGCCCCGGGGACTTTGCCCCTTCGGCCTGTCATTTATCGGCATGGAAAATATAGGAGACATGAGCAGACCTTCTTCTTCACAGCCTTCAGATGTCTATCTTACAAAAACGATCTAATCTTGGTCTTCTTTCAGAGTGGAAAAATTTGTCACAATGTATAAATTCTCACTCCATTTGTATCTAGAGATTGTCATATATCAAAAATTCATAGTAATTAACTTATATAAATCTTCTTATTCTTCTTTCATCCACTAAACAAGTTTTGAAATCCACTAAATACGTTTTATACAGTAAATCCGGGAGGTCTCAATGCACAAATCGATTGGGGTGCATGTGTTTGAATTAAAGAGGAGAAAGATCAAACCCCATAATATTACTGATCGGGGAATAAGTCATTTTTGATGTTTTAGTTTTGCCTATAATTAAGTAACAACCATCTAAAATGAAAAGAAGAAGCTTGGGCATGAATAAGATCATGTAGAGGATCTAAGATAGCGTAGAGGTTTAAATTGTAGACACTACGTAAATAACATCAAAAGAATGACGACACTGGATTGGTGGATGACAATCCGCATGTGCGGCATTTTTTGTGAAGCTGTGAGGCTCGGATGAAAGCATATTTAATTGTGGAAGATGTTTGCAGCATAAAAAAGAAAAGATAGGTGTGTTGATCAGCAATAACTTTTATCGATGGGTAAATATAATTGGAAGGTGGATTCATAGTACATATAATTGATTTAATGTTATTGAGGTAATTATAAGGTATAATTTTAATGAGGTTGTGTATTCGTTTTGTCAATAGTGTTTTAAAAAGCAAACTCCCTGAAGGAACTTTGTGAAGTGAAATGCAGAGAGGGCGCCGAGGAGAGCCATTGGGGAAGAAGAACAGTGTGTTAAAGCTAAGCACTTTTTTCATCTCTGATTGTTTTGTTTTTGTAAATTGGCACCACTAATGAAAAGGAAGGTCATTGATACGAAAAGGCACATAAATTTAGATGTATATAGGTCTGGAGTTTAGTGACAGATGAGTCTGAGACCTCCTTTTAAAACTTATTTAGTGGATTTCAAAACTTGTTTAGTGGATGAAAGAAGAATAAGAAGATTTATATAAATTAATTACTATGAATTTTTGATATAGGACAATCTCTAGATACAAATGGAGTGAGGATTTACACATTGTGATATCTTACAAAATGGGCACTCTTATGATGACTATTCGTGCTTAGAGCAGGTATAAGCCTGGACATGGTTTAGGATGTCCAGGGTGTTTCTGAAATTGGGCAAGAACATCCACGTTCTGGAAACACTTTGGACTCTAGGGGGTATGTTTACTAAACTGCATTAGTGCGATTCGCGTTAGGAGCCGCGTTAGAGACAGAAATCCCAAATAAGGACATGGGTGGTACATCGTTTCCTAGAATGCGCCGAGAACGCGCGTTACAAGGCGCCATAAATGAACGAGCGCTACAGGGCACGTTACCGCGCGTTAATCTTAAGAAGGCGCGCAGGCATATAAGCACAGTAACAGAGCTGTAGCACAATGGCTACAACACTGACTGATGGTACAGGGGTCATGGGTTCGATTCCCCCAGTGGGCCTAATGTATAAGGCTGGCTGAGGCAGCACACTTTACATTTAAGTAGTGATTGTTGAGGCATGTGACGTGTATTTTAATTAGTGCTGCCAGCAAACACACCCTCACAGTGGCATAACCTAAGGTGCCGCATAAGGCACCCCATAACGCACTCCATAGGGCACATTATAAAGTGTGCTGTCCGCCAAGGCACCCTATAATGTCCCCTATAGGACACCTTATAAGGCTGTGAACAAAGCCCTGGCTGGCTGCAGAAGAACTGCATGGCACCACACAAACTGTCTGCTGTGGTTACCAGGATAGGGGTAACCCACCCGTACCCATGATGCACTGCACATGCAAATCAGCAGACGAGAGATGGGCACAAGATTGGGTATGCACCCCCACAGCACCTCGGCCTTGTAGGGGGAACAGACCGTGTGTGGCACTGCCACAGAGTAGCCACAGTCACATTGTGCGGGTACTGTGACCACCCTGAGGTTGAGGTGGGGCGCCCAGCACCAGGTCCACAGCACCTTTCATGGCTGAAATACGCCATGCTGCAGGTCCCCATCAGTGTGTGATAGGTAGTTCAGCTAGACACACCTAGGATACATCTGTGTCCTGCTGTATGTCTCGGTCATGTCTAGTCCCTATGGGCGATGCTGCACCCAGAATAGTGCATATCCTGTGTTGGTGCCATCATTACCTGCTGTAGGTGAAGGGGGGGGTGTATGGACCCATAGGCAGATTATGTACCACCACACAACCCACCCTCTGGGGCTCAGGGTGGGAAACAGGATCACCCACCAATAGATCCACAGTCTACCTCCCTGCAATGGCAGCAGTAGAGGGGACCAGCAACCCCAGTCCTGCTGGGGAACAGACAGAGTGGTACACATCCATAACGCAATAACAGACAGATGGCAGGCCTGGAAATGCTCAGCTGCCCCCACCATTATCTGACATTCTCGAGCAGCAAGCCTCCAGCCGCTGCACCCTGTAAGGTGTTTCAGTAAGACACATACTAGCTGCAGACAGTCCGCCAGCTAGTCCATAGTGCATGGTCCTGGAGAAGATGCATGTACCCAGAACGGGGATGTCAGCATACACACCAAGCAGATAAGTCAGTGATTGGGCCCCAAAAGGAAACCCATAAATATCACATGAGAGAAATGTTATATAGCACTATGGGGGAACCTAGCCATGCCATGGTTACTGCTCAGTCAGGGTGAGAGTGACCTCCCAGCAGGACATGCTATGGCCACCCTGTCCGTGCAGGTGGTGGCCAGGCAATACAATGTCCGAGCCATTGCCCTATGCCGTGTGCAGATGCATCCAGGCCAGGCCACCCTATCCAGGCTATTCCCACGGTACCTTGCTCCTCATTATGCACATTGGCAGGCCAATACTGGCAACAGTGGCTAGCAGTGTGGGCTGTGGAGGGTGTTGGCAGCCACCACACACTGGATAGACAGACACACACTCCCCACACCTATGCCAGCATTGTGCAACTATAGAGGTGTTGGGCAGCCCAGGCCACCACACCAGTCCTGGGCACAGTGCAGGCATGGCTATGGTACGCAATACTGTAGGAGTCACTCCCCAGGTTGGTAAACACTGTCAGACACAAGACCTGTAGCACACTCCACAGACATCAGAAAGGTTGCTATGATGCAGCTCACTCAGAAAAGTGTACTTAACCTAGGAATTGCTATCTGCCAGTACTCATAGCAGCCTCTTTAAAGATGTGTGCCATATTCCCAGGTTTAGGGTGGCATTACTAAGGTATGCAAGTGCTAGTATTGGGAGATGCACGCAGAGCCCAATGTCCTGCCTCTCCAGGAGGCTTTGGATAATGGGGCCTGTGGGTGCGGGTGTGTCTGCCCCTGTTGGCTGCTGCTTTACGGCAGAGGTTCCCAATTCCAGTCCTGCAGTGCCAAACACTGTTCGGGTTTTCATGCTGTCCCTCATGAATATGCATGAGATACATCTGCATACCATGGGGGTGGCGCATAGAAATGCAGCACAGGCATCTTTATCAGAGGCAGCATGGAACCGGAATGGTGTTTGGCCCTCCAGGACTGCATTTGGGAGGCTCTGCTCTAGGTAATGTGCATGTTTATGGTGTCTGTGCTCTGTAGGGTAAAATGTAGGTGTCTTGGACATGTTTACGTCATCTGCAATAAAGGTGTTGTCTGTATTAGCACGTTGTAGTAGTGGGTAAAATACAGGGACTGGGTTGGCGGGAAACACAGCTGGGGCTTGAACCTGTGACCCTCTGCTTCTGAATACACTGGTTTTGTGCACTGCACCACCTTGTTGTCACAGAGTCAGTACATTCCTTGGTGATACCATGACTGTTCGTCAGACAGGGCCCATCTGTTGCAGTACACGGCACCCACCTACACAGGGCTAGGCCACGGTCTGCTCTGGGCAGCTGCCACTGCCCCCTCCACCACCAGTATCCCTCAGCCACCATGCTGACATGCCCTTCTGCTGGTGGTGCTGGTGGTGCGCAGTCTCAGGCCATCCAGTGTGCAGGTAGGTGGCTGCCTATGGTGCGGGTTCTGGGGTAGGGGTGCCTGCATAGGTGTCCACGCTTCCCCCCAGCACCGCCTGCCAATGTTCCGTGCCCTTGGGGGTAGCTGCTGGGTACTATCTCCTGTGACACTGTGGGAAACAGTCGTGCCCATGTTGGGCCTTCAGCAGTTGCTGTCTGGCTGCTCTGCTGCTTCAGCATTCGTATGGGCCACCTAGGCATCGCCCTAGTCTGCACTGTGGCCCAGCTGCACCACAGCATGTGCCACCTGCGGCCCTCTGTATCCCCTTCTCCAGCATCTGTCCAGTTGCCGTTCTGACATGCCCGCCCTGATGTTGCGGGACATGTGCACACCATAGGAACCCTGTCCGATGGTGGGGAAAACCCTGAGCAGCGCTATTTCACTGTGGGCTCATTCACCTTGTATGGGGACGGATTATAGACCCTTCCACGATTTATATCTGTTCTATGGAGCTTACTTGGGGGAGGGGTTGATGTTTCTCATTGATACCACTATTGGCCAGCTTGGTTATGTTTTTTTTCCAGTTTGTTGGGGTCATTTTCAGTGTTTATGTGCCCTTTTGTTCTGTGCACATGTATCACACTTATCACTTTTTTTTGTTTCCCTGCCTGGGCTGTACATTGCTGACACTGAAATGGTTTCTCTCCCCTGTACTGTGCATTTAACGGCAGGTTTTAATTCGCGTTGGAATTGAGCTCTTCAGATCAGCACGTTAGTGTGAAGGGAGCCTCTCCCCGCCCACTCTCCGCCCATTGACCCCTTCTCTCTGCCCTCTCTCCACCTTCTGCGGTGTTTTACCGCGCCGCGGGGCATTACGATCGTTAGCGCATCATAATGCGCGTTATGTAACGTTATGTACGATTAACGCAGTTTAGTAAACATACCCCTATGTGCTCATTCGGACTTGGTTGTGCTTGCCCCAGGAACGTCCAGAGAACTGGCTTCTAAAATGGCTCTAGGGAGGTCTCTATGCTTTGGGCATCTCCATGCCCATTTTCAGATGTCCAAAGCATGAATAAGGCTTCTAAAATAACCCCCATAATCTCTGCAATAGCAAAAAAAGACCTCTGCATGACCGATGACAATCAACAATCAGTAATCTCAGCATACCACAGAACAAACGTAAATATAATTAACAAACATGTAACAGGGCATTTGAGCTATACGCCCCATCCCTCTGGAGCACTCTTCCATACACCCTAAGAAACATTACCAACCTCCTTACATTCCGCAACACCTAAAAACTTACCTATTTACAGAACACTTTGGACCCCCCCCCCCCACCTAATCATCTAAACTACACAATACAACACATATATGTAAATAGTATGTATATAGCAATTAAAATGTTAATTGGATATTTACATTAATCAAATGTTAAAAGTTATATTATCAAAAGGTTTGTTATGTTTAGATGTTAAAATATTCACTTGTATAAAAAACGTTCAATGCATAATGTTTTGTTCCTTGGACATCGCTTTCACCTGGTGAAAAGCAATATACAAATATAGTTAAATAAATTAATAAATAAATAATAAATATCCACCTCCTGTAACAATTGCATTACATGTGCTGAGTATGTAGGACTTAATGAAAGAAAAGACTGAAGAAAAAAGATCCACAAAAATACAAAGTGGCCCCAGCAAGGACCTTTTCAAAGAAATAGAATGACCCAGAGGTCTTTGTGCATCCTTATGGAACCTTATGCCCATGTCCTTTGATATATGTGGGAAACTGTGTAAGTTTCGCCTGGTGAACATAGTGATGGAAGCACCAATGGTGACTCGATCTATTGAGCAGAAGCATTCCTTTGTGGATCTGAGATGTGCAATCATTGATCATAGGATAGGGGCGGGGAGATTGATATAATATTGTTGAGATGTAAGCAACATTTGTATTTTGCTTTAAATACAGTCATCCCTTATAGGATAAAATTCTGAAAGAGAAGATGGTCAAATGCCTCCCAGGTTCTTTCAGCAAGCAGGCATGCAAACCAAATTGTTAGTATAGTCAGTGCAGAAAGTAAGCATTCCAAAACTGATGTTATCCACTTAGGTACAAATGACTTGGCTAGAAACAGTATCTCTACAGTAAAGGGATTTTCAGCTTTTGGGAAGGAAACTTAAACCGATTAGTGCTCTCGTTTGGTAATTCAACTTTAATTTTAGATTTACAGGAACATGACCACTAACATATTCAACATTTTTTTTTACCTTTTCCTTAGGCATTCTGTTATTAAAAAAAAACAACCTTTAGAGGGCAACTTTCAAAGCCATTTCTGAAGGCAAAGCCAAGTTTTACCCACTGAAACGGGCTTTTACAAAAATTCCCTCCTGATATATGAGAAAGCGCTAATGCACTTATATGCACAGTGGGCAGTGACATTCTTTGGGGTAGGGTTGAGGAGGGGCTTTGCATTTATGCGCATACTTTTGGTTTTTCAAAAATATGCTTGTATTTCACCTCAGAATATTATGGGCACCAAATAGCAGATAGAAAGGTACATTATGTGCATGGTTTACTGGGTAATTTTCAAAGTGAAAGTATATTTTTGCTTTGAAAATCTGCAGACTCCACAGAGTGTTGACAGACACTCCAGATCATAACTGTCTTGACGATTGCAACATGCCTCAAGTTCTTTGCAAGGCCTGAGACCTCCAGCACTTGATATGTAGGTACTACAAAGAATTCACCCCATAAAAGTATCCAAATAAATAATATAAAGTAAGGTCAAGATTAAAATTTGCAACACTGATGCAAGTTATGATTGAATACATGCGGAATTATTCATTTATTTATTTATTAACACTCTCATCTACATAAGAACATAAGACATGCCATATGGGGCACAGGCCAAAGGTCCATCGAGCCCAGTTTCCAACAGCAGCTAATCCAGGTTGCAAGTACCAGTCAGGTTCTCAAAAGATAGAGAGATTCCATGCTGTTTATCATGGTTTACACAGTACAGTAGCTTACTTAACATATTAAAAATATTATACGAACTAAAATACAAAATTCCTCATTTTCAAGCTTTATGCACCCTCATGCTTTAGATCTTTCCGTTACATAATGACCAGGCTTTTCTCAGCATGCAGTATGAAATATGACCCAGGGTGCTGGGACAGGATGATAAAACTAAATGTACAGTTAAACAACAGGAAATTCCATGGTTATTAAACAGGAAGGACAGTCAAATCTAACCTTAAACATAAATCTGTAGAGTTTACCTCCACTTGACAAAAGGGATGACCACTATGGTTGTTTCTATTTAATATTAAAAAAAAAGGATACGCAAGAAACTTAAAGATTTCAAAACTGATGGACTACAAATGAACAAAATGATGATGGTATTCAAATTACTGCATCATATTAACTGGGAAGCAAAGAGCAACTAGTTAAAAATCAGCTTGTTAAACGGCCTCCTGCTTGAGATATGATTGATGTCTTTTCTGCTTGTGTTAATAAGAGATGCTGATTGGTTAACATCACTTGTCAAAGGCCTTGCTTTATATTTGATGAGTTGTGTCTCCTTTAACTAATACTAAAGGGCATGTTTACTAATGTGCACGCTGGTATCACGTATTTGTGCCACCAAATTAGCGCAGAAGGCATGGATGGCTATCCCCCTGCCGAGAGTGTGATGTCAATGCGCAGCACCACACTAACTAGCACAAAGATACACTTAACACTACCAATTGAGGTGGTACTTAGTGCACCCCTGCTAATATTAAAATTTGTGGTTAGTGCATGCTGAAAGCATCCTCATTAACCACAATGTGCCAATACTCATGTTCTGCCTGGTCCGTGCCCAATCCCATGCTAACTAGTTGTGGGATTTTTAGTGCAAGGCCCCAGGCTCTTATCACGGTGCCCTTAGCATGCATAAAACCCCATGCTGTTAGCACATCTTAGTAAAAATAAGACACAAGATTTCATATAAGATTCCTTAGGTTCTTGTAGATAATGTGAATACCTTTTTACAAAAAAAAATCTGGTTTGAGGTTTGATTTCTTTGAACACATGATTGTGACCTTCAATGCTTGTAATTATTGACTGCCACAAAAGGCAACTCATAAACATAGAATATCTTTTTCTTAGCTCTATTGAACCTTGACGTCCTGCTTGAATTCCTGAAGACTCTTCTAGATCAGGCAGTTGCAGATACAGTTTGCGGATGATATGATATTTTTTATTCTTCAGTTTGTCGATTATGGGAATATCAATAGCAGAAACGGAGAAGAGCAGGGAGGAAAAGGCATATGTGGAAGAAGAGGAGGTATTTTGAGCAATAGCTGTAGTTAATTTGCACTATGTGGCCTATTTCACCAAGCAAAGTTGTTTAAAAGGTTGCCAACATCTGTCATCCCATTTCTTGGACACAATGGTCTCACAGCATTTTAAAGTGGGATGAGAAATGCTGAGAAGAAACAGAGTTCAAACTTTTGGAAGTTCCTCGTGAGACAGTTTATTTTGGTAAAACACAGATTACTGTGTCAGGGCTTCTTTGAATCTGGAAAGTCAATTTAGAGTGTACGTGTGTGTGTGTGTAAGTGTGCGTGAGAGAGAGAGAGAGAGAGCAAGAAATCTACACTGGCAGAAATTGCCAGATAGCATAGAAGGTGACCTGTCAGATTCATAATTTAAAAAAGGCAAAGTTAAGGTCTCTCTAAAAGCAAGAATTATGGGAACTGTAGTCTTGAATGCTGGGCTGAGAAGGCCAGCTGAAGGTAATTGGAACATGCAGGAAAAAGCCAAACTGCCGGAGTCATCTGCAGGACAAGGCCCTGAGTGTGGCTAGAACTCAATCAGAGGGTAAACCACATCAGGTGTTTATCTGAAGGGCAGCCAGCTGCTAGAAAACTGACATAAGACAGGTTAAAATGAGAAGATTGTGGTCTGTAGTATGAGAAACTAGACTGGCCAAGCACTGTGAGGCACATTCCAATGTGTGTGTCCGGGCCCCTGTGCATCTCATCGGAATCAGAACGCCCAGAGGTAGACCCAATTCTGATCCTGTGGGGACTTGATGTGCCCTGCAGGATCAGAATCAGGTCTAGGGCCTGTACATGCAGGCCGGGACCAGATTCTGATTGGCCTGCACACACAACCACCTGTCTGGCTACCTCAGTGAGGCTCCTGAATGGAGCCGCAGTGCCATAGAGTCCCGTTGCCATGGCACCATGGCTCCATTCAGGAGCTGTGATCCTCAGCCACCGACCTCAATCTTCTTTCTCTACAGCTGACCCCCAATCTGGCCTTCCATGGCCAGGGTCATGCAGCGGGGAACCCCCTGCACCCACTCACCTTTCCGCCGCTGCCCGGACCTGCCATCCCGCGACTTCCAGGGGGACTTATTCCACCTCTGAGGTGAAATAAATCCCCCGTCCAGTTTGCCAACCCCAGAAATAGAGGGCCGACCTCAAAATCGGCCTTCTACATCCAAGGTTGCAGATCGCCCTAGTCCATCCTCGCTCTGCCTCCAGAACGCTCCCTACCGCCCCCCCCCCCCTGTCTAAAACTCCCTGTGCAAATGCCTTCTTCGTATGGGGAGGCTTTTGACGGGGCTAGCAGGGGGGCAAATAGCATCCTAATGGGATGTCTATCCCCTTTATTCATGGGACGGAATAGACCCCTGTGTCTTTAATTCTCTTTAAAATACCTTGTTGTTTTAAGGCACAGATAGAGTATTAGAAGCTGTGAAATTTGGACCTGTAACTATTAAAGATATAGTAAAACTACAAAAAACAAATGTGGGGAAAAGAAAAAACATGCTTAAATATGTTTTTAAACAAATATGGGCTAAATATACATTCCAAGCAAAATTGCATAAAATATGATATAGCTCCAGTATAGCAAACTAGAATAATTTATAATCATTCACAAAAATAAGAGGGAAAAATAGAAGAGCTCACAGTCATTAGAACTTAACACACAATAGGTGCCTTTTTAATCATTGCTCACCTCAGAAAAAACATCCTTATGTTTTCTTAAATAGCGCTCAAAGTCTTTTTTATTTTCACATGGATTGAATGCTTTATTTTTTTTTATTGAATATCTCAGCGGAGTAGCCAGTTAAATCTGGATATTGATGAAGCTATGCATGTGATTTGCCATATTGAGGATTTTGTATTATATTTAGATGTCAAATGAATCGAATGATCTACTATAATGATCTACTTGCTACACATAACCTGAAAGCTAACTACAGGAAGACGGAAGTCCTATTTCTATCTAGAGACCAAACATTTACCCCGCCATCCTCCTTGCAGGTGAGAGATGTTGAGCTCCTGACAAAGCCAGAGGTTCGCTATCTGGGAATAATCTTGGATCAACGACTGACCATGGCTGCACACATACATAATGTCATCAAGGCTCTCAACCAGAAGATAAGGACCTTCCATCATATATGCCCGCTCCTCGAACCCTCAGATTTCCATACTTTCTTCCAAGCCCTCATCCTCCTACACTTTGACTACGCAAACATTATTCTCCACGGCACCCCAAAATACATCCTCCAAGCACTCCAACTGGCCATGAACACAGCGGCCCCATCACTCCAAGGTGTTTCCAAGTTCGAGCACATCTCACCCATCCTGATGCAATTACACTGGCTCCCCATAGCTAGCCTTCTGACCTACAAGGCCCTTCTTCTTACATTTAAGATCATTCACGACTCATCTGCAACCTCCTTATCAGCTATGATTCGACTTACCCCAGACAATAGAACGAGAAGAACAAACATGGTAAATACCCTCATCAAGAATTGCGCCTTTTCTTTATACGCACCATCCCTCTGGAATGCCCTTCCTGCTTCAGTCCAAGCCATTATGGACCAGTCTACTTTCAGAAAGGCATTAAAGACCCACCTGTTCCAACTAGCTTTGACCATATAACTTAATGAAGGGCTCCCTCTATACTTATTAACTGACATAGTCCTTATTCACTTACTCAGTCCTTTCCTTGATGCCTGGCTGCACAACATGTAACTAGTTCTCCCATCCCTCCCCTACTTCCCCTGCCTCATTCCCACCCTGCCCTTCCTCTATCCCCTCTTTTTAACCCTCATCCCTTATGTTGACATATTTTCTTGCTTCTACTTACTAGTTCTATGTTATTTAGACTTAGATTTTGATTTGATTTTTATGCCTGTTCTATGTAAAGTTGCTTGACTGTTTACGTTTCTTGTAAACCGCGCTGAAAATAGTGCAGTATATAAAAGCTAATAAATAAAATAAACAATAAATAAATAAATGAGATGGAGAGAGGTTTGTAAGTGTGCCCTGGTTTTTGATTAACGTCTGCTTGGAGTACGTGGTGTGATGGGTGGAAATACCCTCGTTAGTGCGACATTTGACAAATAAAGTCAGCAGTTACTCAAAATGTGTTTAGTTATGGTCAGTATGATGATAGTTGTGTGTCTGGAATTGTGAGGGTGTTGCGTGTCTGAGGAAAAATGGAGTACTGAAGTGCAAGAATAATACGAGGAAGAAGACAGGATAAATGGGGATGATATCTGTGTGACTGAACGGCATTTCTTGATATGAACTTATTTTTTTTTTTAGTTTAGATCTGTTTATGAATCGATTGGTTTTAAGAGAGGAGAGGATAAAGTAAACTGTGGGATGGATGTGGCGTTTTGATACTTGGAGTTGGGTCTGTTTGGACTACTTGCTCTGGCACAGTTTTTGTTTTGGGGAGGTATATACACATCTTGTTATGGCTACATTGGTTTTGTAAGGAAATGAATAGGAGGAGGCATGGGTTGATGTATCTGGAATTGTGGATGATGTTGATAGTCCTTAGTTTCTTTAGTTACCCTGTTAATATAAAGGATGAGATAGCTAAGATTTCTGTGCTTATTATTTTGCTATCTGTTTTATTATGAATAAAGATTATACATTTCTTTTGTATATTGTCTCAATCCTATAAAAAAGAAGATGAGTTTGTTTTATCTTCAAAAGGCGCATGCCACCCTCCATGCCACCCCCCAAAGATTATGATGCTGCCCGGCCTGTCATGCCCCCCCCCCCCGGCATCCATCTTCTTACCTGGGGGGGGTGGTGGCATGGCGATGCCACCACTGCATTGGACTTTAAAGTGCTCACCCTAGCATGCTCATGGTCTGCCGCTCCTTCCCCCTCTGATGCATCTTCCTTTAGAGGGAGTAGAAGTGGCAGGAAGTTGTGTCAAAGGGGGGCAGGAGCAGCACTTTAAAGCCCAACACAGTGGAGGCATTGCCATGCCGCCCCTCTCCCCAAGGTGAGAAGAAATTTGCCAGGAGGGAGGCCAGACAGAGATGCCAGGCCAGACAGAGATGAACTGCCGCTTCTCTGGGAGGAGGGGGGCTGATTCCACCCACCGAGTCCTGCTGCCCTATGTGACCAGCTAGCCTAGTGGATGGGCCGCCCTGTGCTGCAGTGGCAGTTCTCCAAAAAACCATTTAAGTTCTAAGGAATCTATAAACATGGCATATAAAGTGTTCCACATAATTGCTTATTCACCAGCTTTGGTGGGGGGGCATGGCAATTTTATTTAATATTGCTCTTAATTAAACTGTAGATTCGTAATGCACTGATTTTGAAGGGAGGTAGGTACAGGTAGTTGTGATGTTAGATGGTTTTCAGTTGCAATTAGTAAATGTTTATGCCCCCCACTAATGATATTCCTTCTTTTTTTGCTGATTTAGCAGAAGTGGTATTGGAAAAAGATAACATGCTTACAATTATGGTGGAGCCTTTAATTTTGTGCTGGATGCTCGTCTAGACGATTTACAGCCAAACTATAACAGGTCATATTTTAAAGTCTATCATGTTGGCAGACTAGATAGGCCATATGGTCTTTTTCTGCCATCATGTTTCTATGTTTCTAGTTTATTTATTTAACTGGTTTTTGCTATATTGTTTTTCTGCCAGTCAAAACAGTTTACAAGGAACAAGGTGTGATGGTGTGGAGGAGTGGTCTAGTGGTTAGGACAAGGTACTTCAGGCCAGAGGGCCAGGGGTTCAAGTCCCACCTGGGGACAGCAATCTCAGGCCAGAGGGACTGGGATTTCTAGTCCTATAGGCACTCCTTGTGGTCTTTGGCAAGCCATTGCCCATGTTCCCTGTAAGTATTAGCGTATGTGTCTCATATCCCCTCATGTTAAATGTATCCCCCAATTGACCGCTTTGACCCAATGAAAAGCAGGATATAAATACAGCTAAATAAATAAGGTGAAAACATGGTGATAGGAGGTGCATTTAGTTTATATAAAACATTAAGAAGAGTAGGAAATACAGTATACCATAACATAAGGACTACAATTTTGGTATAGGTGAAGAGCTGTTGAGGATGCTTGGGTTACATGAGATATGAAGGATATCAAGATTAGTTAATGGTCTACAGAGTATATGTGATTACTGGCTCTAGGTGGGGGATTTAGGGGAGTGGGGTGAGAGAAATTCTATTCGCTCGAGATGAGTGTTCTTGCATTGCATTGTGCTGTTGATCAGTGCCGTAATGCTCCTGGAAGAGGTAGGTCTTTAAAATCTTTCAAAAGTCCTGGATTGACATGATATTGCATAATGTGGGGGGTTGTGCATTCCAGAGGGTGAGGGCATAGTGCAAGAAGGCTCTGAGGAGTGAGTAGTGGTTGCTCTTGCAGACCTGTGGTGGTAAATAGGTTTTGGGTACTGTGTTTTCATGGTCTATTGGTACTGGGAGTGCTGATTAATGTTTGTAGATGTTCGCCGGTGCTATCGTTTAGAGCTTTGTGGATGGTGATGAGGACTTTGATTCGTGAGGCAATAGGGAGTCAGTGGAGAGATTTTAGTATGGGTGTGGTATAAATTTGTCTGGAGGCTTGGAAAATGGTGTGTGCTATGGTGTTTTGGGCATGTTGTAGTGGGAGGATAGTGTGTTTGGGCAAGCCCTGGTATATTGAGCTGAAGTAGTCGAATGGGAGGTAATGGTAGCTTGACACAATGCGCGGAAATTTTCTGTGGATAGAAGGGGACGTAGGTTTCACAGAGTTCTGAGCTTGTAGTAGACAGTCTTGGTGGTGTTCTGGACTTGGGCTTGGAAGCTTAGCTGCTGATCTAGAATGATGGCAAGGTATCTGACTTGAGTTTTGACTTGAAGATCAGTGTTGCTGATCATGACAGATGGAGAGGGTATAAAACTGGGGTCTCTTGTGACGTGTACAATTTCTGTCTTGTTGAGGTTGACTGACAGGTTGCAGAGTTGAAGCCACTTAACTATTTCACTGAAACAAGCTGTGATTCTTGAGTAGTCGGAAGCAGATGTGGAGAATGTGATGTATGTCATTATGTTATCAGCATAGATTTGGTAGCTGACATTGAGGTTTTGGATGGTTGAGCACAGGGGTCAAATGTAGATATTGAAAAGAAGTGAGGACAGTGTGGAGTCTTGGGGTACTCCTTGAAGTAGAATGTAGGGGGATGATGTACGGGTTCCAATTTTAATCCATTGGCTATGGTGTGATAGGTAGGAGTGAATTCATTTGAGTCGTTTGTCCTGCAGTCTGATGTCATGGAGTTGATTTAGTAGTATTTGATGAGACACTTGTCAAATGCTGTGGATATGTCCAGAAAAAGCAGAATAAAGCCGTTAGAGATTCTTTCCATGGGATGCTGTTCCAAGGGTTGCAGAGCAGAGATGGCATCCATCTGTCCAAGAAAGGTCAACGCATCTTTGGTAGTAGACTGGCTAATTTACTGAAGAGGGCTTTAAACTAGATTCGTTGGGGATGGGTGAAGAAAGCCCCCAGGTAAGTGAAAGCCCCCAGTAGGTGATACATTAAATACCTTTATGGAAATGGGTAACAGGGGTAACATATGGAAAGCAGTGTGTATTAATGCCCGTAGCATGGGAAATAAGATCCCTGAAGTTGAAGCTTTGGTGGAGTGGCTGACTTGGATTTAGTGGCAGTTACAGAAACATGGTTCACAGAAACCATGACTGGGATGTAACTATACCTGGCTATACTTTATTCAGAAAGGACAGGGTAGGAAGAAGGGAGGAGGAGTGGCACTATATGTAAAAACTACTATTAAAGCTTTGGAATTACAGAGCTTAAAAGGGAGAGAGGAGGCATTGTGGGTTAAACTAGAAGAGGGAAAGAGAAATCTATTTGCATTGGTGTGATATACAGACCTCCCTCACAAGAGGAAGAGGTGGACAGAGAGTTAATTGAAGACATACGCAGCATTGCTAGGAAAGGGGAAGTGCTACTGCTAGGAGATTTCAATATGCCAGATGTTGATTGGCACATTCCTGCTGCAGTATCATCTAGAAGTAAGGAGATCCTGGATTCTCTACAGGGAGAACTATTCAGGCAATTGGTAACAGACCCCACACGTGAAGGGGCCATACTGGACTTGGTGCTTACCAATGGTGAAAGTGTTTCTGATGTTGTAGTGGGAGATCATTTTGCATCCAGTGATCACCAGATGGTGTGGTTCAGTATTAGGACTAGGGCTGTTAGAATCCATTCCAAGGTGAAGATCTTAGACTTTAGGAAGAGTAACTTTGCGAAGATGGGCCAATACCTCAGGGAGTCGTGAGTGGGATGGGAACAGCTGGGGGATGTAGAAAAACAGTGGGCAAAACTGAAAGGGGGTATTTTAAAGGCAACCAACCCTTTTGTTAAAATGGTAAATAAAGGCAAAAGGAACAGGAGACCGCTATGGTTTTCAAAAGAAGTAGCTGAAAAAGTGAAGAAAAAGAGGGAGGCCTTCATGAAATACAAGAGATCACAGAGAAAGGAAGACAGGCATCTGTATTTGGAAAAACTTAGAGAAGCTAGCAAAGTAGTCAAGAAGGCAAAGATTCAAAAGAGGAGGAAATAGTCAATGCAATAAAATGGGGGGATAAGACATTTTTCAGATATATTAGTGCGAAGAGGCAGCCCAACAGTGCTACTGACAGACTCAAGGGTGCAGGGGGGGAAGATGTAGAAGCTGAGAAGGATAAAACGGAATTGCTTAACAAATATTTTTGTTCTGTGTTCACAGATGAAGAACCAGGAGCAGGACCTCAGAAACACCCACAAATAAGAACAGAAGCGAGGGACATCTTGAACAATTTTCAGAAGACTGTGTTCGTGAGAAACTAGCTCAACTTAAAGTAGACAAAGCGATGGGACCAGATGGGATACACCCTAGAATACTGAGGGAACTTGGGGACGTTCTAGCAACTCCACTGACTGACCTTTTCAATGCCTCGTTGGAGTCGGGAGTGGTGCCAAAGGACTGGAGAGAGCGGCTCATGTGGTGCCTTTACACAAAAGCGGAAGTAAGGATGTGGTTGAAAACTACAGGCCGGTTAGTTTAACTTCGGTGTTGAGTAAATTATTGGAAACGCTGCTGAAAGAGAAAATAGTGAGGTTTCTGGAGTCCGGCGGATTACAGGATCCGAGGCAGCATGGATTCACCAGAGGCAGGTCTTGTCAGACAAATCTGATTGATTTCTTTGACTGGGTGACCAGGGAGTTGGACCGAGGGAGAGCTCTAGATGTGGTGTATTTAGATTTCAGTAAAGACTTTGACACTGTTCCTCACAGGCAACTTACAAACCAAACTGAGCACCCTAGGGATGGACCCTAAAGTTACTGCTGGTTAGAAATTGGTTGGGTGGGAGGCGACAAAGAGTACAAGTAAATGGAGCTCACTCTGAGGAGAAGGATGTTACCAGTGTGTGCCCCAGGGATCTGTCCTTGGTCCGATTCTTTTTAACATCTTTGTTAGTGATATAGCGGAAGGGCTGTCGGGTAAGGTTTGCCTCTTTGCGGATGATACCAAAATCTGCAATAGAGTAGACACCCAAGAAGGTGTAGATAACATGAGGAGGGATCTAGCTAAGCTTGAAGAATGGTCTAGAATTGGCAGCTGGGATTTAATGTTAAAAATGTAAGGTCATGCATTTGGGCTGCAGCAATCCAAGGGAGCAATACAGTATAGGAGGTGAAGTACTTTTGTCCACTAAAGAAGAGCGGGACCTAGGCGTGGTTGTGTCTGATGATCTTAAAGTAGCTAAACAGGTAGAAAAGGCGACGGCAAAAGCTAGAAGGATGCTTGGGTGCATACGGAGAGGAATGGCTAGCAGAAAAAAGGAGGTGATAATGCCTCTGTATAAGTCTTTGGTGCGACCTCATTTGGAGTATGGTGTGCAATTCTGGAGACCGCACCTTCAAAAGGATGTGAACAGGATGGAGTCGGTGCAGAGGGTTGCTACTAAAATGATTAATGGGCTTCATTATAAAGCATATGAGGACAGACTTAAGGATCTTAATATGTACACCTTAGAAGAAAGGCGGGATAGAGGTGATATGATTGAGATGTTTAAATACCTCCGTGGCATAAATGTTCAGGGAGAGAGCCTCTTTCAATTGAAAGAGCAAGTTCTGCTACGAGGGGACATGGGATGAGGGTGAAGGGAGATAGATTCAGGAGTGATATGCGGAAATATTTCTTTACGGAAAGAGTAGTGGATCCGTGGAATAGTCTCCCAGTGGAGGTGGTAGAGATGAGGACAGTAACTGAATTCAAAAAAGCATGGGACCAACACAGAGGATCTCTAAAGGTAAAAAGTGGACTGTTGTAGTTGTTTTGGAAGGACAGACTAGATGGGCCTTGTGGTCTTTTTCTGTCATCATGTTTCTATGTTTCTATGTTTCCATCCCTGTGATGAGGGTGGTAAGTAAGGAGGTCATTAAGGTTTCAGCACTGTGATAGGGGCAAAAACCATGCTGGTTATGGTCTAGTGGTGCATGTTGGTCTATGTGTTCTTGGAGATGGATATGAACAGCCTTTTCTATGATTTTTGCTAGGAATAGTATGCTGGCTATGGGCTGTAGGAGGCAGGCAAGCTAACGTCAAGGTTGGGCTATCTTAGGAGGGGTCTGATAGAGGCTTGTTTAAATGAGGGAGAGAAGAAGGCTTGTGCCAGAGACGTTTGTATAACAGCTGATATGAATGGTAGGAAATGCATCCTTGTAGGTTTTACCCAGGATATTGGGCATGGGTCAAGCGGGGAGTTGGGACTGGAGGATACTCGGAGACTATTACATCCAAAAGACAAAGATTATTCTTATTTTTCTGTCCCATATGACACTTGAGAATCTATTTGTTTTTCAATTTAGAAAAGTCTAATTCCCGACTTTCTCTCAGATCATGCTGTCATTGCATGTACCATTTGCTATCAAAAGGGAGATAGGGGGCTAAGGCGATGGTATTTTAATGTGAGATTATTAAACAAGACAGAATTCAAGATCCAGTCAGCTTTTGAAAATAATTTTTGGGAGAATAGACCAAGGATACTAATATAATTCCATGGTGAGATGCTTTTAAGGCAGCTATTCATGGAGCAATTGTTTCCTACTTTATTGGTTTGCATAAGTAGCAAAATAAGGAGTTATTACCGCTAGACAATGAGATTCATAAATTAGAACGTATTCATAAAACTGGATTGGATGCCACAATACTGTTTCAATTGCAGTGACAGATATCAATATAATTTGCTTTATAGTAAACCAGCAGGTGCTTCAATTTCAATGCAGGCACTGCAATATTATGAGGGCAGTAATAAAATAGGACACCTGCTGTTGCAGCATTTGAAGGCTAAGGGATAAAGGTCGCATATCCAAACTATAGTGACAACTGAAGGTCAACCTTTGTATACAGATGAGGCAATTCTTTCTCAGTTTCACAATTATTATTCCGAGCTATATTATTTGACTCTGAGTAAAGCAAGGGAGGTTATGGCCCTTTTATGCAGATCATATACCATGTAGAACTCACAGAGGCACAGTGCATATTACTAGAAGTAGCCCCCCTAATCTAGAACTCCCCCCCACACGCACACCACCCCCCCTGCATTCTCTGCATGAACTCCCCCCCGCACTTTACTCCCCCAACACTGCATGAACCCCCTCCACATCTTCTGATTGTTTTGTTGTGACACCGCCTTGATTTTTATGATAAGACGGTTTAGAAATACTGTTAAATAAATAAAAAATAAATAAATTTTAGAAACTGAAACCCAACAAGCCATTAAAGGCTGCCACTTGGGAAGACTCCCAGTCCTGATGGGCTCCCATTAGATTTCTATCAGGCCTTTGCTTCCAATGTGACTTCTAAATTGTTTCAGGTGTTTAGTGCATTAGAGAATATGGACAAGTTAACAGGCATGATGGCAGAACCTAGAATTGTTGTACACCCCAGGCCTGGACAAGATCCAAAAATGGTCAAGAATTACCAACCAATCTTGTTGATTAATTAATTTATTTATTTAGACAGATTTGTATACCACCTTATCCTACAATCAAAGTGGTTACATGACAACACAATTGGGGTTACATTTAACATGTGGGTGATTTACAACATTTAACATGAGGGTATTTAACAACATTTAGACAGCACGGTTGGAGGGTTACATTTAGCATGAGAGTATCTTCGTGAGTCTAGTTGGGCTGAATGGGACCGCTCGAGTAGGTACTATTGTCTATCTGCTCATAAGTTTCTGTAAAGAGCAGAGTTTTAAGGTTCTTGCAGAAGTCTGTGATGTCTTCTAATGCCCTTAGGTTTGTTGGGAGGGAGTTCCATAGTGTGGATGCCAGTAGTGAAGGAGCACTTCTTGAAGTATTTTGTTTAGTCTTGTGGTATCCTGCAGGTGTGCTGATCATATTGTCATTATTGTTCCTTCTTTGTCTATTACTGATATCTCTTGTTATGATTTCTTGTAGTGCATCTGCCGATAGATGATGGATGATTTTGAAGATAATTAGGATTGTTTTAAATTTTGCTCTGGCCACCATTGGGAGCCAGTGTAATTGTTGTAAGATGGGGGTGATGTGCTCAGATCTTGGAGTATCCGTAATAATGCATGCTGTAGTGTTCTGCACCATTTGCAGTGGGTGTAGAGTATGCTGAGGGAGGCCTTGATATAATGAGTTTCCATAATCAAGCAGAGGTGTGATGAGTGCTTGGCATACCGTGTGGAAGTGGTCTTGGCGGAGCAATGGTTTGATCTTTCTTATGGTCCTCAGATATTGGTAGGCTTTGTTTGCGGTTTTGGTGATATGAGATTTCAGGTTTAGGGCTTTGTCCATTGTGATGCCCAGTAGTCATCTTTGACTACTATGTGTTTGTTTAGAATACTAATAGACTGTGGTGGGATGACGTTAGTGTTTCGGGTGACGAACATTGCCTCAGTTTTATCATAGTTGACTGTCAGGTTGTTGGCTGTGAGTCAGGCATTCATGTCTTCAATACATTTGGTTATCATTATGGTGTTAGGTGCTTGTAGATTGATTGGAGCATACACCATGATGTCATCAGCATAGATGTGATAGTAGAGTTTGTGTTGTTTGATAATGTTGCATATGGGTTGGATATAAATATTGAAGAGCATTGATGATAAGGCTGATCTCTGAGGTATTCCCTGCGTGACGGCGAACTGCAATGATTTCTTTTGGTCACATTTGACTTGTTGGGTTTGATCTTCCAGGTATGAGGTGAACCATTTCAGAGTGTTCTTGCGTAGTCCTATCTGTTGCAGGCGCTGCAATAGTCTGGCGTGGGACACTGTGTCAAAGGCTGCCGAGATGTCCATAAACACTAGCAGGAATCCATTTTTTATGCTATCTATACCTCTTATGAAATTGTCAAAGAGGGAAGTTAGTAGTGTTTCCACACCATGCTGGGATTTAAAACCATGCTGATGGATGTCCAGAGGAGCATTCAAGTCAATGTGGTCCTGAAGTTGTCTTTGCACTGTCTTTTCAACGAATTTTGCTATGAATGGTAGGCTGGAGATAGGACGGTATGATTTAGGTTCAGATGGACTTAGGTTGTTGCCTTTAAGTATTGGTTGTATCATAGCGTGTTTGAGGGAATGCGGCATGTATCCTTGTTGGAGTGAATCTTTGACGATTTTGTGAATGTGCTGAGAGAGATGTTTCTTGTGATTTTGATCCAAGCCACTGAGCAAAGGTCTGATGGTGAGGTTGTAGTGTTGAGTTCATGTATTATGTCCTCTATTTGCTGTTTTGATGGTATGCTGAAGTCTTTCCAGGTTTGATGTTGCTCTTTCATTTCATGGTCATCTATTTGTAGTGTATTGGAGCATGTCTGGGTGGTATTTTTTGTTCTCATGTAGTCCGCAAATTCCTGTGGGTCAAGATGGTGGGTACAGTACTGTGTAGTGTCCCCAGTGAGCTTTTGGACAATGCTAAAGAGTTCTCTTGGTTTGTTGACAGATTCCATGATTAGGTTGGTGTGGTGATGCTGTTTGCGCTCATTTATCAGATTGTTATATTCCAGTAGCTTGGTTCTGTATAGATTCAGGGAGTTATGCGACTTGTTCCGCCTCCATTTTCTCTCCAGTCTTCGGAGTGTGTGCTTTGCATTTCTGATATCATTTGAGTACCAGGGTGCGTTGGATCTCCTTTGTGTTTGTGGTTTTGTATTCGTAGGGGCTGATGCTGCATTGGATATTATGGAGTTCCATTTCTCTATGCTTATGTCAAGGGTGTCACATTCTTGCTGTAGTCGTGGGATGATTTCATCTTCGAATGAGTCTTTATTGAAGGCTCTATATCGCCTGGTTATACTCTCATTTTCCATGTGTTGGGTGGAGTTGTTCAGGGTCAGGTTGAATTCTATCATGTGGTGATCCGACCATGGGACTGGTTTGATTGTTGGTGTTATGGCCTTGCCCTGTTCCACCAAATGTATTGGAATAAAGACCATATCCAGAGTTGTGCCATGTTGGTGCATTGGGGCGTTGATTGTCTGGCTATATTTTAGTGACTCCATGGCTTTTAAGAATGTTGCGGCTTCCTTGGTGGGTGCGGAAGTCAGGTTGTAGTCTCCTAGTGCAATGAGGGGTTTATGTTTTGTGCTATGTGCACATATTGCTTCAAGTACAATGGAGAGATGTTCAGTTGCGGCTCCAGGAGGCCTGTATGTGAGGGAGATGCTTAAGTACTTGTTAGATATGGTGAATGTGTTGGATTCATTCGTATTAGTGGTGGAGATTGTTTTAAATTTGTATTCCTTTCTAGCCAGTATTAGCACACTTCCTCCTCTCTTTTGTTCTCTGATGCAATTGAATGCTGAATAGTCTATAGGGGTTACTTGGTTTAATATTATCTGGTCTGAGTCATCTAGCCAGGTTTCGGTGATGCAGATTATATCCAGTTTTTTTATCGAGGATGAGGTCTAGGATAGTGTTCGGTTTGTTTCTGATTGATCTTGCGTTTATTAAAGCACACTTAATTTTGGTTTTTATGATGGGTTGGTATGTACACTATGTGTGGGATTAGTGGGTATAGTACGTGTGTTATTATGTGGTTTGCAAATTGTAGATTTATTATGCTTGTGGTATAGTACGTGTGTTATTATGTGGTTTGCAAATTGTAAATTTATTATGCTTGTGTTCTTTAGGGAAGGATGATCCTGGTTTCCATACAGGATGGATGGTATGTAGGTTGGGCAAGGGGATCTGTTGGTTGGTACCGATGCCCTGTGAGCAAGGTGCGAATGCGTGGAGGAGTGTAAGGTAGGCAATGAGATAGTAGTGATTGGAGTGCATTTGAGTAAATTATTGATCAGGGACCTGATTGAATTGTAGTCCAGTGGTGGTAGTTGTATGACCTTTCTCGTGTATCTCTATACTTGCCTGTTCTCTTTGGTCAGTGTCTTCTCCTCTCATGTGGTTCTATGTTGATTGTAAAATGTATGCTAAGATCCTGGCTACCCAATTAGGGAGAATAAATCCTAGCTTAATCAGTAAAGAGCAGATAGGATCAATGTGAGAATGTTATTCCTCTGATGATACTAGTTTTTTGTGATTTAATCTGTGAAGCCCAATGTCTACTATCACTATTACTTATCATTTATATAGAGCTACTAGACATACATAGTACTGTACAAATACATATAAAAGACAGTCCTTGCTCCACAGAACTTACAATCTGTAGGACAGACAGGGGACTAGGGAATTCTTAGATAAATGGTTAAAAATATATATAAGTGAAGACAGGAGAATAAGGGGGGCAGGATCCAAAGGCAGTCTTGAAGAGATGAGATTTTAGCCTGGATTTGAATAGGACCAGGGATGGAGCCTGACGTACTGACTCAGGTAGTCTATTCCAGGCACACGGTGCATCAAGGTAGAAGGAATGGAGTCTGGAGTTGGCAGGTGAGGTTCTGGATGGGACTTAAAGTTTAGATGCTGAAAAAGACATTTTATAAAGTTAAGGGGTGTTATTTATTTGCAATTTTTGAATGGCTTAGTTTGGGCCCTCAAGTCAGGAATATGATTTGAGTATTGTCTACTAATCTGGTAGCCAAGGTGTTGGTAAATGGTCATCTGTCTGAAATGTTTTGTTTTCAGGACACCTGACAAGGTTGTCCCTTGTTGCCATTATTATTTAATCTAGCTATTGAACCTCTGATATTAGCTATCAAGAATAGTTTCAGATTGCGAGGCATCATCTTTAAAGGTCTGGAACATAAAATAATAGCATATGTGGATGATCTTATGTTTTCTTTCAGAGAAAGACACCGTACCAGTTCTGTTATAAATTATTGACTTGTGTAGTCTCAGGATATAAAGTGAATCTGTAAAAATCTGAATTTCTTCCTCTTAACACCCATGCTAGATTGTTAGATCCTACATCAATTCTCATTGCACTTTACGAGGAAATATGTTAATTACCTGAATGTGTGGATGGCACCTACCTTGGAGGATTGCCCTGTGTAAGCTCAAATTGATAGAGATAGAGGTGGAGTAAACTTTCCAGATTTTGTTCTTTATCATTCTGCCTTACTTCTGTGGCAGGGGGGGGGGGGGGAGAGATTTGCTCTCATTGTTAAATAGCCAAGAGTAATCATTTTGGCTTAAGCTGGAAGAGGCACTTATGAAGCCACTACATTTGAAGCTCTTGCCTAGCATGAAATTGCCCTTCAAATATAATTAGCTTATGTTGGCTGTGGTGACACACTGTGTCTTTCTTCAGCTAGAACAATGCATTGATACCTCATAATGCAGGTCAAAGCTGATATTGTTGTGGAAAAAAAGAATATTAAAGTTGAGAATAAATTGATCAGTTGGAAATTGTAACATAGTTGAAATTGATGGTCTTGAGAGGCTAGTATCAAATCCTTTGAAAGCCTGCAATGTACCAGTCTTTCACTTCTTCCATTGGCCTCAGATCTTGCTTGCAATACAGCATAGAAGGTGGGAACTAGGAGAGCTTGAGGATGATTGGTATGTAGTGTCGCCTCCTTCCCCCGTCTAGGCGGTTGCCTGTCGAGGGGAGGGGGCTTCACTTTCAATGTCCCTTTAATATGGGCTCCTAGGGCAAAGGCCGCTGGGAGTTGTAGTTGCTTGAGCAGTTAGATGTAGTTGTAATAAAAATAATTCAGCCGAGGTTTGAAAGCAACACAGGAAATTTTGTTTGCCTCCTTTGTTTAAAGGAACTTCTAAGGAAGCTTGGCACAACATGTATAAAGACTTTTCCACGAGAAATTAATTTTGGTATAAACTTTTCCACAGATACAAACTGCCTTTGCTTGCTTCAGCAAGGCAATGATTGCTTCATTCAACATAAAGGTATCTCTTTATAGTCCTTTGCTGCAATTGGTTGTCACTTAAAGGTTTTCAGGCAGCAATATTAATATAATGAACTTCTCTTCTTTGCTTTAACTTAGTCAGGTTTTAATTAGTTGCTCTAGAGACTTTTAGCATTCTACCTTACAAGTCTCCTGCATTTAAAAGACAGCAGCCACACTAATTAAAACTTTATCCTTTTCACAGCACACATTCACGTACAACAAGCTGGAATTTCTTCAGGCTTATAGCTCACATAATTCTCACTCTACCCTTCTGGATAAAGCACATTCCATTTCAGAGTCAGATTGATTTGATTCAATATTATAATCTTCAACCTCCATTGACTCACATTCAGGGCAATCAGGCTCTACAGCTTCCTTGAGCAACTTAAACAGCTGTTCCCCTCGAGACCTCTCTCTGGACTTAGGGCTGTTATCAAAGCAGGGGAGATCCTTATCTCTTAGCAAGCTCTTTAACAGTTTTAAGGAATTCAGGTTTTCCCTATCAACAGGTTTCCTTACCAGCATCCCCTGAGGTGAGATTCTTGGACTCAGCGTTTCCTGGGAAATCCCTATAACTGAGTCACACCCAGCAATCTCTCCTGGCTTAAACCTTCTGGTTTCTGGACCCACCGCAGGCTTTCTATAGCACTGGCACCGGTCCAAACTCTGGAGCTGGCTATGAGGAGACTCTTCCCTCGAGCTGTTGTCTGAGTACCTTTGTCTGGACTCCTGGCTAGAATCCTTACTTGCAGTTTCTTTTAGGATTCCTTCCACCACTGTTTCACTGCCACTTCCTTGGCCATGCTTGCTCCTGCACACATTAGCCCTTCCGTATCTGTCTCGGTTCCTGCTTCCGTTTCTCTTCCTCGTATGGTGCTCCTCCCTCTCTGTTCTCTGGGGCTTAAATGAGTGGGGCTGGCCTGTATCTTTCCACCCCGCCCCCAGCTGTCTCAGATTGCCTCCCTCAGTTGCCATAGAGCTGGGGCGTGGCCTTAGGACAGCAGCTTTAGACAGGTTTTTTTCTTTCCTAGCTGAACTTTTAAAGTGACAGTTCCCTGCACTTTCCTTCTGCCTGGAGGAGACTGCTAGTGTTTTCCCTATTTCCATAGGCACTGGGGTAGTAGCTTCGTCACCACAGTAGTTGATATCATAAAGACTATCTCTGGATCCCTAAAAGTAGAATCAAAAATATATAAGCTCCTGCATGATGTAGTACAACATCTTGTGTGGATGTTGAAAAGGTCCGGGGGAATGAGTATGGTACTGTTTATGTCAAAGGATTGGGATAAACTATAAAGGGATCATTCATGCTTTGGATGTCCGAAAATGGCATGTAAATATCCATAGCACAGAGATGTCTCCAGAACCATTTTAGAAGGCAGCTCTGATGACATCTCCAGCACGAGGACATCCAAATCTGAACAGGGGTGTGGTGAAGGCATAGCTGGGGCATTCCAAGGATCCTGGACGTCCCCGCCTAATTTCAGAAATGTCATGGATGTCCAATGTCGCATCTAACTTTACATCTGTTCGAGGCATCTGAAAAGTGCTTGTTTTGGCTGAAAAACATCCAGAGGGTATAGAGAAGAAGGCGCTCCCTCATCCCCAGTACTTGACATAATGTTAATGATAGAAGCAGTGGGATTTGAATCCTGGCTGCCCCGTTCCTAGCCCATTAGGCGGTCCTCCCTGTAGTCAGGACTGCCCAAAATGGCCATGATCATGTGATGCTGCCCTCTAGCCTTACGCAAAATCACAGCCATTTTCATTAGTACTATGAGGAAGCCAGGAGGGTTATCTGCAGCTGTCATGTGGCCTGATTTTGGCAGCACCATGCAAAAACGTTTCACGTTTCATCTGTTCCCTGCCTAAATCCACCACAATCCTGCCCCATCACCCCTTCAACGTGCGAAAGGCAGATATTCCAGAAAAGTGCTTGCAATATCTGCTTTTCGTGTCTGTTAGCTGTATTTCCGCTAACGTGGTTTAGTAAACAAGGGCCCAATTTTCAGTTGGTCAGGGCAAAGCACCGTAGCTGCCTAGCCCTGCCCACTGATTCCTTAACTCCAGATTTTCATTTCCACTGTGATGGAAGTGAAAATCCGGGGTTCACCGCACAGCTGGAAAGCCACCAAGCCTAACAGGGCAGCAGTGATTTTGGATGCTTGGATGGTTTCCTTGACTATCTTTAAGGCACAGAACACTAATAGGGCAGCATCCAAAATTGCTGCTACCCAGTTAGCACCATTCCCCGTCTGTGCTCCGTCCCGGAACGCCCCCAATATCCCCCGATGCTAATTGGATAGCATCGGGGCACACAGGGGACTTAATCAGGGATTTTCAAAGGCACTAGCCATGTACGTGTCTTTGAAAATCCCCAATTAAGGCATTTACACAGTTAACACGTAACTCCCTCTCTCCCTCCCTCCCAGACAAAATCCGCTCAATAAAAGATCTCCAAATATTTAGAGGAGAGATCAAAACACTCCTCTTCAAGGAATACTACTGCAACATTATAGACAACACTAGCCTACACCCCAACACCTCTGATACACCCTAACTTCCCCATATTCTCATAAATCACACCATCAGGACCGCAAATCCCCTTTCCCCCAGGTTTAAAAAGCGAATATGCCACTCTAACACATGTAATCATGTACATAGTTGCTATGTAAATAGTTACCACCATTTTAACATGTATACTGTTATATGTAACTTGTTAAGTTCTATGTAAACTGCCTCCGATCTCTGGAAGGGGCAGTATAGAAAAGTGTAACAAATAAATACGTAAATAAATAAACAAACATGTAAATGCCTTCGAAAATCAGGCCCCATGTCTCCAAGACAGGCAATAAAACTAAACAATAATCAAAACAAATATTTTAAAAACCTGTGTAAACAAAAAAGATGTAGTGTTTTTTTGAAATGAGAGACAGTCCTAATCTGCTCTGAGTTAAGACAAAACTTGTTCCAGACTCGGGGCTCACTATAGAAAATGTGCAATTCTACATCATAGAGAGGCGGGCTGCCCTTAATGACATTATCACCATGACATCTCTTCAGAAAGCAAGGAATGGCTTGGCACATAGGACAGAATATCTCACAAAGAGTCTGCGCCCTCCGTCCTGGGCAAAATCAAAATACACACTTCGAAAAGGTCAATGAAGGGCCTTACATTGCAGGGAAATATGATCAAAATGCATACAACCTGTCAAAAGATAGCTGAACTTCACACCAGGTGTAAACATAGTAACAGGGAGCCCAAAATAAACAGTATTACAGTAACTGAGCCTCCTCAGAATAAGGGACTATACAACAGTTCCATAGTCCATCTTTGGATCGGTACAGAACATCTGAACTTACCCGGCTTTGCCTTTGGTATTTCAGGCACATCTGCTGTGGTTGGCTCTGGGACTCCATGTTGCTTTCTTTTGTGCCCTGGAACAAAACATTATATTCCTTTAAAAACAAAAAGTGAAAAAAAAGTGGTAGCAATAAGGAGCACAACATTTGGTACTTTGCTTATCCATTTACACAGTCTGCTTGATGACAGAGAAAGGAAGGTTCCCAAATTCTTAAACAAGACTGTCCATCTATCCAGATAAATCCTTTTCAATATGCCCCACCTATTTTCATTTTTTTTGTATCAAGGGTGTTTTATTGGTTAAAACCTAAAATCAGAAGCCCTGATTATACTAAAATATCCATTCAGCAGATACTATTTTGTTGACAAGACTCCTTTCTTTGTGCTATAGTATTAGTCTGCACACTTTTTTTCCCTTTGCTATGGAGTCATAGTACTGTTTTTAATGGATTATTCTGATTCTCTCTTTCTTGGCTTTTCTAAAGACTCTGACTCAAACTGTTGGGTCCCAATTGATCGCAGTCTGTGGTAGATAGGATCCTGTTTCCCCTATTCTGCCCCACCTTCTTTAGCTCCTTATTTCTCACAGGTCACATTTTTCATTTTAGTTTATTGAATCATCTTTCTTTTTCTCTTTTCTATACCGCTTTATCTAGAAATGTTGGTGTTTTCCGATAGAATGTTGGGCCCGATATTCAAAAGACATTTACACAGTTAACAGCCAGTTAACCGTGTAAATGCCTGCTAACCGAATATTTGACGGCACATACCCAGGTAGTGCCATCGAATAAGTCCCCTAAGCGCTCCGATGCTAGCCTGCCTAAATGAAAATTGGGCCCGTTACATTTCTAGCTACATTGGTGCTATATGGTTAGTCTTTGAAGTGTTCTTTGAATAAGTAGGTCTTTAGCTGTTTGCGGAATGTTGCAAGCTCTTATATCTCTCTTACGCAGATTCTCAGGCAGTGCATTCCAAAAATCAGGTGCATACATGGAGAAGGTTCTATTACGTGTTGTTTGGTTGGCTTTTGTTACTTCAGGTGGTAAGGTTAACATATTTTGCATACATTTACATTTGCACCTGGTGCTTGTTGTTTCTTGTATGAGGGATTTCAGATATGCTGATGATTGGTTGTGTATGATCTTGAATATATTCATTAACGATTTATATTTTATCCTGCATATTAGTGGTAGCCAATCTAATTGTCTGAATGCTGCTGTGATATGGTCGCTTCTTGTAGCTCCAAGGCAGCAGTGTGTTTGGGCCATTTGAAGCTTATGTAAAGCATATTTGGGTAGTCCTTGGGATATGTTATTGCTAAAGTCAAGGTGTGGGAAAATGAGTGCCTGGGATACTGTGCAGAAGTCATATGTCATTAGTAGTGATTTTAAGTTTGGTATGATTTTTATTTTGCTATATATGGCTCTCGTTGTCTTGTTTATGTGTGAGGTAAAGTTTAAATGTTTATCAAGTGTTACGCCTAGGTATCTCACCTCTTGCTTGACTTCAAGTTCTATTTTATTGTTTAGTGTTTTGGGGGGGTGTTGAATGCTTGTTTTTTAGAGATGTAAAGTACATTTGTTTTGGTAACTTATTGGAAGTCAATGTTCTGTTAGCCATTGTGTAATTTCACTGAAGCAGTTTATTGTTTTGCTTTGATCTGGGTTTGAGATGTCTTGGGATCTGTACAGCATGATGGCATCGGCATGGATGTTATACTATATTTTGAGCTTGTGGAAGATAGTGAATTTGGGCTGTATGTATATATTGAAGAGTAAGGAGGGTAAGGCTGAACCTTGTAGTATACCTTGATATTGCTTATACAGTGCTGATTTGTGTGGTCCAACTTTCATCTGTTTATATCGGTCTGTTAGGTATGAGTGAAACCACTGGAGAGATGTGCCATCAATTCCAATAGCTTGTAATTTTGCTAGTAGGAGGTTGTGAGGAATGGAGTCAAATGTTGCAGCTATGTCAAGGACGATTAATATATTGTTTATTGTTTATTGTTTATTTTACATTTACTATACCGCCTCTCATTACACCGAGGCGGTTTACAATTTAAAAAAAATTAGAGGTTAAAAAGAAAGGAATTTACAATAATTAAAAACAGAAAGGAGAGTAAAGGCAGAAGCAATACAAATAGAAAACAGAGAGAAGTCTACAGAGGGGAAAAGCTAGTAAGAAAAGATGGGTTTTAAGAAGAGAGCGGAATTTGGGGTAGGATTCTTCTGTGCGGAGGTTAGTAGGGAGAGAATTCCAAAGAGAGGGTCCTAGGTAGTAAAATGCAGATTTTCTGGTGGATTGCAAATGGGCTTTGGAGGGTGCAGGGAGGTGCAGACGGTTAATGTGAATGGACCGGAGGCTGTGAGAGGGGTTATGATAAGTCAGTAAATCAGAAAGGTAGGCAGGAGTTGAATGATAAATGGCTTTGTGAGCTAAAGTGAGAACCTTAAATGTTATTCGATAGTCAAGTGGCAACCAGTGGAGGTGATAAAGCAGAGGGGTGATATGGTCACGTGGGGAAGCGTGGAGGATCATGCGAGCAGCTGTATTCTGGATCAGTTGAAGACGGTGTTTTTGAGCTTTAGGGAGACCAGCAAAGATAGTGTTACAGAAGTCTAATCTAGTGATAACCAACGAGAGCAGAAGAGTAGTGAGGGCCTGAGTAGACAGAAAGGGACGTACGGCACGAATTTGTCGAAGACATAGAAAAGAACAGCGGGAAACATGAGAGATATGGTCTTGAAAACTGAGATTGCTGTCAAGAAATACCCCAAGGTAGCGGAGTTTGGAAGCCACAGTGATAGGGGAACCTGCAAGGGATGGAGAAAGAGACGGGACAGGAGAGGTGTGAGGAAACCAAATTGCGGCGGTTTTAGAAACATTGAGCACTAAGCAGTTAGAGGAAAGCCAAGTGGAAATAGCTGACAGACAATTTTCTAGCGGTGATAAATCAGGGTGGGATGATGAGGTGTGGTGCAGTAGAAAGATGTCGTCCGCATAGAAATAACTGGAGATCCCGGCTTGTTGAATGATTAGCGCCAAAGGGGCAAGGAAGATGTTGAACAATAAAGGAGCCAGAATAGAGCCCTGAGGGACACCACATGGGAGTGGGAAATGATTGGACAGTGAGCGAGAGGAGGAGACAGCAAAAGACCGGTGGCAAAGGAAAGAATGGAACCAGTGATAGACTAATCCACGAATACCCGCATCCCGCAGACGAGAAGAAGGGCGTGGTCCACCAGGTCAAAAGCTGCTGAGAGATCGAGTGGTACTGCTAGTGTGATGTTGCCCTGATCGTGAGAGGTATGAATTTCATTTACTACAGCAGTGATTGTGGATTCGACACTGAAACCAGGTCTGAAACCAGATTGTCTGGGGTGCAGAAACAGTGTAGAGGCAAGATAATGAGAAAGTTGAGAAAAGACTACCTTTTCCAAAAGTTTAGAGGTAAAGGAGAGATTAGACACAGGGCGATAATGGGCAGGGACAGAAGGATCGAGGGCAGGTTGTTTAAGAGAAGGATGAACTGTGGCGTGTTTCCAGGGAGTGGGGAAGGAACCCGAGGACAAACTAGAGTTAATGATGATCAGAAGAGGTTGAAGTAATGAGGCGGAGGGTTCAGAAAACCAAGAAGAAGGAATAGGGTCCAGGTCACAGGTTGTTTTCCGAGTGGTGGATAGCAAGTGAAGCAATTCAGACGAGGAAATAGGCGAGAAGGTGGACCAGGTATGGGAAAGGCATGGGGAAAGTGGGGGAGAAACAGGAGGAGGAGAGGACAAGGCTTGGGGACAATGAGGGAGAGAGGAACGAAGCTTCTGGATTTTGTCGGAAAAGAAGGTTGCCAGAGTGGTAGGACTAGGGGCCTTGTTTGTTTTTTTAGTGCCATCAAGTCAGTGTTGACTCATAGCGACCCAGCTACCTCTGGGTTTTCTTGGCAATGTATCACCGGAAGTAGATTGCCAACCTTTTCTTCCGAGGCAATGGAGGGTAAAGTGATTTGCCCAAGATCACAAGGAGTGCCAGTGGGAATAGAATCCTTGATCTTCTGAGTACTAGGCAGTTGCTCTAATCACTAGGCTACTCCTCCATTTGGTTAAGCTTAGCTATTCCCTTCATGATTGTATCCAATAGTGAAGTTAGGAAGATTTTGGCTCCGTGATATGGCTTGAAGCCATCTTGGTGTTGATCCAGTGGGGCATGTTTGGTGATCTGGTCTTGAAGCTCTTTTTGAACTATTTTTTCAATTATTTTTGTGATAAAGGGCAGGCTACATATAGGTCTCAATGAAGCTAGGGATTTTTCTGCTGTAGGATTTTTGAGTGTAGGACGTACTGAGGCTATCTTCAGCTCTTTTGGTATGTAATCTTGTTCCAGGGATAATTGTCAGTTTGAGGAGGATCTTATCAAGAAGATACAGAAAATAATAGTATATCGTGACATTATAGGTTACAGTTTAAGATTGTCTGCCTTTAAGCTGTACATGGCTTGCGCCCAGCCTGTCTGTCAGGTAAGCTTAAGAAATATACTCCAGGCCAAAAACTATGGTCAGGAGAGGACTTGTTGCATTGTCTCTCTTCCTCCTGGAAGTTTAAATGATCAAAGCAAGGTCTTGGGCTTTTAGTTTATGGCCCTAGATTTCTGGAATTTATTACCAAAAGAACTGAGATTATATAGCATCAGAAGGCTCATCTTTATTAGAAGGCTTTTATTTGAATTGCTTTCTGATAAATTTACATGGTTTGTTTTCTTTGGTTGTTGCCTCCCTAACCCATAGGACTAGAAATGCTCTTTATCAGATTTACTGTTGTTTTTGTTATTTTGTGAGACCTGTTCTTAATTTATCACTCTTATTGCAAACATTTCTGTTAGTGGAGCATTTTTAGTCTATGCTAGAGAGTTCTTGTTTAAAGTGTTTCTGATGTTTAAGTAGATGTTATTTGATATACTATTTTTGTATGTTATTATTGTCTGCATTTTTGGTGTTATATTATTGTAATATACTTAACCCAGGGCATGCTGTATGGGTCCTCTCAAATCCTGCTGTCCCACCCCCCCCCTCACCCCTATCAACTTGACACATGAATCACACCACTCCAATGCTTTAGTGTAACTATGGTTTCTTAGTGGGATTAACAGGCCACAGGCCACCCCAACATTTTATACTTACACCATGAAAATAACAACAATAACTGTAACACTATAACCAATCTCCCTTAATCCTTCATGAGTGAGACTACTGTGGAGGGTACCACACTGTTGTTGTCTGATTTTATGTCACCTCATCTTGCGTCTTGGCCAAGGAGTATCTTTTTCCCCACCACCAAATGCTTCGTGTTGGCACTCGGGTGGACCTCTGTGCTTTTAATGATCTTTGTAACCGAGGCCAACGCACCCCTGGCCCTGGTACATAGCCTCCCCATTACCAGGCTCAAGCACCCCCAACCAGTACCTGAGTCCCACCCATGTTCCCTGTAAGTATTAGTGTGTGTCTCATATCCCTGCATGTTAAATGTATCCCCCAATTGTGTTGTGACCGCTTTGATTGAAGGATAAGGCGGTATACAAAACTGTCTAAATAAATAAATAATATGTGGTACTCCCCCTTTTGTCCGCCAGCTATGATGTCCCAACCCTTTTTTGCCACCCCCCCACCCCACTATGGGTGAGGAGGGTGGAGCTTATCGCTCTGAACAAAAGGGAGACTGCACCCTCAGCCTCTGGCCTTTATCTGGCCTTCTCCCTCCCCAACCCCTCCTTGCCCACCTATCCCTGCATTGCCCCATGGAGCCACCTTCCACCCTGCTTCCATGTCCAACCCATTTCACAGTGCTGGAGCTTGCTTTTCGGCCCCACTTCCTTTCCTCCCCTTACTACCATTCACTCCCATATTCATACCCACCAGCCATGCCCCATAGTCCTGCTTGCTCCTCACCCCTCCCCTTGAAACCCCACATTGTCTCGCATCTCATATGTGAACTATTCATACTCACCCCTCGGCCCATATCCCCTGGGTATCACTGCCAGGCTGACCCCCATATAGAAACATAGAAACATGATGACAGAAAAAGACCACATGGCCTATCTAGACTGTCCTTCCATAACAACAACTACAACAGTCCACTTTTTACCTTTAGAGATCCTCTGTGTTGGTCCCATGCTTTTTTGAATTCAGTTACTGTCCTCCAATGTTCCCTCTAATTTTCTGTAGGCTGTGTGCGCATAAAATATCAGCTGTGCAGCTTTTGAAGGAAGGTTAAATTTTTGTGCGCCACATAACGACACTCGGAGTTATATACTTTAAAATTTGACTACACGTCAGACTACAGTATGTACACCACATTGATTTTAATCAAATTAAATGAAAATAAGACGATTACTAAATGAAGTGGAAAATTTCTAGTAATTACAATCACAACTTTTAAAATTTAAGACGTCTGTGTTGTTTTCTATCAGAATCAGAACCATAATTTTTGTGCGCTCTGTTGTAAAGTATGTGCGCTCGCTCGGTGAGGTGTGTGCGCGCGCACACACGCACAGCTTAGAGGGAACAGTGCTGTCCTCATCTCTACCACCTCCACTGGGAGACTATTCCACGGATACACTACTCTTTCCGTAAAGAAATATTTCCACAGATCACTCCTGAATCTATCTCCCTTCACCCTCATCCCATGTCCCCTCGTAGCAGAACTTGCTTTCAATTGAAAGAGGCTCTCTCCCTGAACATTTATGCCACGGAGGTATTTAAACATCTCAATTATATCACCTCTATCCCGCCTTTCCTCTAAGGTGTACATATTAAGATCCTTAAGTCTGTCCTCATATGCTTTATAATGAAGCCCACTAATCATTTTAGTAGCCACCCTCTGCACCGACTCCATCCTGTTCACATCCTTTTGAAGGTGCGGTCTCCAGAATTGCACACCATACTCCAAATGAGGTCGCACCAAAGACTTATGCAGAGGCATTATCACCTCCTTTTTTCACCTCCTTGGCATCATGAGTTGCATCCTGTACTTCCTCCTGCAAACTCAGGAGAGTCTGCACGTGTCCTGCTCCATGGACTGCGGCTATGACCTTCGCCTAGTTCATGAGGTCTTGCGTTCATGGTTCCTCATTCCAGTCGCTGCCAAGTGACAGCGCTGCATTGCAGTGGTTTAGGCTGCTCACATATTCATCCATCAGGCCCAGCTTGAGCTCCTTGTGCCTCTGTGAAGACCCAGCATCCTGCTGCATGCTCCTGCTCTCTGCCCCGGCCACCTTGTGACCGCTTCAGATGCTGTGCTTTCCTTTTCCCGTGCTTTCCTTACGCTGTGCCGCACCAGCCTTGGCCATTTTGCTACCTTGCACTGGTCTACCTGTCTCCCTCAACTTCTTACTCACATGTTCTCTTGTTTTGTCTTCGCTGACATTCCACTTGCCCTTCTTGGCCCGTTGTCAACCTTCATTCTCTTTGTCTGCCTGCCTCAGGGCCATACCATTGTCTCAGCAATGATTTTCAGTATAAGAGCCCTTTAAAATCTGTTCTTGCCCTTATGCTCTGCCCCCTTGCTATGAGGTCAGAAATTCAAGATGGTTATTGCTTGTGCTGGACATGCTCACCTTTTTCTGCTGCCTTGGAGCCTCTGCAGGCGAATGGAGGAGGTAGGCTGCTGCCCAGCTCAGTTTGGTCTCCCCAGTCCCCTAGCATGCCACCAATTCTTTCCTGGGTCCTGTGACCGCTGAGACATGGCCCTCTCACTGGGTGCCTCAGCTTCTACCCTGACGGTTTGCCTCATAGCCACCCACTGAGGCCACCCCCTGCCGCAGCTGGATCTGCTGCACTCGGCAACTTGCAGGACTTTTTCTGCTGCTGCACTTGGGGTCTTGGCTGGCTCTGGTTTATGCAATCCTGGCTTCCGGCCCGTGCGGCTGCACATGGCTCCAACCCCTCTCTTTGCAGTGGTTCCAATCGCAGCTCTCGCGGCCGAGGAGTCTTGCTGCTTGCGACTCCGACCAAACTTATTAGTGCTGAGGCTTTAAGTACACACCATTAGCAGCGCTTTAGACACCAGCGGATGGAGCATGCATGTGGGCTCACCAGAGCTTGCTGGCGATCTTGCTTACTTGGGCTTGCTTGTTGCTCCAAAAAAAAGGGAGGCCACACCCTCATCCTCTAGCCTTTTTCTGGCCTTATTCCCCACCACATCCTCCTTGCCAACCTATGCCCACATTGCCCCATGGAACCCTCCCTCGCCCAGCAGCCTGGTTAGAGGGCCAGCAACCTTTCATGGCTGGCCTCACATTGCCTGAAGCAGTTGAAAGGTGAGTAACAATGACTAAATAAATAAATGCAAATATAACAATATATGGAGCAGACCCTTTCATTGAGACTGACATTTTGTAGAGCATTATGAATTCTGTGCATCCTGATTTCTGATGGCGCATAAGAGAGGAATAGACACTTAATCACCTGGGATTGCTTCTGATGGTGAAGGCCCAGCAGTGGATTTAGGGTTGAAATGTTTCAGATGTGTGAGATTTTGAATCCCTGTGGAAACAGTTATTGCAAAGTTTAAAATCTATCTTCTATATACATTACATATAGCATCAGTCACATAGAAGTCCAGATTCAAAAATCTACCAAGTGGTTAAGTTATCCAAATAATCTTATCTGTATATTCAGCGGAACTTATCCATTCAAAGTTATGTGGACAACTTTAGAACAGACATTGAGCTGACAAGAGTTATCTGGGTAATTTTGATTGGCCAGGGCTGAGTAAAGTTAAACTGGGTCCTGGAGTGCAGACAGAATTTAACCAATTAAGAAGGAAGGTGTGAGAATTTTAAAACTCATACCTTTGAATATTGGCCTCAGTCTATACATTTTCAGTATACACCATCCTTACGTCAAAGGCATTTTTATAAAACATGTAGATTGAGAGGGTAAGGAGGTACCTATTTGTTGCTTATTTTATGTTTGTCTTTATAAAATACTAACACCAGTCCTGCCTTAATCTTTGGTAAAGTGAACCCGCATATAATTACATCAGCTCAAGAGATGGTGTAACAGTACCCGTTTATAATACGTGTGAGTGTGCATATTCTATAAATTACACATGTAAATATTGACTCTACCCTTGTTTCATCCAAACTCTACCCCAGAATATTCCTCCACCAAAGTCGTGCACAAGTATGAGCGTTCATGTCATTGTGATTGCTTGTACGTAAAGGGAAATTTTATAAGAGGCATATTTGTATTGATATACACACATGAAAATGCCTTTATAAACTTACTTTCATTGAGGGTATATGTGCCATTGTAAAGAAAGAGAGAATTTGTATATATTGCTTTAATGATGTCTGTTCTATAGTACATGCAATCAAATATTCCTCATTGAATATTAATTTCCTAGAATATTGAAATCAATGTGGAAGGTGGCATGGAACGGGCAATGCCTGCACCTTACAGTTAACCACAGAGGTAATTACCTCAAGTTAACTGTAAATGCAGCATATAATATGGCACATATAACATAAATAGGTGTATCTAACTGCTTCATGTTATCTACAATACATTTAACACACATGGACAATTGTTTTCTGTGTATAATGGGAAACTGCTGGGACTGCAACCAAAAGTTAATGCAGAGGTTCTGCAATAAATGTGTTCAATTACCATGCAGTAATTGCAAAACATTTTCACAACTTGATAAATAAACCACTTAAAGAAAATTTTTTCCATGTTCTTGTGCCATCTCAATTGGAACCAGTGCTGGAATCCTGGTTCAAGAAACCTTCATTCACAACTATTTGGCGATGTTTTGTTCCGTTTCAATAAACTCTCCTTGTCACTGTCTTAGATGGGTCATTGCACCAATGGTCCTGAGGCGGAGGCCCTTTCATCAGGATTCCTTCTGGATCCCTTTATCATGGATTTGAAGGGTAATTTCATAAACTTCCAGGGAGTTGAGGCATGCTAGCACATTGATATTAGAGACCTATTTTATACTGGGGCATGTTTACTAAAGGGTAGCACAGAGTTAGCATGCAGTTTTGGCATGTTGTGGGAATATAGCATGGGGCTCCGTTCTAAAAACCTCACACTAGCCTGCGGTTAGCATCAGGACGTTCAGCTGAGCTAAGACGGGATATTCAGCAGCGCAATCTGGGTATGTACCACTGAAGATCCTGCTCATGAGAATTAATGTGGTTACCAGGTCTGCTGACTGAGTTAATGCTTCTGAATATGCCCCCCTAAGTTTTTATCTTAGGCAATAGAGGGTTAAGAGACTTGCCCAAGATCACAACGAATAGCAGTGGGATTTGAACTCAGTGTCCTAATCATGAAGCTATTGCATTATCCTCCGTGGGTCCATAAGTGCAGGGAGCTCGGAGGAACTGATGCCTGGCGCCTGGATGAGGACGGTTGCTGCAATGCCTGGGAAAGGATGTAACTACAAGAACAAAAATCCCCAGAGAATTGCAAATGAAGGCTTATGGCACCAGATCCTGGCCCTAGTTCTGATTGATCTGAAAGTCCAAATGAGCAAGAAAAAAATTGCTGGCTTAAAAACCCAATAACTCTGATAGGAAGTTAAATTATGCCTTGTTTTTTTTATCATAAAAAATATGAAAACTAACCAAAACGTTAGCTGCTGACTTAACCCTCAACAAAAATCCAAAGAGAGATATGTGACTATAAAGCTGGACTATAAAGCTGGAGTGGAGGAGTAGCCTAGTGGTTGGGGCAAGGTACTTCAGGCCAGAAGGTCGGGGGTTCAAATCCCACTAGAGGACAGCAACCTTGGGCCGGAAGGACTGGGGTTTCTAGTCCCACAGGTGCTCCTTGTGGTCTTGGGCAAGCCTCTTAACCCTCCATAGCCCATGTTCTCTGTAAAATAGTTCTCTGTGTGCTGTGCTTTCCTGTCTAATCAATGTGTTTATACCTCAAAAATTTCCTGTCATGATTTGACAATTTCCAATCTGTAATCAAACCGCTGCTGATTGCTGGAAGTAGTGGTATACAAATGTATACTAAATAAATAAATAAAAGCAAGGTACTTTATATCTCCATTCATGGATTTCATGGGGGAAGGAAAGACAGAGGTTTGGAAAACTGCTGAAATATCTACCAGCCCACTCACTTAAAGTTATGCATTTCTTATAAAACGTCCCTTTTATAACGCTGAGCTACAACATCATACTTGCCTAGTGGTCTCTATTAAAAGCCCCCCATGCTTTTCTTATGACACACTTGCTGGGCTTACCAGATTTTGGGAGAGAAATCCGAGACACCTGGGGAGAGCTTAGTTGGGTTGGGCAGGGCAAGAGTCCTCTTTTCTCGAGCACCTTTTCCCCATAAATTTCAAAATGAGAATCTAGGACCATTCAGTCATTTCAAAAGTTTAAAAAAAGACAGCAGCACCTCTTTTGGGGTTATAAATGTTTTTTTCTCCCAATACTCGGTCTCATTGTACATATGTAAGTAGTTTAGTTTGCATTCCCCGTTTATCCAAGTTATTACTCCTGTTCTATGTAAAGCATAAACATGTTATCCAAGTTGTTTTCTCCTGTTCTATGTGAAGCCAAACAGTTTGTTATGGTCATTTGGTTGTATGTAAACCGCGCTGACAATAGTGCGGTATATAAGAAATTGTAATAAAATAAATAAATAATAAATAGTGCCTTTGAGTTAATGCCGACTCCTGATGACCCAGTCGTCCATGGCTTTTCTTGGCAAGGTATGATGGGAAGTAGATTACCAGGCCTTTCTTCTGAGGCAATAGAAGGTAAAGTGACTTGCCCAAGGCATGCCAGTGGGACTCAAACCATGGTCTTTTATTTTATTTATTTTATTTATTTATTTGCAAATCTTTTATATACCGCCATTTCCTAAGATCAGTGGCGGTTTACATTGAACAACAAGAGATACATAAAACAGTGCTGTGAACAGGTACATTGAACAGTATTCGAAACTATATACAATTAGGTAAAATCAAGTATGATGAACAATAATCAGTACTATATATAGGTAGTATTAACAATATTTGAAACTATTTACATATATACATTAAAGTTTTATCATATGTTCTCTTTTGATAGTAATAATGTCAGTATTAGGGCGAACAAATCATGGAAATCTAAGGAGGATGGGAGGTCTTATCCAATTCTTTGTCTATGTTCGAATAATATTGTGTGAACAAATAAGTTTTTAGATCTTTTCGGATCTTTATCTACAGGCTACTGCTCTATCCACTAAGCTACTCTGCCACTCCATAAAAAGCATGGTTAATGTGTACCCCAAATGCCCACGCTAGCTGTGACGGACTGTCAATGCTCATGTTGTGCCCTTTACCCGCCCAGTCCCCATCCATTTGTGCACTAATTTGTTATCACACATACATACATATATGCTTAAACTTTATTTTATATATATATATATATATAAAGAAATATACTATACATTTCTAAAATTCCATCTCTTTTTACAGAAAAGAATTTTACATCTTCTACCACGATCAAAAAAACTGCATCTGAAGAGTATGCGGGACAAGTAATATCCTTCGCATCTGTCCTCACTGAAATCAGGGACAGGAGGTGGTTATAGGCCATGGAGTTGGGAACCCTATTTCAAAATCAGGGACAATCCGTGAAAATTGGGGACATGTGGTAACCTTAACAATTGCCAGCGTCTCCTCCCTCCCCAAAATACTCACAACTCTGAAAACTCCAGGGTCTATCTCCATACCAAAGGGTGTGTTTACTAAGGTGCACACGGGAGCACACAATTGTGCCACCAAATTAGGACGAAGGCTCATGCTAATTTTTTGGGGGGTGTATATCCATCCCTCTGACGACAGCACAATGCTAATGCACAGTACCGCTCTAACGGGCACACAGGTACACGAGGATCCCGATTCCTAGAGGGGTACGTCTGGGTCATCCGAACATCCACAATAAAGATGGGCCTGTTAGGACCAAATTCTGGATGATGGGAACAAAATGTTCCCGCAGTAAACAGAATCGGGCCCAAGGATGGCCCAGCATGCCTTTGCCTGCCTGTGGGGACATCTTCCCTGCGGCTCCCCTGACTGCCATAGCTTGGCCCCCTCTCTTCCCCACTGCCTGACCCAAGGTTAGCCAGTCAGGGCCTGGATTGGGTGGCGGGGACCCCGTGCATCCGGCCCCAATCCCAGGGGGAGATCCCCTGGCCCAGTCGCCAGATCAGTGCTGCTTATTCCACCTTCGACCCCTTTGACCCACCAGGATGTACACGCCATGACCTGAATTGGCCCTGTACGTCCTGTCGGGCTGGCCCACCCCCGCCCGTCCCCTCCTGCCAGCTCTCCCCATCCTGCTGCTCAGGATGTGTGAGGAGAACCGGAGGGGGAATCGGACCAGGATGGCTTGTGGGGATGCCCATCCCACTCGGATGTGCAGTCCCGCGACCTGTAACTCTGTATCGGGCCTTTAATGTCCCCGTCGAGGTGGCGTTAAGTGCTTGTGCGCTAAAAGTGAAAGGCGCAGTTAGTATATGCCCAAAATGCCCACACTAACCGTGATGTGCTTTCTATGCTCATGTTATGCCTCTAACCCACCCAGTCCTTGTCCAGTTGTGCATTGATCTGTTAGCTTGGGGGTCCACGCTGTTAGCACAGTGCCCTTAACGCATGTCAACCCCCATGTCAACAGCACACTTTAGCAAATACTCCTCCAGGTTTGATAAACCTGCAAGCAGCTACAGTATTTCCAAGTTATAAGTCACACTCAGGCATTCAGTACAATCCAATAAGCCTCTCTTTGTAAAATGGCACTTGGCAGTGGTAAGTACTACTGAAGCCTGCCAGGAATTTCAGCCTATTAGCTTTTCCGAACATCATGTTTCTCAGGAAATTACAGGTTTCACTTGGAATCACCCAGTTATTATAGATTAAATTTATTAGACGGGTTCTTATTTTGAAAAGTTAACCCAGGCCGTGTTGTAATTCCTAAGTTAGCTATTAAAAATATGTACATTTTTATTGATGTTACATTCCCAAATTGCCACAGTAAATAACATCTTGTTCACTGCTGTATACTCTGTGAGTCCTTTAAAGTTGTTTTGACTTGGCACTAAACCTAGCAGGTAGTCGGCATCCAAGAGTATCAAATGAGTTACTACAATGCAGTTTCCCTGAAAATGAGACTTTTCTTCTTCTCCAAAAACTGATTTTAGATGGATGCTGCTCTTTCATTTAAAATAAATCAGCTCAATATTCAGACACCATGGTCAGCATTTTCGAAATGCTGCCATGCTGTTTAAATCTATTATGTCTATTCTGTGCTGCTATCCACAGCAAGGGCAGCGATGAATATACGGATAGTAGCGGTATTCACCCACTATCTGGATAGCTATGCGATTCAAGCCAGGATAGCCTTATTGCTGGCCTACGTTTATGGTTTTATTACATTTTCTACACCACCTTTAGCTGACAACAAAGCGGTTTACAATAAAATCAAATCATAAAAACATAACATATGCCATTCTAGGTCAGACCAAGGTCCATCAAGCCCAGTATCCTGTTCCCAACAGTGGCCAATCTAGGTCATAAGTACCTAGCAGTCTCCCAAAAAGACACAGGTTCCTCAATGCTTGTATTGGGTCAAGCAGTGATATCCTGGGTCCCTTTTAATAATGGCTTATGGACCTTTCCTCCAGGAACTTGTCCAAACCTTTTTTAAACCCAGCTACACTAACAGCTTTTACTACATCCTCTGGTAACAAATTCCAGAGTTTGATTACACATTGAGTGAAAATGTTTTTTCTCTTATTAGTCTTAAATAGGTTACCCTGTAGCTTAATTGCATGTCCCCTAGTCTTTTTATATTCTGATGACGTAAACAATCAATCTACGTTTACCCATTCCACTCCATTCATTAATTTATAGACCTCTATCGTAACTCCCCTTAGCTGTCTCTTTTCCAGGTTGAAGAGCCCTAACCTTTTTAGCCTCTCTTCATAGAAGTATCCTACCATCAATTTACCATTTTGGTGGCTGTACCTTTTCTAATAACGCTATATCCTTTTTAAGATACGGCGACCAGAATTGCATACAATATTCAAGGTGCGGTAGCACCATGGAATGATACAGAGGCATTATAATATCATTTGTTTTATTTTCCATTCCTTTCCTTATGATACCTAGCATTTTATTTGCTCTCTTGGCCGCCGCTGCACACTGGACAGAGGGTTTTAACATGTTATCCACAATGACGCCTAAATCTTTTTCCTGGGCGGTGGTTCCATATGTGGAACCTTGCATCGTGTAACAATAGTTTGGGTTGTTCTTTCCTAGGTGCATAACTTTGCACTTGTCCACATTAAATTTCATCTGCCATTTGGATCTCCAGTCTTCCAATTTATCAAGATCCTCTTGCAATTTTACACAATCCTCTTGGGTTTTAACAACTTTAAATAGTTTTGTGTCATCTGCAAATTTGATAACCTCACTCATTATTCCCTTTTCCAGGTCATTTATGAATATGTCAAAAATCTATGGACCCAGCACAGATCCCTGAGGTACTCCACTATTCACCCTTTTCCATTGGGAAAATTGGCCATTTAGCCCTGTTGTTGTTGTTAAATGCCATCAAGTCGGAGTCGACTCATGGCGACCCTCTGGATAGCTATCCTAAATTGTGTTCGGTCTTCAGTCAGGCGGCTCATTGTTGACAGACTGGTACCCGTAGCTGCTGTTATTGTATCGATCCATCTCATTGTTGGCCTTCCTCTTTTGCGTTGACCTTCTATCTTGCCAAGCATGATGTCTTTCTCTAATGATCTCTCTCTTCGCATGATGTGTCCAAAGTATGAAAGTCGAAGTCTTGTCATCTGAGCTTCTAAAGAAAGCTTAGGTTTGATCTCCTCTAGTACCGACTGTTTTGTTCTTCGGGCAGTCCATGGTATACACAGTATTCGCCGCCAGCACCATAATTCAAAGGCATCAATTTTCTTCCTGTCTGTCTTTATCACTGTCCAGCTTTCACAGCCATATGATGTTATTGAAAATACCATGGCTTGAACAAGTCGAATCTTTGTATGGAGAGAGACATCTCTGCTCTTGAGAATCTTATCTAGATCTTTCATAGCCATTCTGCCAAGAGCAATGCGTCTTTTGATTTCTTGACTGCTTGTTGCTTCTTAGTTGATCCAAGTAGGTTAAAGTTGTTCACAATTTCAATTTCTTCTCCTTCAACGATGAACCTGTTGATTATGCCAGTTGTCATGATCTTTGTCTTCTTTACATTAAGGTGCAGGCCCATTTTGAGACTATGTTCTTTGATTGTGAGAAGTTAATGTTTCAGATCATCTTCACTTTCAGCCAGTAATGTAGTATCATCAGCATAGCGAAGGTTGTTGATGAGTCTTCCACCAATCTTCACACCTCTGTTGTCTTCATACAATCCTGCTTCTCTGATGATTTGTTCTGCATATAAATTAAACAGGTAGGGGGAAAGTATGCAGCCTTGTCTTATTTTAAAACCTTTGCTTATTTTAAACAATTGCTTATTTTAAACCATTCTGTTTCTCCTTGTTCCGTTCAAACTGTTGCTTCTTGATCAATGTACAAATTGTGCAAGAGAACGATCAGGTGTTCTGGTATACCCATGCCCTACCCTCTGCTTTCTTTTTTTTAAATTCTTTATTTTCGTTTTATAACAACAAAGGAAAAGGAAGACATACAGCTAAAAGACAGATACATAACGTGTAATACATACACCAAAGTAAACCCCTACCACCCCCCTCCCCCCTGCTTCTTCTCTAGAAAACTAAGCATTCCCGAAGCGGGCGTGTACTTACATTATTGTGTTACAAAACCTAACGGTGATCTAAAACATGATGAGTGCACATTATACAGGCATGTCGGAGCAATGAGCAGATTGTACATAATCATTAAGCATCTGCCATTTAGACAAGCGAGAGTGAGTTTGGACATGGGGAATAGCTCTCCGAGGTATCTGCTCATATTTACTATATAAGCAGACGAGGTTCCACCATTCATTGACAGTAAGTCGAGAGCTATCCTTCCAATTCCTCGTGATTAAGCATATGGCTATACCCAGCATGAAATCAAGGAGAAAGCGACCCTTCTTAGGAAGAGAGGGGACCTCCGCCACAGAGCGGAGTCCCACGACCTTCCAAGAGAGAGGTTCGTGAAAGTGTAAGATAAATTGAATACGACCCCAGACCCGCCCCCAATAGACCTGTAGTTGAGGACATTCATAAAGAACATGAGCGAAGGTTCCCACAGCAGTATGGCAAGACCAACACAGGTCCCTAGCATTTGGGTTCCATTTGGCTATTTTTTCTGGGGTATAAAAGCATCTGTGTGCAAAAAAGAAGAGAGTTTGGGTAACAGAGGCAGACCGGGAAACCCGCACTACTTTGCTCCAGAAAACGCTCCATTGCACAGGGGTTAAAGTGGTTTGCAGTTCGCGCTCCCAGGCTTGTTGGGCTCTAAAAGTGGCCGTGTCTGTATAAAAGTTAGAGGCTACCCCATGTGTACTACTAATAGAGTGAACTATCTCTAATAGCCCATCCTCAGTAGGGGCAGAGGGCGGCATGATTCGAGCACTTTTGAGGCAGTGTTGAAGCTGCATCAATTGAAAGTAATGTTTCGCTGGTAACGCAAATTCCTTTTGTAAATCAGAAAAGGTTTTCCAACGAGCTGCAGAGAAAAGCTGTTGGGGTGTCCAGATCCCCCTGGAGTACCAGGGTTTCCAGGCTATTGTTCTATTTAGGACTTGAATTCTGGGGTTATTCCATAGCGGGAGTCCGTCCTGAGGACATACATTCGGGCCCAGTGATAGAATGAGAGTGTTAAAGGCCGCAAGAGTATCGACAATCATTGGTGGATGGCGGGTGTCTACTTGATAGGACATACCGGGGAGATGGGTCAACGGAATTGGGCTACTAAGCTCCTCTTCTATGTCAAGCCAAACTGGTCTGCTGTCTGTTGAGGCAGCTATCCATCGGGCACCTTGCTTAAGTAGGAAGGCTTGATGATATCTAAGAAAATCAGGAAATCTGGTACCCCCTCGTTCCTTTGCAGACTGCAGTTTATGTTTAGCTATCCTTGGTGGCTTGCCCTGCCAGAGATAACGGACGAGAAGGCCCTCAATATCTTTATAAGTATGTAACGGAAGTAAGCATGGCAGCATTTCTAAAATGTAGTTCACTTTGGGGACTATCATCATTTTCACAGTTTCTAAGCGGCCCCACCATGTGAGAGATAAGGGAGACCAACGATTTGTGAGTTCACGGACTTTGGAGACTACCTCTTTGGCATTAAAACTGATAGTGTCTTCTAAAGGAGAACAGTAATGGACCCCGAGATACTTCACCATGCGGGATTGCCAAAGGAAGGGAAAGGCCTGCATGTCAGCCTCATGTACCCAGCGGTTCAGTGGGAATGCTACAGATTTGGTCCAGTTAATTTTATAGCCCGATAATTGTGAGTATCCGTCAATCAGATCCAAGACAGCTGGAACCGAATCGAGGGATACGAAGAGCATAAGGTCATCTGCATATGCAGAGAGTTTAATCTCCCTATGACTAAAGGGGACACCTCGAATACGTGCAGACTGTCTAATAAGGAGGGCTAGGGGTTCAAGAGCGAGATCAAAGAGCATTGGTGATAGGGGGCAACCTTGACGCGTGCCTCTTTGGAGGTTAAATGGCTGAGATTTGATGGCGTTTACACAAATACTGGCGACGGGTTGAGTATACATGACTTGGAGATATCGGAGGAAGCCCTCTCCAAAGCCATACCATCGGAGAACTGCAAATAAGAAGGGCCATTCTAGACGATCAAAGGCTTTTTCGGCATCCAGGGAAAGACCCACCCATGGATGGTCGAGATTGGCAGCACTGGATAGCACATGGCACAAGGTCCGAGCATTGTCAGCAGTTGATCTGCCGGGTATAAAACCGCATTGGTCGGGGTGAATTAGAGTAGCCATCATGTCAGATAGCCGGGTGGCCAAGATCGTTGCGAAGATCTTATAATCGGCATTAAGTAGGGAGATTGGACGGTAGTTGGCGGTCAGTAGCGGGTCTCTGCCTTCTTTCTCAAATACTACCACATTAGCTGCAGAAAAGGATCCCAAAGAGGATGTATCTACCGCAAGGGCAGTAAAATAGAGTTTTAAATAGGGAACTAAATCTGCACTGAACGTTCTGTAGAATTCGGTCGGGAGACCATCGGGCCCTGCGGCACGGCCCGAGGCTGTTCGTTTTAGGGCAGATTGGATCTCTGAAGTAGAGAAGGGTTCATCCATCGCATCCCTATCATCTTCAGAGAGGGTCGGCCGCTGAATGCCAGAAAGCAATCGCTCGAATGTCTCTGACGAGAACTCACATTCAGATTGATATAGGCGGGTATAGAAATCCCGAAAGAGCTCTACAATGTCGGAGTCTGTGGTCACTATGCCCCTCCCTGTGGATCTCGAAGGGCCGCTACGCGTTTGGCTTCTTTTTGACCTTTCAAGGCGTTGGCTAAGAGTCGACCGGCTCGGTTATTTTCACGATAATATGTCCCTCGCTGAAGCTCAATACTCTTAGAAGCTGCAGTTGAGAGGATTGAATTATATTGAAAACGGAGACGCTGTAATCGAATTAATACACATGGGTCAGTACGTGAAGTTAGAACTCGTTCGCCTGCTTTTATTTGTTGGTCTAGTATGAGCAGCTGCTGTTTGCGTTGTTTCCGCAGGCGGATTTGATAGCTAGTGATCGTTGCCCGAATGGCCGCTTTAAAGCCCTCCCACCAAGCCCAATTCGCAGTATCTTGGGGTAGATTAAAATGGAAATAATCCTGTATGGCTGCTCGAATTTCTGACTGGAACTCTGGCTGAGTTAACAGGGCTCTATCAAAGAACCAGGCTCCCGAGTTCCCCTGGGGTGCAGTAGTGTGTAATTGAAAGGAAATGGCAGCATGATCTGAAATATGTTGGGAGTGAATCTTTGCAGTGTCCACCTGAGGAACTAACAGTTTTGAGATTAGAAAGAAGTCTATGCGAGACTGAGATTTATGAGGGGAGGAGAAGAAGTTGAAGTCAAGCTCATTGGGGTGTAGTAACCTCCATAGATCAACTAAAGCAAGATCCTTGATCAGGGAGGTAAGCGTGGCGTGACTCTTGGGGGGACCACTCGTCCTAGGCGGCTGTTTGTCAATCAGGGGATCAAGGACTAGATTGAAATCCCCCCCAATGATCAATGAAGTATTAGCAGAAGCCTGCGCAACCTGAGCAATGGTAGCAAAAAAGGCAGGGTCATCAACATTAGGAGCGTAAAGGCATATACATGTAACTTCAAGGCTACCTATCTTGAGGTGAACTCTAGACCATCTACCTTCTGTATCTGAGCTAGTCGCAATAATAGTAGCATGCAAAGATTTCCTAACCAGTATGGCAACCCCACATTTCTTAGAAACGGCTGGGGAATAGGCGGCCACCATGTAAGGTTTAATATTGAGTTTAAGAGTTTCCTTCGAATTTAAATGCGTTTCTTGGAGAAAAATCAGATCCGCTGCTTCCTGACTGAGGTAGCTTAGGATTTTCTTCCGTTTTATCGGATTATTGATTCCTTTTACGTTCAATGAGAAAATCTTACATGGTGCCATCAGTCGGTAATAGACATTTTAGGTGAGGGCGCCTGATAACATATAACATAAGCAGAATCTGTACAACAATGTCATAATCACCGAGTATTCTAGCTAATACACCCCATATTGAAAAGTATGTACCAACGTATCTTAGAGAAGAAGCAAAACCCCCAAAGAATATGGCGACCATATGTCTGCGGGAGGAGGCCCTAGAGAGGAAATAGAAAGACATCTAAAAAAAAGAAAAGAAACACCAGAGTCCATAATTAACACTGTCTCTGATACTCATCGAGGCTACTGTGGGTAGATGGAGTCGGGTCACAGATACCATCAAGAGTAAGGCAACAGACTGCCCACGCCAGACTCTTTGCTAGGCTGCGGCAGATCCAATATGGCAGGTACAGCGGATATGAGGAGACTTGCAGGAATATTCTGGAAGTCAGCGCATCAAGTCGGCTTCTTTGGAATCCAAAAACTCCGCTAGTAGATCAGGGTCCTCAAATGTTCTTGTCTGATTGTGAAGCGTGACTCGGAGCTTGGCCGGGTACATCAGGCCATAGCGTGCTTGTAGTTGTTGAAGCCTCGGCCGGAATTCCAGAAAGCGCTTTCGGCGGTCGACCGTGGGTTTAGCCAAGTCGGGATAGAAGGAGATCTTGTGGCTCTCAAACTCCATATGGCCCTTTGCCCGAGAGGCACTTAGAATTTGCTCCACGTGTTGATATCTCAAAAGTCGAAAAATGATAGTCCGCGGGGTCTTCCTGTTGAGCGTTATGCTTGTGGGTACACGAAGAGCGCGATCAATCTCCAAATCTTTGGTAAAGGTGATTTGGAGCAGGGAAGGGAGGATTTTGCATAAAAACTCTTTCATGTCTCCCGATTCCGCTCCCTCCGGTATGCCCACGAGTCGTATGTTGTTGCGGCGCGCTCTATTATTGCCATCTTCCACCTCTTTCTGCAAGGCCCGCACCTGGCGTTCAACTTTGTCGAGTTTGGACAACCGGGCCGCATGGGAGTCCAATATGCTCTCCATTTTGTCCTGACGCGAAGAAAGCCCTTCTAGCTTGCTTTGCAGCACACCAAAATCTTCCCGCAGCGCTCGGAGTGCTTCACCGTTTGCCTGCACGAGGTTTTTGACCCCTCTAATCTCTACGAGGATTTCCTGCTGCATTTCGGGGCCCTCGCACAAGGCCGGCCCCTTCTGCGGGGACGGAGGTTCAGTTTTGGAACGTTTGCCGTGAGAAGCCGCTGGAGATCCAAATTCCAGGCGCGTTGGTTTGGTCCCCGCCATCTCACCAATGTGCCCCGGCAAGATCAGAGTAGAAGTTCCAAGTATGTGAGGTGTTAATTCAGGATTCTGAGTAGGCCTCTCGGGAGCCTCAGCGTTATGCGACCATCCCGCTGGACATCAGGCTCCGCCCCCCCTCCTACCCTCTGCTTTCTATTTTTTAACCAGTTCCTGATCCACAATAGTACACTGCCTCCTATCCCATGACTTTTTAGTTTTGCCAAAAGTCTCTGATGAGGGACCTTGTCAAAGGTTTCTGAAAGTCCAGATACACTATATCAACCAACTCACCTTTGTCTACTTGTTTATTCACACCTTCAAAAAAACATAACAGATTAGTAAGACAAGATCTTCCTTGTCTAAAGCCATGTTGGCTGTCTTCCATTAGGCCATGACTATCTACATGTTGAGTAATTTTGTTCTTTATGATGGTTTCTACCATTTTTCCCGGTACTGATGTCAGGCTCATCATTCTGTAGTTTCTCGGATCACTCCTGGAACCCTTTTTAAAAAATGGCATTACATTGGCCATCCTCCAATCTTCAGGTATTACAAATGATTTTAATGATAGTTCACAGATTACTAATAACAGGTCTGCAATCTCATATTTCAGTTCTTTCAACACCTTTGGATGTATACCATCTGGTCCAGGTGATTTGCTACTCTTCAGTTTATCAAATAGTTGTAATACATCTTCCTAGTGTATCAAGATTTCTTTCAATTCTTCTGCAGCATTACCTTTAAATACCACTTCAGTCATGGGTAACATCCCTACATCTTCCTCAGTAAAGACCTAAGCAAAGAATTCATTCAGTCTCTCCGCTATAGCTTTGTCCTCTCCTACTGCCCCTTTTACCCCTCTATCATCTAACGATCCAACTGACTCACAGGCTTTTTGCTACGAATGTACTTGAAAAATGAAAGGCAGACCTAAAATTAAGAGCATACATTTTAAGTTCCTAAATTAGGAAGACTTTTCAGCTGAAAAGTAAGCTCCTAAGTGTGGTTGAAAATAGGGTACAATTTTAGAAGCCTAAATGTTGGAGCTCAATTTTTTGAATATCGGGCCCAAATACTATTCAGCCTACCCAAACCACAACCTCTTGAAATCTCTGCATTTCAGCCAATCTACATATGTAAGCAGTAGTTTTCTGAAATCACTATTTACAGATCTGAAGACACATTTGATAAAGGCCATGTAGATGAAATCTGGGATGTGCAAGTCAGAACAACCAAAATTCCATGGGAAGGGCTGCAGTGAAGTTGGGCACATGTAAGTGCTTTTTAAAATTAACCCATCTCAACTCTAAAGCTAAATGTCTCCAAAAAAATATAAAGAAATGGGAAAATGCTGAATAATGAACTGGATACGTGCAAGTTGTTGCTCGATTTTAGAAACTTACACATGTCTGATATGGACAGCAGCAGTCTAGACAACATAGATATGCCTGCAATGGTATTTCAGAATGGGCGCATCTATCTGATGGTCTGCCATTTCGCAAGAGAACACATGCAACAGCATGGCAGCCAAGGAAAAGGTCTCTTTATTTTCCTGCTGTTTTTCTCAAAGAACGAAAAGTATTAAGGGAATGTGAGGGCTTTCTCCTCTTCTATTCACAGGTATTAGACTGCTGAAATGAGAATTTTTTTGTTTCTTTATTCATGCCCGGGAGCACATATAACCTTGGACATGTCCATTGGTGATTTCAGACATTTGGTACTGTCATAAAATTGGCACATGTTTATTTTTAGGAATAACCCCAGGCATGCCTCCACCATGTCCCATGTGACCTGGATGTGAATGTGCTTGGTACATGTAAATCCGAGCCTTTCTAAAATGGCTCTGGGGACCTCCATGTGATGTCCACATCTGAATGGGCATGTCAGGTGTGGAAATCATGAAAAGGACTTCTAAACTGACCCCCATAATCTATCTAAACATGTAAACACTACTATTTCTACATGTAGATACTTCTAAAATGATCTCCTAAATATACCAATGAGCTTGTTTCAAGACTATACAAGGACTGGATTGATTACTTGACCTGAGTCAAGCTTGATTAGCTGACCCTGTGCTGCTGTTCCTTAAACTTAATACTGTTGAATTCTGGCACTAAGAGCAGTCAGGACTGAGTTACACATCGATCAGCAAGCGATGAAGAGCAGGGCTGGCCAACATTCCTTGAAATCTAAACCAATTATTACTGTACATGCTGGCTTCTACGGAGGTGTGCTTATTTCTCTGGAGATCACTGGAGAATTTACTGGAGATTGATGAATAAAAGGGGTGTGCTTGCCATGCTCACCCACTGAGGGGAAGTCTCAGATCATTACCTTGCTTTATCGTATGAATGGCGATCAACGTCTTCATATCTACTGGTGCCATCTGATTGAGAAAAGAAAAGGAAAAGAGGAAGTTAACCATTTTGTTCCAGTCAATGGAAATCTTGAATTGTTTGCAGTGATGAGTTGCCTCACGCTGACTTCTTCAGGGATTACTCTGGTATTTCTGCAGGACAATTAGGCCCAGTTTCACAGTAAGTTACTATTACTTTCATTCTGGTGAGGTAAATCAAAACAATGTTACAGCACTTGAGTCCATGTGTTTTCACTTATATTGAATGTTGTTATTCAAGCCTGTATATTCTTTTTAAACAATCTTCAGTTCCCTATTTTCTTTCAGTGTGGTTCAGAACCTACATTCTGAGTAATGAGAAACAGAAATGGGGGCAGCCCCACTTCCATACTTTGCATATGTTTTACCAGTGAGCTAATATATAATAAGGGAGTAACGTAAAAGGCTTATTTGCGGCATGGGAGCTTACAAAAAGGGTTATATGCAGGAGTAATTTTAAAATGAAAGAGAAGGTGCATGTATAAGAGAGTTTACATATAACTGTGTATGTTTAAACAAGAGGCGTGTTTCTAAAGTCTACACATATGTAGCCCTATTTTGCATAGGCGCTTTACATAGGAATTGTGACATCCAGATAGGGGTTATGGTTGCTGAAGACAGAGCCTTGCTATAAAATACGTATAAGGATGGCGAGAAATACACAGGCATTGCTGGCACATACAACGGGAGCAGCTATTTCAGAATGACCCACATTCATTTGAGCTTTACACGTGCAAGTGCTGGTATTGCCCCTTGGATTACTGGTGAAGGCGCCAGGTCCAAAGCTAGCTGGTACCTGTGTGTACTTTGGAGCAGGTGGAAACACCAGTGTGGACATTTTTAAAAATATGTGTGCATTCCCATTGTAAAACAGGAACTATGGGAGTAATTTTATAAGGAGCGATGGAAAGTCATGCGTCATTTATGCAAAGAAATCATGGATTTTTAGTGATTCTCAAGCATTAACAGACCTTTACGTGCAAAAAGCCGTTAGTATATATTTTTGCTATGGGCATTAGCATGAGCGGAGCTTGGGTGGAGCGCACAGTTGCATGCGTACTTTATAAAATACTGGGGTCTGATATTCAACACCGGTGGCTAGCGATCCTACAGCGGCTAGCCGCCAGTGCTGAATCTTAGATCCAGATATTCAATGCCAGGGCCATATCTGGCCAACGGTATTGAATAGCTGGGTCAGCCGCAGAAACCCAGACGCTAACTGGACAATGGCGATATTGAGCTACTGCCAGATTAGCTTCTGCAGTGAAAGTAAGGCTAGCCTTTGCTGTGCCTTACTTTTGCTGTGTGTCACTAACCGGGCAGCAGCTCGATATTAACTCTGCCCAGTTAGCAATGAGTGGCCCCTCGGAATTCCCCAATGCTAACGGTTAGCACTGGAGCGTGCAGCAGGGGTACCCGTGAATATTCAGTGGCACTAACCAGGTATGCAAACTGTGTAAATGCCTTTGAACATCGGGCCCAGGTGTACACACATTAGATACGCATGAATATTTAAACCAGTCATAGGGCTGGTTTAAGTGCCTGCACATAGATTTACCATGCATTTTCGACCACTTATGCCTGTATTTTATAAAGTACACATGGACTTTATAAACTAGATAAAAATAGATACATGAGAATGCACATTAACCTAAGCACCCCTTATAAAATTACTTTCTATGGGAGTCATTTTAGAAGCCCTATTCATGCTTTGGACATCTGAAAACGGGCATAGAGACATCCAAAGCACAGAGATGTCTCCAGAGCCATTTTAGAACCCTGCTCTGGGAACATCCCCTGAGTGACGACATCCAAGTCTGACCGGAGTGTGATTAAGGCGTGGCCAGGGCATTCCTAGTAACCTGGACATCCCCACCTGATTTCAGAAACATCATGGACATCCGTTGTTATGTCTAACTTTATACTTGCTCCCGGTATGAACAGTGATTGTTTTGGCTGAAGAACCTCCAAAGAGTGTGGAGAAGGCAGCACTCCTTCATTGCCAGTACTCAGCACAATGTCAACAATAGCAGCAGTGGAATTTGAACCCTGGCTGCCTCGTCCCTAGCTCGCTATCCTACAAGCCGAGATTCTGAAATACGGTTCTGGGGACATCTATGTAGATGCCCCCAAAAACATCCATATCGGGCATGTCCACATTTGTGCAATCATGTCTGCACCTGTACTTGTATATCTCTTCTAAAATTCCCTTCTATATGTATAATTTTTTGACATGCCTCCACCGTACCCTTGTGCAACATGGATGTGATCGTGCCAACACATCTAAGTTTGCGATGCTCTAAGATGGCTTTTGGGATGTGAATGTGATTGGGATGTCTGAATAGCCATTTTCAGACATCCACATCACGAATGGGAGTTCTAAAATGACCCTCCTTCGTTTACATGTCTAGAAACCAATTTTTAGAAGTTCCAAGCAGAGCATATGCACTCACACAAACAAGCCAAACACAAGAAGCGAGAAGCGTTGCGGTGGTCACGAACACTAATAAAAACAAGCCCCTACGCGTTTCGGCAAATGCCTTCCTCAGGGGAGTGAGCCTCAAAAAAGTAAAACACATAAAATATAAGTAATATAAGAAAAGCAAATTAGCAGAAATATAACAATAGAATATTACATTAAATACAAAAAAAGCTGAGTAAAAATTATAAATAAACATATTAAACATGTATAAGAAAGGTGGAAATCAGCCCCAGATCAAATGTTAAATGAAAAACCTCCAAAAGACCAGACTAAAAGTTGTCATAAAACTTAGTCATAAAAACACAAATATGGGTACAGGCTAAAAATAGGATACTAAAAGCACTCATAAAATAGAAATTAAAAATAACATACTCATAAGTGAGCACTATGTAAAGAGTGAGGAGGATACCAGAGTCAAATTCCACATTAGTCAGGAACTCACTTGTGAAAAGTTGTTCTGGAAAAGTAGACCACAATAATCTGTATGGATAGCAGTTTTCGACACCTAGGTACATAGACTATACATTTTGTTTAGATGCTAGAAAACCAGGTATTACCTGGAGCGTCTAACCAAATCCATAGTCTAAACATATAGGCACCTATTTTTGACATAGTGCCGCTGAATATCGGCATAAAATGAAACATGGGGCCAGATATTCAGTTGGGCGGGCTATGCGCCACATACCACTGACCTCTAAACCCAGTGATGGCATTGAATATGCAGTTTGGGTGCCCTGAGGAAACCACTGCCCAGCCTAACCAGGTAGTGGTGATATTGGACCGCTACCTGGTTAGCACCCGTGGCTAGAACTAGGTAAGCCAAAACTGGCTAACCAGGTAGCAGTCCAATATCGCCGCTACCCAGTTATCGGGACTTCCCACCTCTTCTATGCCCTGAAAAAACCCCAAACACGCCCCAGTACTAACCAGATAGCATCGGGGCATTTAGGGGACATAGACTGGGATATTTAATGGCATTAACCATGTAGATCCTGTTGAATATCCCCATTTAAGGCATTTACATGGTTTACTTGGCTGTAAACTATGTAAATATCTTTCCAATATCGGGCCCATCATGTTTAGAGGCTGAAATATATGCCCCAGATGTCCTGGTGAAAATTAGGTCTGTGGTGGCGAGACTGTAGTAGAACCTGAGAAAATGGTGAAAAAACAGTCATTTTCCTCTGAGCAAGGAAATAGATCAGGGAGTTTTAGGGTTAAAACTCCAGCTAAAGAAAAAAACTGCATCCACAGAGCTGTTGATAGTGAGCCACGCCCCAGCTCCAAGGTAACCAGGGGAGGTGACGAGGATTACCCAGGGGTGGAGCTTGAGGCTATAGGGCATTCACACTCATATAAGCTCAGGGAAGCAGGGAAGGGGGAGAACACGAAGGAAGGAAGGAGGTGGGCATCCACCGGGGAGGAGGTTTCCACCAGGAAGGGAGAGACCCCGGGTGAGAGAGTGATCACCAGGGAAGGTGTATCCAAGAGAGGAGACTCTTGCAAGGAAGCAGGAAGTAAGGAAACCAGGAGGAACCCTGTGAGAGGAAGGTGTTCCAGCAGCTGTCTCAGGAGGAATCCCTATTGCACGCAGCATTCAGGAAGCTCTAGTTCTGAAGGTAGTTCAGCTTGTAAGAGAATTACAGCTGGCTGGGAGGACGGGAGAGTTTGCCCTGTGGAAAATGCTGGTTATGAGCAATGTACGGGAGTGTTCTTAGGAGAGCCGGTAAGAAGTGTGTCCTCTTCAGCAAAGTCTGGGAAGAGACTGGGTGCTAGAAGAAAGGTGAGCACATTGGAAACCTTACAAAGTTTGATAAAGGATAAGGATCTCCTCAAGCCTTCCAGTTTCCCTCAGCGTAGAGAGGAATCCCAGTGGGGAAAGGTTTTAAGGTTGTTACAGAAACTAAAACCTGCAGTTCCAGAGTCCAGCCAGGTGCCAATTGACTTAGATGATGAGGGCATGCAAGTAGATGAATGTGCTTCAGATAATGTTTCCTCGGTTTCGGAAATTGACTGCTCATTCTGTGTGTGCCAGAAGTGAGAAAGCTCTAAGGTTTTAAAGTTTTAGAAAAACCAAGAAGCTTATCTAAGTGCTTAACCTGCTGGAGAATTATGCAAATGAGGTGCTAACGTTCTTGTGCTAGCCAGGAAGATTCAAAGGACTGATTTGAATGCTTGCAGCCTGGAAGCAAATGTTTAGCAGCTTGAAGGAAAAGAAGCAAATGTTTAGCAACTTGTAGAAAAGAAGTGAAGTGCTGTATAGAGCTCAGCTGAAGTAGAGGTTTGTGCTGAACCAAGCCAGGAACCTAAAGCTAAAATCTTTAATGAAGGAAATAGATTTACTGCTGTGTTAAACAAGCTGAGAAACAGTGCTGCTGTGTTTGCTATAACAGTTTGCTATGAAGTTTTTGTTTCCTTTTTCAACGGAGAAGCATCCAATTTATGTTGTTGTATATTTGAACTGCTGAAAAGAAAAGTTCATTGGCTAAGAAAAATTTTTTTCCTGTTTGCCTTGAAAACCCCGGCTATTCTTTATTAGACAACTACACTACCCAGCAGCCTTGGCTCTGGGAACCCAACTAACAGAAAAGGGACATTAAGAGGTATGCCCTCTACTCCTAGGCAACCGCCTAGCCAGTAGGAGGCGCGACAGGTCTCCATGTCTTTTTTCCCAAAAAGCAATCCTTTATTCTTTATTTGTGGGATTTGATAAACTGCCCTTGCGGACGCGTCAGAGCGTTGTACAATAAAACACTATTGGCTACAGATAATTGAAAAGAATGCCATTAATTGGACAGGAAAGAGGAGCAAGCTAAAGGAATGCGACAGGAAAATACAGAGGCAAGAAAAAACGCAAGAAGGGCGAAGATGGGGATGGAGGGAGAGGAGCTGCAGAAACGGGGACAGAGAGTGTTATTATATTAGTGTTGGGGATCCCGACGAGGGAGGGTCAGAGCCACCAGCGGGAATAGGAAGGTAGTAGGCCTGGTGAAAGAGGTGTGTTTTAAGAAGTGCTCTGAAACGGGGGAGAGATAGCTCCGTGCGGAGAGGGTGAGGGAGAGAGTTCCAAAGGGCAGGACTAAGGTAAAAGAAAGCAGAATGGCGAGTGAGTTCAAGATGGGCTTGGGCAGGGGGAGGGGGGGGAGAAAGAGGCGATTTCCATGTGCAGAACGGAGAAGATGGGTCGGCTGAAGGTGGATGATATCGGCCAGGTACTGAGGGGTGTTAGTATAAAGGACCTTGTGCATGATGATAAGAAGTTTATAGATAAATTGAACGTTGATCGGAAACCAGTGGAGGGAAAGGAGAGTAGGGGTGATGTGAGCCGTGGTAGGGGTATGAGTGATCAGGCGGGCGGCAGTGTTCTGGACTAACTGAAGACGGCGTAGTTGACGGCGAGGGAGACCAGCGAAAACAGAGTTGCAATAGTCTAAACGGGTGATTACCAGAGAAAGAACAAGGTTGGTGATAGCAGCAGTAGAAAGGAATGGTCGAATAGACCTAATCCTACGAAGGTGAAAAAAAGAAGTACGCACCACTGTGGAGATATCATCTTTATGAAGGAAATAGACACTCACACTTCTGATGTGCTGCTGCCTGCAGTCACAGGCAGTAACCTGCACTATCCTTTAGCATGTCAGTTTGTGCTTGTCTCTCCTGGGCTAACCTTACTTCCTCATATAGGAAGAAAGATTAGCCAGGAAAATCAGTGTAAAACAACTGCACTGAAGGATAGCATAGAGGGTATGCAGAATGCATGCAATCAGATGACTAAAAGATTGTTCCCAATATAAAAAAAAAAAACATGCTAAACTCGGTACAATTTTTTAATCATCCCTTAATGCTGAATCTTTATGCCTTCTCAGGGCCGGCGTAATAATCGAGCTGGGAGTAACATGGTGTCTCAACTTCACCTCAGACAACCCACAATCCCTAGGGGCTCAAGTGGGCTGCAAACAACTTGATCCCTCTCCCACCCTTCAAAAACAAAAACAAGCATTGGTAGCCCTAGTGGGCCCCAACCCCCTCCCCCATCCCTGAATGGACTTGGTCTCATCTCCCCCCATCCCCTCAACACCCGCAAAGTTGGGAACCAGGAGTGTAATCCCCACATCTTTTTTTTAATTATTATTTTCTATTCATTTATAACTAATTAGAGACAGCAATCAAGATACCATTGAAAATAGCATATAACAGCAGACCTAGTAAACAATTAGTAAGCCCTAAACAAGGGAATCCAAGAACTATGTAATTCAAAACAAAAACTAGATAGAAATAAAGTCGATCTCCACCTATACCAGCAGAGACGAAAAATTATACATTCAAGTGTCCAAAAAAATCAAATTTCTTATGATTTGGCACCTGACTTTGAGATGACAAAAATTCAGGCTCATAGAAAACAAAGAGTCTCTGATGATATATCAGAATACATTAACAGGGATAATACAGAAAAAATAAGGCACTCATGGAGATAGTATTAGGCTTCAAAGCCAAAGATTTTTTTCAACGATTCTGTGTTTCCCAAGTGATATCAGGAATCATTCTTACAATGACCAAGAAATTTACACTTACGCTTGGGAAAAAAACATTCTGAAAATCTAATCTCTGTCAGACTCCAGTAGGGTGTTGACCAACAAAGTGGCCAATTCCAGATTTTGAGGACACAAACTGTCAGAAATATCCAAAAACGTACTGCAATTACCATTAGTTGAACTTTTAATGGTCTTTCTTAAGGCTTTTTCTTGAAGAGTAGATAATGCATTTTATTTATCTAATAATAAAAGATCAACTAATGATGGTAAGGTCGATTCAAGAATTTCTAAAATGTCCTTCAAGTAGCTCTTGAACATATCTGTTGGAGATATAGTAGAAACTTTGGGAAAATTGGAAGTCTAATGTTGCATTTTCTTAACCACATTTTCTCTATTTTCAATCTTCCAAGATAAAATAACTTCTGATCTGAGAACAGACATACAAGCTTCCTGAGTAGAAATGACAATATTTATTTATTTATTTATCGTTACTTTTATACCGCTCCTTCCTGAGATCAGGAGCGGTGTACAATGAACATTATTACATAGAACACATTTTAACATTCTAAGATTCTAACAGGCAGAACTATGTGCAAGGCAGAATCACTCAACTATATTTTGCAATGTGGCCGAAAATCTTTTTTTACCAGCAGAAGAAACAGCAAAACTCACAGCTATTCCAGTGCCTATATTCCGGGGCAGACGTCCATTCTTGAAAATGAAAGTATTTGGGTTGTGACGTCTACACCTCCTGCAGCTTATTCCTGTTCTCCCTCACAACTTCCTGCAAGGGTGGCCCAGTAGCTGCTTGAGTAATTGTTAAAGAATCTATGGCTGACAACAAATTTTCATCAGAAATTGAAGATGATGAATGAAATCTCTCACAACCAGCAATCCACACATTCTCATCCTCAGGTAATTGATGCAGATTTATAGTTTTTTTATCCTTGATATCTTTGCCGATTGGATAAGCTCAGGGCTGGAGACCAAAGATGCTCTGGGAGATAAAGCTATAGCAGCTCTATCATTCCCTAGAGGCCTATTAAAACATGGATGAACTTGCAACACATTAAAATGGCAGTGAAGCATAGCAGCAATCTGCTTTGCCCTAGCTGAATAGGGTAACACACACATAAGTTGATCTTCCTGAGGCTGTTCCATTGTTTAAAAAGCCTTTGGGTGGAGTGTAAACACATGTATTTTAGAAAACATGTGCATTTGGATGTGCCTTCAATCTAGCTGCAGTTTCTGCAGGATTTGTGCTAGTATTTATAAGATCAAAAAATATTCTGTCTTAAAAAGGGGAGCTTGTGCAATCCACCCACCACACAAAAAAAAACCATAGCTAATTTGAAAAACAAATCTTCGATTTCAAATTTTTAAGTATTTAAATAAATATTTTTATGGGCCTCAAACCAATGAGGGCAACACCAAGGTCACTGCGCTAGGGACTACATTCATTTCATCATTGGCCTATACACAAGAGCTCAAATAGCCAAGAGTCATTTAATAACTATTATGTTCATCTTTAATTGGCTTCCACTATTTATTCAAATAAATCATTGGAATCTTCACTCAATTTTATGAGACACCTAGGCATGTATGTGTCTTTATAAAATAGGCGCCTTCCTGCCCTATTAAACTAGGTGCCTGGTTTTAAATTTACTCCCATAGCCACTGCCACTATATTGATATGTGCTTTTGAATATCAGGCCGATGATATTATGGGACAGTCTCTAATTATGTGCCTTGTGTATTGCTCTATGTACAGTAACTTCACATGAGCCATTGACGTGCATAATATATTACTAGGTCTTTAGTAATAAAGGAACATCGTTCTCCTGCTTTGCCTATACACACACACATTCAGATATATGTGTGAAATTTGCTAGTGGTTTTGAGAATGAACGCCATGGCTTACCACAGGGATGATTGGCCATGTTTGCTCAGTTCATATAATTGAAATCCCTGACAAAACCAGTTGGTGAAACCTATGGCCAAGGTTGGAGTGATGTCGAGTTGAGCAGTTGGAGCATTGTTTATGAACTGGTCACGAGATTTCTACCCTCGAGATGAGCAAAATAAGTTATTGACTGAGCGGTTTTGCCTTATGAAACACCATTTTTGATATATTTAGGTGAAACTTTTTCTTTTGAAATATTGAAACATTGATGTGAGTTTCTTGGGAGCGATGATGAAAGTTAGCAGTGTGACCTATAAGTTTTGGTCACTCTATTGAGATCCCTTTTTCTTACTTGAAGGATTGTGGGATGCATCTGTTCAGCCCATTGGTGAAAATTTGATGTCAGTACTCTAAGAAGGGCTTATACATTGAATATTGAGTTTCATATATTATATTTAAAGACATTATATTACTTGTATGGAGCAGTCATTTTTTCTTTTTTGGATCTTTGCATTGTTTGGATTAATTTACCACAACTTTAGGTAAATATTTGCGACCTAACACACATAGACAACAGTTTCTGGAGGCTGGTGATATGTAAATCACAGAATAATGCTCATCACTGCCAGGGTTGGCCTGTCCATTGAGCAAAGAATGTTGCTTGCTGAGGGCTCCGTGCTTCAGGGGGACCCACGCAAACTTCAGGGCCGGCTTCAAAGGGAACCGGGGATGCCAGAGACCCCAGCTCGCCTCTGCACAGAACTGGAGTGAAGAGCAGCATGCTCCTTCATGGGTGCTGTGTTCACGTGAAGCCCACGGAGTGCTGGGAAACAGGAAATGACCTTTAACCTTTCCCAGCACTCAGCGGGCTTCACCTTAACACAACACGAGTGAAGAAGCATGCTGCTCTTTACTCCAACGCTGTGCAGAGGTGACCCAGGGCCTCTGGCATCCTCGATTCCCTTGTAAGCTGCTTAGTCAGGCTCTTTGGGGTGGGTGTGGGGGATAGGATATGACTGAAAATGGCTGATGGGGGGCTAAGAATGGAAATGGGCTGATGAAGGACTGGGATAGGACTGGAAATGGGCTGATGGGGGGGCTTGGACTGTATATGGGCTGATAGGGGGCCGGGATAGACTACAAATGGCTTATGAGGGAGGCTAGGATTCCTAGTAACATGTATCTATTCAGTTTGATTACACCTGTAAATAGATTGTAGATAGTTTCCCTTGGAAAATGGACATATGGGGGGAGCTAGGTTTGGAAATGGGCTGATGGGAGGCTAGGATAGGACTGGAAATGGGCTGATAGGGGTCTAGGATAGGACTGGAAATGGCTGATGGGGGCTAGGAATAGAAATGAGCTGATGGGGGGCAAGATAGGACTGGAAATGGGCTGTAGCGGGGCTTGGACTGAAAATGGGCCGATGGAGAAATGGGATAGGACTGGGCGGGGAGGGGGGGGGCTAGGATAGGACTGGAAATGGCTGATGAGGGGGCAAGAATAGAAATGAGCTGATGGGGGGCAGAATAGGATTGGAAATGGACTGATGCGGGGCTTGGAATGCAAATTTATTTATTTATTTGTTCTTATTTACCACCTTTCGAGAATCAAGGTGGTTTACATAAAACTTTAAACAGTGACTTTTACATTAAACAATGTTAACAGGATTAACAGAATTAATCATTATACAATTTAACATAAGTAATTGGTAACTTTAAACAGTAACTTATACATTAAACAATGTCAACAGAATTGACAGACTGCCTGTCAATTCCCAGTCTGCCCAAATGGGCTGATGGGGAGCGCGGATAGGACTGGAAATGCTTGATGAGGGGCTAGGAATGGAAATGGACAGATGGGAGGGCGAGGATAGGATTAGAAATGGCTGATGGGGGGTTTGGACTGGAAATGAGCTGATGGGGGGCTAGAATAGGACTGGAAATAGTTGATGGGGCGGGCTTGGACTGGAACTGGGCTGATGGGAGGCTAGGATAGGACTGGAAATGGCTGATGGTGGGGCTAGGAATGGAAATGGGCCAATGGGGTACTGGGATAGGACTGGAAATGGCTGATGGGGGGCTAGGACTAGAAATGGGCTGATGGGGAGTGCTAGGACTGGAAATAGGTCAATGTTGGGGGATGATAGAATGGGATTAGAAGGGAGCGGATGCTGGATGGGGCTGGAACTAGAAGGGAGCTGATGTTGGGGGAGGACCAGAAGGGGATGGTGCTGGGAGAATGAGGATGGAGAGGGGAAAAGATATTTTGTGTGGGAGGGAAGAAAAATCTACGATTGGCCGGGTATTGGGAGAGTAAGTGGAAATTGAGGATGGAGAGGTGAAATTTGAGTGGATGAAAAAGAAATAAAGAAAGAAATGGAGGAAAGAGCAAAAGGGTAAAGATCAGTATGTTGAAGCAGATGTAGAGAGAGAATGGAAAAAACTAGAATAGACAAGAAAGGACAAATGGACAGCAGACAATGGAGAGTTAGCCAAAGACACAAAGAAACTAGAAGAAAGTGACTGGAGCAATTGCAACTGAAAAATAAAGTGCCCAAACAACAAAAGGTAGAAAAATACTTTTTTATTTTAAATTTATTAACTGGAATATTCAGTCCTGGGAAATGTGCATTACAAATGTCTTTGGGCTTTTGTTTAGTACAAGTTGAAATTAATCTATAATTTATTTCTCCATTGTTGTTGTACATTCAAAGTTTGGCTTTTGGGGTCCCCAATTTAATTATTGTCTTTCTATTTCTAAATTGTGATCTCTTGTTCTTTGTTTGGTGACGGTCTATGTTCTGCATGTGTAACCGAGCTGAGGTATTCTGTTTATGTAGTTTTTATTTGACATTGCCACTTGTTCTCTTTCCCCAGTAGGAGATGTAAGGGTATTCTCTGAGATATATTGGTTTAAATTTGCTGTGTTGCCTTTTTGAAAGGTAGGGTTTGGTGCTTTCTGAGTCCTGGTAGTGCTGTTATGATACGGTGGGCTTGCTATGGATTCTAAATGGGGCAGTGTTTATAGTACTTCCTAATGTGCCTGGCGGTTGGCACTGGAGTATAGTAATGTAGAAATCTGGTAGTCTTTCTTTATCCAGACACTCACTAAGAGTTATGCTTACTAAAAGTTAGCGCATGTTAACATTATGCAAATACTTATGCAAATGAGGCACCGCAATGAGTCTCCGCACATGGCCCCGCACCCCCCTTGGGCCGCCCCTGATCACTGCCCTAAAAAATTAACCATATATTGCATATTTGAATGGAAAAAGATGCAGTTTATATTATTAACAGAGGGATATTCTTCTTGGTATTGGAGATAGAAGCAGTAGTTAAGTTCAGGAAAGCCTAGATAAGCGTAAAGGATGCCTAGATGCAAAGAAGTGACGAGAAAGCCAGAGATCAATTGGGAGTCTATGACTATGAACCAGGAATGAAATAGGGCAGATTCGATAGACCTTTTGTTTCTTATCTGCAGCTGTTTTATCTTTTTCTATTGCAGTTATGATCCCTGTAGTTTAAACCATTTTTTTCTTTTGTTTTTGACCTTTCTCTTTTTCTTGGCTGGAACTACAACTCGAGAACTTTTTCTCCATATAAAAGTTGATTACTATCTGGAGAACCGGAGAAATGAAAACGGCGCTCTTGTGCCAGAACATTTTATAGGATGCTAGTTGTTCATTTGCTCCCTTGTCTGACCAGCCCGCCCTCCCAAGTAACATGTAAGTTACAGAGGCATGTAAGATATAGACACACTTGGAAAATGAATGATATGAGAACCCATAAGTCTACTGTGGAATTGCATTGAGCTTTTCAAAGGCAATAGTACTCAGATCTCATTTCTTCACATCTCCATCCCTACAAAAGGGAGACATCCTGATTACCCCTCCAAAAGAAAAGGGTCCTCTATCAGCTCTTCTGTTAAAAGCTGGCAAGAAATGATATTAGCATCAAATCCCTTCCCTCATACAAAGCACAACATTCTCAAATGTATTCCACAGTTGGAATACATTTTAAAAGCATAATCTCCTTGGCAGGGTCCTGTGGAAATGACAATGCTGCCCCCTGCCCCCTTCCCTCTCCTCCCCAATCAATGGAGCACTTCACAAACCTCTCTTGTGTCCCAACATTATGAAAATTTTCCGAGGGCTAGCTGTGTTAGTCTGGAGTAGCAAAACTGACAGAGGCAAGTGGTACCTCATCGATGACGTGCAGCATATGCAAGAGCTCTAAAGGCCTCTGCTGGTTTTTAGGGGTGTTTCAGCCCTACACCATGATTGGCTCTGCTCTGTGTAGGTAGCTTGAGCTGCACGGGTCAAGATTTATCTGCAAAGCAAAGTCAATCATGGAGGAGGGCCGAAACACCCCTAAAAATCAGCTCAGAGCTTTGGAGCACATGTATGTGCTGTACGTTTGATGTGCAGTATGTGAATGGGCTTCAAAGCACCATGCTGGTTTTCACTGCTTGTCTACCACTGTCTGATGCTCGTGTTCCCAGCCTGCCCCCAAGTTGGTCCTGGCTGGCTCACTGTACTGTAGGGTTGGCAACCCTGCAATTCTACGGCTGCAGATCTCCGGCCTACTCAGATGCTGAAGCCTGAACCAACAACTAACTGCCACTCTACACTATATACCCCAAACCAAAAATAGAGTGAAAATGATTTTTTTGTAAGCTAGCGTGTATGCATTTTTGTCGGAAGAGCAGCCATGAGGTTAAATCCACCTCTCGAAGCTATACTTCCATTTTGCTCAAATTTTAATGAGCCCACATCGAAGCTGTATAAACACAGGTAAAAACACCATAAATAAGTGCCACCTACGTAAAACCAAACTATTCTATGGTCTTGTAAAAAACTGCAGAAGTCCAAACAGAAAGATAAGAACAACTACTTATTTTAGTTGTTCTCTCACTGTTTTCTCAACAGTGCTCTCACAGATCTTCTCAGGCTTCGCACAATATACACTGCAGTTACAGAAAAGTACACAGCACTGCGTTTCGGGCAAATACCAAATTCGTGCCCTGTCTCAACGCTTAAGTCAACTGCAACATTAAAACAGTCTCCCGGCTGATCAAAAACGCCAGTGCATGCTCAATAGCGGTCTGAACTACGTAGCAGGATTCATGATTTAAATAGCGCAAAACAACCAATCAACTCGTATATGACCAATCAATATATGATGGCTGCTCTTCCGACAAAAATGCATACACGCTAGCTTACAAAAAAATCATTTTCACTCTATTTTTGGTTTGAAGCCTGAACCAAAGCTGACCAAAGAAGGTGGTTTCCTGCTACAAAGGACTTTTGCTGTATTCACAGTCTCAGACCTGACCTTCACACAAATGCTTGCCAAGTGATCATACCTGAGCACAGGGGCGGCTCAAGGCAATCTGCTGCCTGAGGCGAAGAATGAGATGGCGCCCCCCCCCCCAACCTTAGAGGGGGGCAGGGCTTTTTCAGAAATCCAATCAGAAACTGAACCAAACCAAAAAGCTGATTAGATAATATGGAGGGAATGCAAGATGTTTGCTCATAGGGCTGTATCGAGCTGCAATCGCACCCTGTGCGACTTGCAGCTTGGGTGCATGCCCCCTCTCTCCCCCCATACCTCCGTCCAGCGCTGCCTACTCTTTCCCTGCTGCTGCCACCCTCTGTTTTTTTCACGGCGGTGCCGGCAGCAGGGAAAGAGCAGGCAGCGCTGGATGGAGGCATGGGGAGGAGGAGGGGGGGCATGCACCTAATCTGAAAGGCGCTGGCACTTTAAGCAGATCTGTCCCTCCCTGCTCTGACATCGCATCGGAGAAGGGAAGGACAAGACCTGCTTAAAGTGCTGCGGAAAGGCTTGGGAACGCATTTTAGCTGCCTGCTATTCTCCTGCCAGCGGCGGCAGGGCAACAGTAGACATGCGCCCCCCAAGCCTTTGCACCCTGTGCGACTGCACTGCTTGCACAGGGCTAGGTACAGTCCTGTTTGCACACAAAAGAACTAAAAGACAGCAAGAACCAACAGCATAGTTTATAAAACTAAATTATAACTCATTTTTATTTTGTTATAAACTGCGTTATGGTTCTCGCTTTTTCTTTTTCAACATATATTTTGCATCCACAGTAGGTGCAGAGCAGAACCAGGACATTCACCCACAGAACTCAATATTAAAAAAAAAAAATCTGATTCTGATCATCTCACTAACAACAACAACAACCACTATTCTCCAGTACCAGGCATATTGTGAACTAATAAAAAAAACCTTACAACAAAGAGCAAACCTACCATACCATACCATAGCATATCAGCACAAACTTCCAAAAGTCACATAAGGAGCCCATCCAAAAAAAGCGTCACTGTAAATACTACAGTGGGCCCTGGAACATCCATACGCCTATCTGAAAAGCTGAACAAGTTGAATTACTACAGTATAGTATAGATCTTTATATACAAACTCTATGTTAACAGAACACCTGATCTCAGTCACACATGCACAACATCGACCCTCACCAAGTACAGAATAAGTAACCACAATCTAAAGTAAAAATAAAAATATGTAGACAAAATTTAAACTGAAACCCCAAGAAGCCAGAGTCCACATGCAGTGCAACATCAGATAAATAAGAGATGCAGTTCCCTAATACTGTGTAAAATATAAAAATAGCAGAAAGTCCATTCACTAAAATTAAATAAAATTATTTTTTCTACCTTTGTTGTCTGACCATTTTATTCTCTGATCATGCTGGTCCCGATCTGAGGCTTCTGCTTTCCTGTCTTCTCTTAGCTCTCTTTCTGTGGTCTATGGTCCATGGTCCATCTGCCATTTCTTATCTCTTCTTTTGTTTTCTTCACTTCCTTCCATCAACCCATTTCCAGTTCCAGTAACCCTCCCCAGTATCAGCCCCTTTTCCAGTCCTCCCCTCCCAGTACCTTCCAATGTCAACCACCTTGCATTCCCATGACTGCCACTGGTGTCCATTCTCTTCCAGTCCCCCTCCTTCCCCACTGTCCAGCCCTTTCTAGTCCAAATACCATCCCAGGTATCAGCTCAGGTCCACTCTCAGTGCCAGCCCCCAGTCAGCTCCCTTCCAGCCACCCTACCCTCTGTCCATCTCTCTTCCAGTGCCATTCGCATGTCAGCTCCCTTCCAGCCTCCTCCCCATTACCCAGCCACCAACCACTCCCATCCCCAAGTGTCAGCTCCCTTCCAGTCCCCCTTCAATACATCCCAGGTGTCAACTCCTTTCCAGCCCCCTCCTTCCCCCCCCTCCTTCCTCCGTGTCAGCTCCCTTCCTGCCCCCTCCTTCCCCTGCAGACCCTCTCAGTATCCACTCCCTTCCAGTCCTGTTCTACCATCCCCCTGCATCAACCCATTTCTAGCCTTAGCCCCTAGTTTTCTTCCAGGGCCAGCAGCACTCTCCTCCTCTCCCCCATTAGCCCATTTCCTGTCCCATCCCATTTCTAGTCCTATCCCCTTTATCAGCTGACTCCAGTCCTAGCCCCCCAATCAGCCCATTACCAGTCCTAACTCATTTCCAGTGCTAGCCCCCATCTGCCCATTACCAGTCGTAACCCTCCAGTAAGTCCATTTTAAGTCCTAGCACCCAAATCAGACCATTTCCTGTCCTAGTCCCCCCCCCCCCCCGTAGCCCATTACCAGTCCTAACCTCCCATCAGCCCATTTCCAGTTCTAACCCCCCCTCCGATAGCCCATTACCAGTCCTAGTCCCCTCCTGATCAGCCCATTTCCAGTTCTAAATCCCCATCAGTCCATTTCCAGTCATCACCCCCCCATCAGCCCATGTCCAGTTCTAACTACCCCCCATAGCCCATGTCCAGTCCTAGCCCTCCCCCGATAGCCCATTACCAGTCCTAGCCCCCCTTCCGATCATCCCATTTCCAGTTCTAAACCCCCATCAGCCCATTACTAGTCCTAGCCCCCTCCCAATCAGCCCATTTCCAGTTCTAACCTCCCCAGATAGCCCATTACCAGTCCTAGCCCCCCTTCCGATCAGCCCATTTCCAGTTCCAAACCCCCATCAGTCCATTTCCAGTCCTAACCCCCCATCAGCCCATTTCCAGTTCTAACCCCCCCATAGCCCATTACCAGTTCTAACTCCCCATCAGCCCATTTCCAGTTCTAATCCCCCCATCAGCCCAGTTCTAGTCCTAGACCCCCCCCCCCAACCAAGGGAAATTGAAAAAATAATAAAACTTCCAGCATAAGAAGTAGCTGCCACTGCTGCTCCAGCGGCGGCAGCGGCAGAATGAGGAGCCCCGCAGCTGCCCCCCCAGAGAGCCTGCTGGTTTCCCCTCCGCAGCGGCTCAGCTTTTGCAGAGCTGCGGCAAAAGGAGAGTGTCTCCCTTTCACGTGGCTCTGTTAAAGCTGAGCCGGCTGTGCTGATGGGAAACAGGAAATCAGTGACTTCTGGTTACTAATCAGTGATTTATCACTCTGTCTAACTGTAATCTTATGCTGCTACAATTTCTTATCTCACATTTCTAATTATATATTTTTAGCTATATGTCTGTATATTTTTCTACCTCGCTGTCCATAATAAACATTATATTTATATATACAGACGAGACTTCTTCCGTGGCTCATTACCAGCACACTCATAGAACTTCAGGCTGGGTATTAGCAGCTAATTTCCTCTAGACATAATTGAAAGCATTACTTACCTTTTGTGTGCTACTAATCCCTACAATACCAATCATGCCACCCTCCTGAGGTTGCTGTCCTATGCAGGGGCACTGTTTCCACAATGGGTCACACCGGCCCTGCTCCTTAGGACTTTTATCCGTGTATTAAGTAGAAACTTAGGTCCTGATTCCTGATCCACTAAGTGGGAAAATAGCTTTAAAAAATCAGGCTCTTACTCTGTAAGCCTTCTGGGTAAAGGAGACTACTATGCTTCAATTGAATTTGCCTTGAACTAACACCACAAGGGTATGAACTAAATATCAATAAATCTAAATCTAAAATCTAAGAATTTAAGGACCTGATAATGAGTTGGGCAGGCTATGCGCCCCTACAGTGCATAGCCCTGCCCGCCAACCCTTAACCCTGGATATTCAATGCTGGGGTCATGCGTGTAGGGGAGTTAGAAGGGGATATTCAACGGCACTAACCATGTAAGTGCTGTTGAATATCCCCATTTAAGGCATTTACACAGTTTACTGGGCTGTTAGCCATGTAAACGCCTTTCGAAAATCGGGCCCTAAGTTCTTAACTTTGAGAGTTAGGTTTCTAAATTGGCCTCTTTGAAAATTTACTAGGTTGAGGTCCTAAATTTATGTTGCAAATTTCACTTAATTCTTAAATTTAGGAGCCTAAAAAGTAGATGGCAACAGGGATAGATTTAGGACAGAGGGGAAAAAAGCTAGGAGCTTAGAACAGATTTTCAGGAAATGCCCTCATTACCCTCCCGACACTCAGTGCGCCGGTGAGCTCAACTTGAACAGAGCCACGGGAAAGAGGGAAAACGCCGTTCTTTCATGCGACTCTGCAGAGGTGCACCAGGCTTCGGGCCTCGGGCCTCCCCGGCTCCCTCTGAAGCCAGTCAGGCAGGTGTGGGGCCTCCCGAGGTGCAGGGCCATGTGCGAGCAATATTCCCGCACAATGGATGGGCCCGGCCCTGAAGTTATGGTTCAATAGCCAGCGTGAGACTGTGTTGAAGCATTTTGCCAGAGTGGTGTGAATGGATTTCATAGTAGAGAAGGGCACATATAGCACGGCATCATCTGTATATATGTGATAATATACATTGAGCCAGATTCTGCAAGGAGCACGTCCGGGCTGTCCAGATGGCCCCATATAGGATGGGGGACAACAAGAAGCAACAAAGTATCTGTAAAAACTGTAGGAACAAAAGAACATATACCAAAGACTGGCAGGTAATTCAGGTTTTACAAACCCCTTTTATTGACCCCTATGCGTTTCGGCCAAAGGCCTTCTTCAGAGGGTGCAAATGAGGGTGCAAACCTCGGGAAAAACAAATACAAAATTTAGAAATTTAGAAAGAAAATCATAATAAAAACACCATCAGAAGATACACCGTTAATGTAAAATATAAATATAAATGAATTAATAATATAAAAAAATTAATGATAAAACAAACATACAAATTATTGCAAATCAATAAAATCAATATGACAATAAAACTGTATTGTACAATAAAACGTATATGTCATATAAATTATAAAATATTATCTATATGAACTATTATATAGAAAAGATGAGGAGGATATAAAACAAAAATTACCATATAACTAATAAATTATGTGTCGTGTCATATTCAATCCATAAAGGATAAATGACAATAAATAAAATCATAAAAACATAAAAATATGTAAAAATATAAAATATAAACGTATGTATAAATATACTTAAAAACCGGTACCATATAGGATGGGCCCGTTTGGAGCAGATTCTGAAACCCAGGAGCAAAACATTCCCACGGCTGTCAGAATCGGGCCCGAGGATGGCCTGGCATGCCCCTCTCGCAGCCATGGGGATGTTCTACCCAGGGCTCCATCTGCCCTCACCACAGACCCCCGAGTCCCCACCGTCTGACCCAATGGGGGCCGCTGGGACCCAGATCGGGTGGCGGGGGCTCACCCTCCATGTCCTGGTTCTCCTGTGGGGGGGTTCCTGGGCTCCATAGGGCTACCAGCCACATTTGGCGAGGTGTCCCGCTCTTATTCTACCTCAGAGGTGGTATGAGCAGAGCATCACCCGGCAATCCTGGGACGTACAGGGCTGTCCTGGAATTGGCCCTGTATATCCAGGGGTTGGCCATACCCACGCTCCATCCTCTCTCTGCCTCGTCATGCCTCTGTCCACCACAGCACGTACAGTAGCTCTGTGCGTGCAGTGGGGGACAGAGGTGGAATACCAGCAAGGCGGATAGGGGGTAGCACGTCCAGGCGGGATGTGCTTCCCCTCTATCTGCCTCTTAGAATTGGGCCCATTGTGAGCCTGTATGATTGCACAGAGGGGCTGTCACAATCCGGAGACATGAATCCCCTTCATCACTGAATACTACTGCAACCCTCATCACCATTGAGTACTATAATGCAGAATGTAGTTGAGGTTTGTTCCAAAACAGGACTGAAAATACATGATTAAGAGCCCCTTTTACTAAAGCCAATGATTGGTTAATGTCAGGGCTGGCCAAAGGGTTTCTGACCACTGTGCTGAGCCATGCCGCCACCCACCAGTGCCACCGATTCTGTCCTGGGGAAGTGGGTGACGGCTGCGGCAGCAGCGGCAGTAGTTTAAAAGTGGCAGCTTTGTGCTGCCGCTTTGTTGCCCACAGCAGGTCATGTGTTTCAGCACACATGGCCTGTCGCTTCTGACCCCCCTCCGACAAGTAAGTTACGTCGGAGGAGGATCAGAAGTAGCAGATCATGTGTGTTGAAGCCACATGACCTGCTTCAGGCAACAAAGTGGTAGCACAAAGCCGCCCATCTGGGTTGGCTACCCTAGGCAGCCACCTAGCTCACCTAGTGGACAGACCGGCCCTGATTAATATGTGCTTTAACGCACAGAAACTGGCAACTGGGAACACTAATGTGCAGGCACACCAGGAGCTGCACATTAAAACGCATGGTAATTGGCTTTCGTGCAATGAGGGGGGAAATGGGTGGAGTGTGGGTGTGGAGAGCCCATTACCATTAGCACCAGGGGCGGCCCAAGGGGGGTGCGGGGCCATGTGCGGAGACTCGGTGCGGGGCCTCATTTGCATAAATATTTGCATAATGTTACCATACACCAGAGCTACTCAATTCCAGTCCTGGTGGCCCGCAACCCTGCAGGTTTTTGGGATATCCCTAATGATATGCATGAGATATATATGCATTAGAGATAGCCTGCTAACCTGACTGGTTTGTGGCCCTCCAGGGCTGGATTTGGAGACTCCTGCCTTACACCTCTGTCATTTAAGATTGTGAGTGGGCAAGGTACAGATGTTCTAGACATCAAAAGGGTAGATAGAATGTGTCACATTCCTCCTAGATTCTCAACACCACCAAAAAGTTGTCTAATAGACAATATTTTGGTGGTGGTGAGAAGCAAGGAGGAATGTGACAAATTCTAACCTTTTTGATGTCTTGGACATCTGCACCTTGCCCACTTACAATCTTAAATGACAGAGGTGTAAGGCAGGGGTCTCCAAATCCAGCCCTGGAAGGCCAAACACCAGTCAGGTTGGCAGGCTCTCTCTAATGCATATATATCTCATGCATATCATTAGGGATATCCCAAAAACCTGCAGGGTTGCGGGCCACCAGGACTGGAATTGAGTAGCTCTGCCATACACTAACTTTTAGTAAACATGCCTCTTAATGAGTATATGGATAAAGAAAGACTAAAAGGTTTCTACATTACTATACTCCAGTACCAACCGCCAGGCACATTAGGAACTACTACAAACACTGCCCATTTAGAACCCATCCAAACATATACACCCCCAGGAATCAACACTCCAAATCCCAAATATAAATCTTGATTCCACTCATAGCACCGTGTGGAACTACTACTCCATTGCTGGATACACTCACGTGCTCCCAAAGTTCCGAAGACTAGTATATGTGCCACCAATAAATTTTTTGTCGGATCGCTCACCTTGAAAGGGAAGTATCCCATTCTCGGAGTGAGCCCTCCATTTTAATCAATTTTATAGCATGCCACCCATGGGCTATTTAAAAACCCGACTCCACGACACAAGTCGCCGTCAGAATCCACATATCAAGTCGATAAAAGTTAGGACGCTCGTTCATGCTGATAAACCACTCTCCAAATCAGTCCATCCTTCATACTGCAACTGACATAAGGTAGAGAAAAGGTACTTAGCTTCCTCAACAGAATAGAAGGAAAAGATAAGTCGGCTGGAGCACAAACACTTTCTCCGTAGCTCATCCAATCAAATGGGTACAGCTCCAACGCCGATAAGGCACTCCTTCCCAATGCCGAATATCAGGGGTCCTTGCGACACTAATAGTGTTTCAAGCCGCGTCTTCATTCAGCTCTTCATCAGGCTTTTGAACCCCTCCCCACAAAGTTCCATTTAAATGCCATAATAATGTGACGTCAGAGGAATCCCAACGTGCAGATCCTTCACCAAACTTTATTGCACCGACAAACCCCACCAGTCAATCTCCACATTCATGCCCCGTGGTGACATAGAGGCCAATCGATAGATCCAGTACTGCTCCCGCAGATGAAGGCGGGCTCTTCGATCCCCACCACGACTGGGGACTGGGATCACCTCCAATATGCGCCATCGCAAATCTGTAAAGTAATGCCCGAACTGTTGACAATGTTGTACCCCAGGGGCCCCCTCTTGCCGCCGATTAATTCGCGAGCGATGTTCTTGCAATCGCTTCCTCACTGACCGAACTGTGCTACCCACATACAAAAATGGGCAAGGACAGACCAGTACGTAAATTACAAACTCCGTGTAACAATCAGAAGCTTGCAAAGAACGATATTGTACACCTGTATGGGGATCCTCCCAATTCTGTCCCTGCACTGTGGTGTCACAAAAGTCACACTGGCCACAAGCATAATGGCCCCGAGTGTTATCACGGTAGTCGGACCCTAACCCACTTTGGGCAGCCGTCTGCACAAGCCAATTACCCACAGTGCGGGATCGACGATAGGCTATCATTAGGGGCTTCCGAAAACATGGATGCAAAGAGAGTACTTCCCAATGCTTCTTCAAGATGTGGAGTATCCCTGGAGCCTTTGGCACAAAAGGGAGTACCCCAATTATTACATCCTTCCGTACACCCCTCCCCGATGTACTATCAGAGCCCTCCCACCACACCGGGTGGTTGTAAAGAGCCCGTTTAAAAGCCATCCTCACCAGGGTCTCAGGATAACCCTTTTCCAACAACATCGCTCGCGAATTAATCGGCGGCAAGAGGGGGCCCCTGGGGTACAACATTGTCAACAGTTCGGGCATTACTTTACAGATTTGCGATGGCGCATATTGGAGGTGATCCCAGTCCCCAGTCGTGGTGGGGATCGAAGAGCCCGCCTTCATCTGCGGGAGCAGTACTGGATCTATCGATTGGCCTCTATGTCACCACGGGGCATGAATGTGGAGATTGACTGGTGGGGTTTGTCGGTGCAATAAAGTTTGGTGAAGGATCTGCACGTTGGGATTCCTCTGACGTCACATTATTATGGCATTTAAATGGAACTTTGTGGGGGGGGTTCAAAAGCCTGATGAAGAGCTGAATGAAGACGCGGCTTGAAACACTATTAGTGTCGCAAGGACCCCTGATATTCGGCATTGGGAAGGAGTGCCTTATCGGCGTTGGAGCTGTACCCATTTGATTGGATGAGCTACGGAGAAAGTGTTTGTGCTCCAGCCGACTTATCTTTTCCTTCTATTCTGTTGAGGAAGCTAAGTACTTTTTCTCTACCTTATGTCAGTTGCAGTATGAAGGATGGACTGATTTGGAGAGTGGTTTATCAGCATGAACGAGCGTCCTAACTTTTATCGACTTGATATGTGGATTCTGACGGCGACTTGTGTCGTGGAGTCGGGTTTTTAAATAGCCCATGGGTGGCATGCTATAAAATTGATTAAAATGGAGGGCTCACTCCGAGAATGGGATACTTCCCTTTCAAGGTGAGCGATCCGACAAAAAATTTATTGGTGGCACATATACTAGTCTTCGGAACTTTGGGAGCACGTGAGTGTATCCAGCAATGGAGTAGTAGTTCCACACGGTGCTATGAGTGGAATCAAGATTTATATTTGGCATTTAGAACCCATAGCAAACCCGCCGTATCCTAACAGCACTACCAGGACTCACAAAGCACCATACCCTAACTATCAAAAGGCAACACTGCAAATATTAAACCAATACATTTCAGAGAACAATAATACATGACCTACTGGGGAAAGAACAAGTGGCAATGTCAAATAGGAATTACATAAACAGAATACCTCAGCTCAGTTACACATGCAGAACATAGACCATCACCAAACAAGGAATCACAATTTAGAAACAGGAAGACAATAATTAAACTGGGAACCCCAAAAGCCAAACTTGGAATATACAACAACACTGTAGAAATAAAACTATAAATTAATTTCCTCTTGTACTAAACAAAGCGCAAAAATTAATGATGCACATTTCCCAGAGCTGACATATTCCAGTTAATAAATTCAAAATAAAGAGATATTTTTCTACCTTTTGTGCATTTTTTTTCAGTTGCAATTGTTCCAGCCACTTTCTTCTGGTTTCTTCGTGTCTTCTGCTAACTCTCCATCTGCTGTCCATTTGTCCTTTCTTCTGTCTTCTTGGGTTTTTTTTTCCATTCTCTCTCTACATCTGCTTTAACATACTAATCTTTCTCCTTTTGCTCTTTCCTCATTCCTATTTCATCCACTCAAATTTTATCCCTCCATCCTCAATCCCCACTTACTCTCCCAATATCCGGCCAATTGTAGATTTGTCTTCCCTCCCACGCAAAATATTTTTCCCTCTCCATTTCACTCTCCCAGCTCCATCCCATTCTAATCCTCCCCCAACATCAGCTCCTTTCTAGTTCCAGCCCCACCCAGCATCTGCTCCCTTCTTGTCCCTGCATCAGCCCATTTCCAGTCCTTGTCCCCCATCAGCCCATTTCCAATCCTATCCTAGCCCCACCATCAGCCCATTTCCAGTCCTAGCTCCCCCATCCATTTCCAGTCCTATCCGAGTCCATTCGTCAGTTCATTTCCAATCCCAGCCCCTCATCAGCCCATTTCCAGTCCTATCAGTTCCTCCATCAGCTCATTTCCAATCCCAGTCCCCCATCAGCTCATTTCTATTCCTTTCCTAGCCCCACCATCAGCCCATGTCAAATCCTAGCTCCCCTCCACTCAGCCCATTTCCAATCCAAGCCCCCCATGAGCCTACTTCCAGTTCTAGCCCCTCCATGAGTCCATTTCAATTCAAGCCCCCACCACAGCCCATTTCCAACCTTAGCACCCCCAACAGCCCATTTCCAGTCCTATCCTGGCCCCTCCATCAGCCCATTTCCTGTCCTAGCCCCCCCCCACTCAACCCATTTCCAGTCCTAGCTCCCTCTCCTCACAGCCCTTTTCCTTTCCAAGCCCCCCTCCCAAACAGCTATTTGCAGTTCAAGCCCCCTTTCCACTCAGCCCATTTCCATTCCAAGCCCCTGTCCACATCAACTATTTGCCGTTGAAGCCCCCCTTCCACTCAGCCCATTTCCAGTCCTAGCAACCCCCCATCCCATTACCAGTCCTAGCTCCCCCAACAGCCCACTTCCAGTCCGAACCCCCTATAGCCCATTACCAGTCCTATCTCCCCCATCAGCCCACTTCCACTCCGAACCCCCTATAGCCCATTACCAGTCCTAACCCCCCCATCAGCCCACTTCCAGTCCTTACCCTCCCATCAGTCCATTTTCAGTCTTACCCCCCATCAACCCATTACCTGTCCTAACCCCCCATAGCCCATTTCCAGTCCTAATCCCCCCCATCAGCCCACTTGTAGTCGTAGCTCCCCATAGCCCATTACCTGTTGTAACCCCCCATAGGCCCGTACCAGTCCTAACCCCCCACAGCCCATTACCAGTCCTAACGCCACCCACAGCCCATTACCAGTCCTATCCCCCTATCAGCCTAATTGTAGTCTTAGCCCCCCCATAGCCCATTACCTGTTGTAACCCCCCATCAGCCCATTACCTGTCCTAAACCCCCTCATAGCCCATTTCCAGTCCTAATCCCCCCATCAACCCACTTGTAGTCGTAGCTCCCATAAGCCCATTTTCTGTTGTTACCCCCCCATAGCCCAGTACCAGTCCTAACCCCCCCAGCCCATTACCAGTCCTAACGCCCCCCACAGCCCATTACCAGTCCTAACCCCCTATCAGCCTACTTGTAGTCTTAGCCCCCCCATAGCCCATTACCTGTTGTAACCCCCCCTCAGCCCATTACCTGTCCTAACCCCCCCATAGCCCATTTCCAGTCCTAATCCCCCCATCAGCCCACTTGTAGTCGTACCTCCCCATAGTCCATTACCTGTTGTAACCCCCCCATAGCCCATTACCAGTCCTAATGCCCCCCACAGCCCATTACCAGTCCTAACACCCCCCCATCAGCCCATTTCCAGTCTTAGCCCACCGCCCCATAGCCCGTTTCCAGTCCTAATCCCCCCATCAGCCCACTTGTAGTCGTAGCCCCCCATAGCCCATTACCTGTTATAACTTCCCCCATCAGCCCATTTCCAGTCTTAGCCCCTCCATAGTCTATTACCTGTCCTAACCCCCCATAGCCCATTCCCAGTCTTAACCCCCCCCATCAGCCCACTTCCAGTCCGAACCCCCTATAGCCCATTACCAGTCCTAACCCCTCCCATCAGCCCATTTACAGTCCTTACCCCCCCTCCCTCCCTCCCCATCAGCCCATTTACAGTCCTTACCCCCCATCAGCCCATTTACAGTCCTTACCCCCCCCTCCCTCCCTCCCTCCCCATCAGCCCATTTACAGTCCTTACCCCCCTCCCTCCCTCCCTCCCTCCCCATCAGCCCATTTACAGTCCTTACCCCCCCCATCAGCCCATTTACAGTCCTTACCCCCCTCCCTCCCTCCCTCCCTCCCCATCAGCCCATTTACAGTCCTTACCCCCCATCAGCCCATTTACAGTCCTTACCCCCTCTCCCTCCCCATCAGCCCATTTACAGTCCTTACCCCCCTCCCTCCCTCCCTCCCTCCCTCCCCATCAGCCCATTTACAGTCCTTACCCCCCCCCATCAGCCCATTTACAGTCCTTACCCCCCTCCCTCCCTCCCTCCCCATCAGCCCATTTACAGTCCTTCCCCCCCTCCCTCCCTCCCTCCCCATCAGCCCATTTACAGTCCTTACCCACCCCCCCTCCCTCCCTCCCTCCCCATCAGCCCATTTACAGTCCTTACCCCCCCCATCAGCCCATTTACTGTCCTTACCCCCCTCCCTCCCTCCCTCCCTCCCTCCCCATCATCAGCCCATTTACAGTCCTTACCCCCCCCCCCATCAGCCCATTTACAGTCCTTCCCCCCCCCCTCCATCAGCCCAGCTAAGTTTAAAAAACAAACAAACCAGAAACCGGCTGCTGCTGCCGCTGCCGCCGTGGCAGCGGCAGAATGGAGAATCCCGCGGGGGCCCCCCTGTCCCCTGTCTTCTATGCAGCCTCAGCGCGGGCTTTTCAGAGCCGCGCGAAGGGAGAGTTTCCCTTTCTCGCGGCTCTGTTAATCCCGCCGCGGGGCTGATGGGATTTCCCATCAGCCCCGCGGCGTGATTAACAGAGCTGCGAGAGGAGAAGCTCTCTCTCTTCGCGCAGCTCTGACAGCCGACGGAGGCCGCATAGAAGACTGCAGGACAGGGGGGCCCCGCGGGATTCTCCATTCTGCCGCTGCCACGGCGGCAGCGGCAGCAGCAGCCGGTTTCTGGTTTGTTTGTTTTTTAAACTTAGCTGGGCTGATGGGGGGGGGGGGTGGTAAGGACTGTAAATGGGCCCCGCGGGATTCTCCATTCTGCCGCTGCCACGGCGGCAGTGGCAGCCGCAGCCGGTTTATGATTTTTTTAAATTTTGCTGGGATGCAAGATGTTTTTTGCGCGGGGCCCCCTGAAACGCGGGGCCCTGTGCAAAAAACATTCTTGCTCAATGGACGGGCCGGCCCTGATTAGCACCAGGGCAATTGCTGTGTGTAGTAGTGTGGCTCTTAACGCAAGTTCACCTAAGGACACCATTAGGTGAACCCACCTTACTGGAGCGCAGGTTAGCGTTCGCGTCCGAGCATTAACTGTGGGAGATATGCTGGCCATGCCTCCGGCAGTGAAAGTAGAAGTATTCCACTTGTAAGATGCATTTGTTTTGCACGTTAAGCACAAATGTTTTACGGGCTTTAGTAAAAGGAGTCCCAGGTTCCTTGTCTGTCCATCATATTTGCTGATTTGAGTATCATGTAGCTTAATGCTGCCATCCATACTGTATAGCCTCCTAATGTCCCTTTCCAGCAAGAAATTTTCAAATGTTAGGCAACATCATTTTACTTCTTTATTGTTGCATCTGTCTGGCAACCCAGCCCCTGAGTTTTCTTGGCATGGTACAATCAGAAATAGATTGCAGGGGCCTTTCTTCTGTGCAGTAAGTCTAGAACACCTGGCATTCCAAGGTGTTCTTCCATCCAAATACTAGCCAGGCCTGACCCTGCTTAGCTTCCGAAAGCAGACAAGATCTTTATCTTTATCTTTATTTACATTTAATATACCGCCCTTGTCGAAACGTGAGGGCGGTTTACAATAAAAAAAATACAATAAAAACATTAAAAGGAAAAGAAATCCATTAAAATAGAGAGAAGATAGACCAAAGAGGTCACAGGACAAAGCAAACAATAAACAATCAGACAGACCATGGGTAAACAAAACCAAACAAAACCATTCAAGGTGACATGGAAAAAACTTTAAATCTAATCCTGTGATCCATTAAATGCTAGGCCTACTTGCTAATGTTGCACATGTCTGATTATATTTTGTCTGGAACTCCTAAGTTAGAAGACAGTGTTTTGTAATTTAAATAATAATAATAATAATAATATTTTTTAATATTAAATAATAACAATAATAATAATATATTCATTTATTTTCCACCTATTCCATCGAGTTCTAAGTGGATTACAAACAAATTAATTTCCAGTAGTCAAAAACAAAAACAAATGTTTAACACTGGCAAACAAATTGCAAAAAAATAGTATCCTCTCTCAATCAAGAGTATTTTGACCAATAAAGTCTACAGTGACTCTCTAAAAAGGAATGATTAGACAAGCTTTTTGCCTCTCTAGGGAACAATCAGATCATGAAAAACAACATCCTTTCAATATTTATCAAAACAGATAGGTTTTCAATGATTGTCTTAGATAATCAGACTTCTAACCTCCCCAGGGAGTTCATGCCACGTGATAGCTGCTCTATAAGTCCAGGCTGCACCGCCGGGCCCCAGTCCCGCGGCCGGCCCAGTAATCGGGTTCCCGGGGCCCGACCATGCGGCAGGCCTCTTTTGCCGTGGGGGGGGGGGGCCGTGGCCTGGGCGGCAGGCGGGGCACCTGCGCCGGGCTCCACGCTGGTCATGTGGAACCCGGCGATTGGACCGCGCAGGCGGTCATTGGGGCGGGGCAGCGTGAGCAAGGAGGGATCGCCGGCTGGCGGTCTCCCTCTTCCTGCTTGCTCGCACTGTGAGAAGGTTTCCCTCCCTCCCTCCCTTTGTCTTTTGGCTGGGGGGGGGGGAGGGCGTTGCAGCTGGTGGGGCGGCACCCTCAGGGCCAGGTGGGCGGGGTGGCGAGCTGGGGCTCGCTGACCCGGCGGGGCATTTCAGGTTGATGCCGCTTTCCACGGGAGCGGCACTGCTCTTTAGGTTGGGGGAGACATCCCGGCTGGGGTCTCTGCCCGGAAAATTGGCAACCCTTGAGCCGGCCTTTGCTAATAACATGGCGAGGCGGGCGGTAGTGGGCAATGGGGGGGGGGGAGGATGATGCACCACTTTGCTAGAAACGGCTGGTGGGGTGCATCATCCGGATGACGGAGAGGGGGGGGTGTTATTGTTATTGTTGTAATTGCTGAGTTGGCCCATGTTGGGCCGGTGTTCTAATACCTTTAAATAAAAGCTGCGACCAAACAATTTTGCACCAATACCCAATGTTGGCGTGCTTTGTCAAAGTGGTATGGGTTGGTGGTGGGTAGATGTGGTGGAGGGGGGGGGGCTCAGGCCGTGGTTGGGCATTCGGATACCTAGGTTATTGAATAATCTATCTAAGAAACGTTTAAGAGTAAAATTCCTGTACGATGGCAGATTCAGAAAATTATTTGTTCTAAACTGATGTGGTCTGGAACCCGATAAAAAACGCACCATCAATACCACATACACAGGAATACATCCATTCAAAATCTTAAAAATAAAACCTAATAATTTGAAATTTATCCTTGCAACAATTGGGAGCCAGTGTGATTTGATAAGAAATGGCTTAGCTTTTTCCCATCTATGCCCATGCAAACTCATTTTTGCTGCAGTATTTTGCAACATTTGCAAGTGAATAAGATGTTTCTTTGAGAAGCTTAAATAGGAAATATTGCAGTAATCAAACTGAGATTACAATTAGAGTTTGCATCACAATTTCTAAGTGCTTAAATCTCAGATATGCTCTAATTTGTTAGATAAGGCCTTCTTTATTAATAGAACAGTCGGCTCATCCATTGATAATGTAGAATCTATCATGATTGATTGACTTAGAGGGACACTGATATTTGATATCATGGGAGCTGACGTATAGGCAGAACCATTAGTCATTTTCTTGGTAATGTTGAATAGCATCAGATTTATTGTCTCCTTACCCATCGGCAATACATATGAGCTTCAATTTTGAATAGAACGTTGAGAGAGACATTGGGATGTCCAGGTTGGATGCCCACAATACCCCGTATTTAAAAGGCTCTGCCCAATGCAGAATCTTTTCTGAAATGCATATAAGGATGCTGATAAAAATATATATGTGTTTACTACTGTGTACAACGGGAGCAGCAATTTCACAAGCTTACATGTGTAGAAAAAGAGCCATGTTGCTCAGTTCACTTCCATATATAATCACCGGCATGTATACGTGGAAGCTGATTTTTGTCATCTCTGCTTAAAAGTGCTGGCAGTCAAATTCAAATGTGTGTGTGTGTGTGTGTGTGTGTCTCTATATATATATATGTATAATATAAATATATAAAATTAGTGAGGCCACTTAAGCAAGGAAATCCCAAAAAGTGAATTTTTACATTTTGAAGGAAAACGGATCCAGGGGGCTAAAGCCCAATTAAATCTTTTATCACTCATTTCAAGCCTGGCAAAAATGGGAAGTTTGATAACACCAATGCGTGCCTCAGAGGAGGTACGAAAGCTGATGGGGAAATTCTTTACATATACTGTACATGTATGTGCAATGTGAAATGGGAAATACATGTATAATTTTTGGCCCTTGCCCAAACCATGTCAGAACATACTCCCTTTGAAACTGTGCGTTCCCGGCCATTCCAGGTGTAAATTGTGACGTTTGCATGCATACGCACGTGTACATGCCACTATTTACAACTGGAGATGGTGCATGAGGCTTCTTAAGTGACCTCCATAGCATAGAAGAGAACATCAAAATTGTCTGCACCCATGCACTAGACATGGCATACAGTAATTCTTTTTTCCCCACATACCTGTATTTGCCCTCTAGGTATTTTGTATGTATTTTGAACTTGTCCATTTTCATTGTTTTTAACTGCAGTGAGAAAGAAAAAAAATGCATACCTTACTCTTGTGTCTCTAACAGATTAACACAAGTCACAATACCTGCCTTCCACACAATGAGAGTTTTATGTTACATATTTAACATTTTAGAAAAATAACATTCGTTTAAAATATTGTATTTGAAAAGAAAGTGGTTCTCGATGGTATGGCCTTCATTTAACTCCCCATTGAATTGATCTGGCATGCGAATGGACATTTCAGTGAAATAGAAAGTGGGCTAATATTGTTACGTGTACCAGCTGAGGCACTAATAACCGATATATCTTTTACCCTTTTTAGTGAACTGCTGATTTTTCCCTTGATTTTCAATAAACATTTGCTGGAGTCTATCAGCACTGTAACCGCCACAGACATAGCCATCAGTTGATTCAATCATCTAATGTTTTGCAAAACTGAGGGGGATCTTTTATTAAAGGGCGCTAACTGGCAGTATATCTAGCATGCGCTAAAAGTGCACCTTGGAAATGTGTTGCCTGCTAGTGCGGGTCCATAACATTTATCACAGGCCAGTTCTAGGGCTAATTGTGCATCCTGCATTAGGGACACGGGTGAGCAGATTAGGGGCAGAGTTGGTGTGGCACACCACATGCTGTGCCCCATGAGATTACCGTGAGTCCACCTAACACCACCTCCAAAGGTAGAGTTAATTGCACCTGCGCTAATGTGGGGCATTTTAGGGGGCAGGGCTCCACGTTAACTGCTGAGAAAATGCTGTCCACACCACTGACAATTAAATGTGGTAGTGTTGCACCTAACACGTTATGATTTTAGAGCTATTGGGGCATTAGGTGCAACACGTTTACACCCTTTAATAAAAGATCCCCTGAGTCTAGTTCCCAGGGTCACAAAAGGGGTCAACCCCTCCTATTTACAAAGCTACATACTGCCCATTCACCATGGAGATATTTGTTGGAAATGGGTCAATTATTCATCACATTGGTCAATTTGTCCATTTTCACTTAACATACTGCTCAAATTCTTAGTTGATACACACTGACATAAACAGTCTTGAACCAGCCCTCAAATTAAAAGTCAAATTTGAATGCAAATGAGTATAGTACATTGCAACCATTGCTGCTGTTCAGGGAACATTTCAACTCAATGTGTTTGGTCAACCTGACTGAAATTCCCCTTTATTAAGGTTTATTGACTATACTTACAAGGTATATCGATTTTATGATTCACAGCTTTGTTCCACACCCCATCTTCTGAATTATCTTTCACTCCAAATTCATACATTGCGTTTGGTTTCAGGTTCTCTATTATGGTTTCTGTCGTTGGGCACAGATGAAAAAGCCATTTCTTGTTTTTATCCTTCTCCCGGTAGCGAACTGTATAGAATCTGTTCAATAAAAGCAGGCGTGGGAGAGGTTCATTTTTTCCCCCCTGAGACACCATGTTCAGAAATAATTTTTCAAATAAATATTTCGATTTCCAGTATATCCTCATTTAATTTGGAGTTAGCAAAGGTTACAAAGATATATAGACGATATTGGCAGAAACGGATCACTTTGTCTGCCCATTTGTGCCTTTATCAGTGATTGTCTCCCTATCTCAACCATTAAGGTTGCTTTGGGTAATTTTACACACTCGAGTAGGCAGCCCAGAATAAATAGCATATTCTCAAGTATACAACAGAGTGAAATGAGGACTAGCTTTGTCTGTCTGTCTTTTTTGCTCTTGACCTCTCAGTTCACACCAGCAAATGAGGAAAGCAAAAGAAAAAGTTTGCATCAATTTAAAAGAATATGGAAAATATAAAGACCCACAGAACAATAAACAATGTTTGCTGTCAAAAAGGATTGTAGCCTAAAGGGCTTCATGGAGATACATTGCTCTGCAGTCGTTATCAAGTCTGGCAATTGCATTGTGAGCCTTGCTTCTTTAAAAAAGGGAAACTATATACAGAAGGTGCTAAGTTTGCTGCCAAATGCATTTTTTAAATTAGTACACATGCCTTAATGTTTCAAATCTTATTTTTTTTCTTGAGTGCATTAACAATTTGCAATAATTAGGCCAAAGGAAGTACGTCAATCAGTGAATGAGAAAAAGCTTTGGTTGCTTTGATAATTCTTTTTCATCGTGTGGGTATGCACCAGGAAATAGTTTATTTACAGAGCCTCATCACGGCATGCCACGTGACATGAGAGGGTGGGAGGAAAAATAAGTTGAATTGAATCAGTAACAGAAAGTCATGCAGGCAATGAAGAAGTGTAAAGGTGTGTGGGGTGGGGGGCGGAGAGAGGGGGGAGAGGCCAGTTTCTATCCCTAAGAGTTTACAGTCTAAGAAACAGGTGAAAGCATGGAATAAGATGCCTGGGGATGGGAAGTGAAGCTGGGAGCACTGTCACTGTGGGTATGGCAAAGAGAAAAGATCACCATGGAAAAGGATTCTAGGGGACACTGCTTGGAAATAGTGGATGTAGAGCTAGAGTTAGAAAGAGGTAGGGATGTGCTGTTGTTTTAATGTGAAAACAAACTTTAGTAAGATTTGTCAGCAAAGAGGTGGATCGATACAAAAACAGCAGCTATGGGTGTCAATCTGTTAACAATGAGCCGCCTGACTGAAGACTAAATACAGTTTAGGACGACTATCCAGAGGGTTGCCATGAGTTGACTCTGACTCGATGGCACTTAACAACAACATCATATTACTTTGTATCATCTTCCTCCAAATTGATACACACAATAACCTACAAAATACCTTTTTTGTCCTTAATGTGGTTTAACACTTGCTATTCAAAAAAAAAGCAGGAGTGGAGGCGTAGCCTAGTACCCAGACGATCAAGTATTCAATTCCCACTGGCACTCCTTGTGACCTTGGTGCAAGCCACTTTACCCTCCATTGCCTTGGAATAGGCCTGGCAATCTACTTCCAGTGATACATTGCCAAGAGGCAGCTGGGTCACCAGAGTCAGCACTGACTTGATGGCACAAAAAAATAAAAAAAGTACATGCTCTAACAATTTTTGTGTTGAAAAAATAAAGAGTATGCACCAGAAACAAATGAAATTATACCTTTCAAAACAAGAAGAAATACATTTTTAACTTGAATTTCCTTAGAAAGAAGGGGTTTGAACCAACACAGGAAGGGTGTGCCAGAGCAACACAATGATTGACGAAGGAGATACAGACATATATATAAAAAAAAAAAAGAGCAGAAAGAAATATGCTCTGAAACACAGGAATGCAGATAAGTAACTTGTAGCTTATAGGGATTCTTCTCTGCCTCCTAATAACTAATATTTTTGAGACTCAGATCATATTCCAGACTCTAGAAGGAGATCAATTAGACTATTCAGTCTTTATAAAGCGTTGGTAATTATGGAACAAAAAAAAATCCATGGATCTGGTCCATGCTCTTTGACATTTTCTATAAACAAGATAGGGTAGCCTGCTTACTTTAAATAGATAGCAGAACTCCTGGAAGTCATGCATGCATGACAATCGCGGAGTAATAAGGACACCTTGCAATATGCTTTCTTGCTGTAAAAATCAGATAGTATGGAATGAAACTGTACATGCCTGTGTCTTAGAATGCAGGCTCCTTTGCCTCTGGATACATCATCTTGCTTTTTAATGTCACCTCCCCAGACTGCTCTCAGATTTCCTCTGTCTTCTTTGCTGTCTACCATGTTATTTTTTTTTTTTAATTTAATTCTCTTATATACCGTGCTATTCTGCATCAGTGTGGTTTACATTGAACAAACTGAAATTACATTGAACAGGGTATTATAACTTGGAGATAACTATTTTACAGGGAACATGGGCTATGGAGGGTTAAGTGGCTTGCCCAAGACCACAAGGAGCACCTGTGGGACTAGAAACCCCAGTCCTTCCGGCCCAAGGTTGCTGTCCTCTAGTGGGATTTGAACCCCCAACCTTCCAGCCTGAAGTACCTTGCCCCAACCACTAGGCTACTCCTCCACTCCTAGTACTAGATCAGCTGATTTATTACCCCAAAACTCTGAGAACTAGAAGCAAATCTTATTTTCCTTTTGATCAGGTCTTCAACCAGGGCTCTTCACCTCCCACCATCTCTTACACTCTTTCTTTTGAATCTTGCCCTACTATAGTCCAAATGTCCAAATGCATGTACTGTACTTTCCTCATGATCTCATTACTGTAAATTCATGTTTCACTTCTGCATCCTTTCACGAAGAAGTAGGGATGTGTAGGGACTTTTTATTGTTTTGCTTCATTGGGGGAGGGGTTTGCCTTTTTCTTATTGTTTCCAGAAGAGATCCCTGTTCCCAGGGGCAGCCCAAGGGGGGTGCGGGGCCATGTGCGGAAACTCATTGGAGGCCTCATTTGCATAAGGAGCTTCATTTGCATAATGTTAACACGCATTAACTTTTAGTAAACATGCTTCTTAATGAATGTCTGGATAAAGAAAGACTACCAGATTTCTACATTACTATACTCCAGTGCCAACCGCCAGGCACATTAGGAAGTACTATAAACACTGCCCATTTAGAACCCATAACAAACACACCGTATCCTAACAGCACTACCAGGACTCAGAAAGCACCAAACCCTACCTATTAAAAGGCAACACTGCACATATTAAACCAATACATCTCAGAGAATACCAATACATCTTCTACTGGGGAAAGAGAACAAGAGGTGCTGTCAAATAGAAACTGCATAAACAGAATACCTCAGCTCGGTTACACATGCAGAACATAGACAATCACCAAACAAAGAACAAGGGATCATAATTTAGAAATAGAAAGACAATAACTAAATTGGGAACCCCAAAAGCCAAACTTGGAATGTACAACAACACTGGAGAAATAAACTGTAAATTAATTTCCTCTTGTACTAAATAAAAACGCAAAGACATCAGCGAAACACATTTCCCAGAGCTGACATAATCCAGTTAATAAATTCAATATTACAAAAGTATTTTCTGCCTTTGGGCATTTTATTTTTCAGTTGCAATTGCTCCAGTCACTTTCTTCTGGTTTCTTTGTGCCTTCTGCTAGATTCCATTTGTCCTTTTTTCTTTCTTCTAGATTTTTTCCATTCTCTCTCTACATCAGCTTTAACGTACTGATCTTTTCCCTTTTGCTCTTTCCTCCACTTCATTCTTTATTCCTTTATCATCCACTCAAATTTCACCCTTCCATCCTCAATCCCGAATCCCCACTTATTCTCCCAATACCCGGCCAATTGTAGATTTTTCTTCCCTTCCTCACAAAATATCTTTTCCCCTCTCCATCCTCATTCCCCCAGCCCCATCCCCTTCAAGTCCTCCATCAACATCAGCTCCCTTCTAGTTCCAGCTCCACCCAGCATCCGCTCCCTTCTCCCATGCCCGCACATCAGCCCATATCCAGTCCTAGCCCCCCATCAGCCATTTCCAGTCATATCCTAGTCCCCCCATCAGCCTATTTCCAGTCCAATCCCCCCCATTAGCCCATTTCAAATGCTAGCCCCCATTGCACATTTCCAGTCCTATCTTAGACCCTCCCCCCGCAAAGAGCCCCACACCTGTCTAAGTGGCTTCAGAGTTTAAACGGCATTTCCCGACATTCATGTGCTTCACTAGAACACAGCTGCCAGCGTGAGGGAAATCACTGCTCTTCATGCTGGTGGCGCAGGCTTCCCTGGCTCACCTCTGAAGACACCGATTGTGTGAGAATGAAGTTTGCGCAGGGCCCTGTGCGAACAACATTCTCGCACAATGGATGGGCTGTCCATGCCTGTTCCCTGCCACCAACCTGGAAAAATCTCAGATTCTTAGTCGATACGCAGCTACACAGTGTTGAATGAACTAGCCCTTGAGTTAAAGTGAAATTTGAAACAAAGGAGTATAATACTATAGCCTTCCACTGCAGCCCTTCCTGACATTCTGGGAACATTTCAACTCAGTGCAATACAGGGGCCCTAAGCAGTTAAAGTGTTTTTTCACATTCATGAACTGTCTGTTCAGGCTTGCACTAATATCATCCTGAGTTAGAGTACTTATCCCCATCTTAACTGTCGGGAACATGCGCTTAACAAATGGTAGTTTTTGCGCTAAATGCATGTTAGATGCAGGAACCTTATGCGCTTTAGTTAAAGGTCCCCATAGTAACATAGTAAATGGCGGCAGATAAAGACCAGGAAACAAAGCTATGCCTATGAAGACAGAATGCAGCAGGTCACACACCCCAATCCTACGCTACACACACAAACACACAAACATACCCAACCCACCCCTGCATCACACTCTCACCCACATCCTCACCTACATACACCCCAACCCTACGCCACACACACAAAACCACAAACATACCCAACCCACCCCTGCATCACACTCTCACCCACATTCTCACTTACACACACCCCAACCCTACGCCACACACACAAACATACCAAACCCACCCCTGCATCACACTCTCACCCACATCCTCACGTACACACACCCCAACCCTACGCTACACACACAAACATACCCAACCCACCCCTGCATCACACTCTCACCCACATCCTCACGTACACACACCCCAACCATATGCTACACACATAAACACACAAACATACCCAACCCACCCCTGAATCACACTCTCACCCACATCCTCACGTACACACACCCCAACCCTACGCCATACACACAAACATACCCAACCCAACCCTGAATCACACTCTCACCCACATCTTTAATGTACACACACCCCAACCCTACGCCACACCCACAAACACACAAACATACCCAACCCACCCCGGCATCACACTCTCACCCACATCCTCATGTACACACACCCCAACCCTACGCCACACACACAAACATACCCAACCCACCCCTGCATCACACTTTCACCCACAGCCTCACGTACACACACCCCAACCCTACGCCACACACACAAACACACAACATACCCAACCCATCCCTGCATCACACTCTCATCCACATCCTCACCTACAAACACCCCAACCCTACGCCACACCCACAAACACACAAACATACCCAACCCACCCCTGAATCACACTCTCACCCACATCCTCCCATACACACATCCCAAACCCTACGCCACACACACAAACATACCCATCCCACCCCTGCATCACACTCTCACCCACATCCTCACGTACACCACACCCCAACTCTACGCCACACACACAAACATACCCAACCCACCCCTGAATCACACTCTCACCCACATCCTCACATACACACACCCCAACCCTACACCACACAAACACACAAACATACCCAACCCACCCCTGCATTACACTCTCACCCACATCCTCACATACACACACCCCAACCCTATGCCACATACACAAGCACACAAACATACCCAACCCAACCACCCCTGCATCACACTCTCAGCCACATCCTCACGTGCACACACCCCAACCCTACGCTACACACAAACATACCCAACCCACCCCTGCATCACACTCTCACCCACATCCTCATGTACACACACCCCAACCCTATGCTACACACACAAACATACCCAACCCACCCCTGCATCACACTCTCACCCACATCCTCACCTACATACACCCCAACCCTACCCCACACACACAAAACCACAAACATACCCAACCCACCCCTGCATCACACTCTCACCCACATCCTCACGTACACAGATCCCAACCCTACGCCACACACACAAACATACCCATCCCACCCCTGCATCACACTCTCACCCACATCCTCACCTACATACACCCCAACCCTACGCCACACACACAAAACCACAAACATACCCAACCCACCCCTGCATCACACTCTCACCCACATCCTCACGTACACACATCCCAACCCTACGCCACACACACAAACATACCCATCCCACCCCTGCATCACACTCTCACCCACATCCTCACCTACATACACCCCAACCCTACGCCACACACACAAACACACAACATACCCAACCCACCCCTGCATCACACTCTCACCCACATCCTCACGTACACACACCCCAACCCTACGCCACACACACAAACATACCCATCCCACCCCTGCATCACACTCTCACCCACATCCTCACGTACACACACCCCAACCCTAAGCCACAAACACAAACCATACCCAACCCATCCCTGCATCACACTCTCACCCACATCCTCACGTACACACACCCCAACCCTATGCCACATACACAAACACACAAACATACCCAACCCAAACAACCCTGCATCACACTCTCACCCACATCCTCACGAGCACACACCCCACCCCTACTCAACACACACAAACACAACACAGACCCAACCCACACCTGCATCACACTCTCTTTCCATGTCACTTTGTCCCACGTCATTTTGTCCCTAAAACTTTGATGTATCACAATTTCATTGAGTATGTTAAACATAAGGGACAATGCTCACTTGAGGAGCTGATCCCACAAGTGTGTTACTCAAAAAATAAAAACACGTTAAGCTAGATCTGTAAGGCACCTAGTCTTATTTACAGCATCAAAATTTTGACTTCCTCATCAGCCTATGCTAGTATTACAGACTTGCAAACATTTCAGGGTCATGATGACTACAGACACTGGACTACACTGAATACTACGTGAGAGACGAGCAGACAGCATAATGCCAAAACGTTTTGTAAAATATAAAGTTGCTGCTATGAAAGAGAATCACAAAAATACAGATCAAATAATTTATTTCTCCACAAGGGGTTAATGTGGGTCAATATCGTCAAAGTGCTTCAGGGCTGTCATCAGAGCGAGGAGCGTGCGGGAAGTTTGGCGCCTGCAGCCAACCGGTGCATGTCTTTCCAGCTTCGGTATTCGGGCTGGGGTTCGGTCCCTGCTTCTGCTCTCATCTCCTCCAAGGGAGAGCACAGAGAACCCTTTTCCTTAAAGCAGAAATGGGAGATCAGACATGACAGCATTTATGCCACCAAATATTGGATCTGTGCTTCGGGATCCTGCAGAGATCTTGTAACGTGCTTAGATTGGCCACTTTCGGAGAAGACGGGGTGTTGGGCTTGCTGGACGTTTAGCCCAAGGCAGCATAGCTTATAGGTAGTAGCTAAACAAGTAAGCCTCGCAAATACTATGCATGAGATTAAATAGAATTATAATGTAATTGTCTTCGCCTTTCTAATTGTGCTAGTATTTTTCTGATTACTTTTTGTGTTATAATATGGGACTAAATGACGCCGATACACATTTCCCAGAGCTGACATAATCCAGTTAATAAATTCAATATTAAAAAAGTATTTTCTGCCTTTGGGCATTTTATTTTTCAGTTGCAATTGCTCCAGTCACTTTCTTCTGGTTTCTTTGTGCCTTCTGCTAGATTCCATTTGTCCTTTTTTCTTTCTTCTAGATTTTTTCCATTCTCTCTCTACATCAGCTTTAACGTACTGATCTTTTCCCTTTTGCTCTTTCCTCCACTTCATTCTTTATTCCTTTATCATCCACTCAAATTTCACCCTTCCATCCTCAATCCCGAATCCCCACTTATTCTCCCTATACCCGGCCAATCGTAGATTTTTCTTCCCTTCCTTACAAAATATCTTTTTCCCTCTCCATCCTCATTCCCCCAGACCCATCCCCTTCTAGTCCTCCCCCAACATCAGCTCCCTGCTAGTTCCAACCCCACCCAGCCAGCATCCGCTCCCTTCTCCCATGCCCGCACATCAGCCCATATCCAGTCCTAGCCCCCCATCAGCCATTTCCAGTCATATCCTTGTCCCCCCAACAGCCTATTTCCAGTCCAATCCCCCCCATTAGCCCATTTCAAATGCTAGCCCCCCATTGCACATTTCCAGTCCTATCTTAGACCCTCCCCCCCCCCCCCCAAAGAGCCCCACACCTGTCTAAGTGGCTTCAGAGTTTAAACGGCATTTCCCGACATTCATGTGCTTCACTAGAACACAGCTGCCAGCGTGAGGGAAATCACTGCTCTTCATGCTGGTGGCGCAGGCTTCCCTGGCTCACCTCTGAAGACACCGATTGTGTGAGAATGAAGTTTGCGCAGGGCCCTGTGCGAACAACATTCTCGCACAATGGATGGGCTGTCCATGCCTGTTCCCTGCCACCAACCTGGAAAAATCTCAGATTCTTAGTCGATACGCAGCTACACAGTGTTGAATGAACTAGCCCTTGAGTTAAAGTGAAATTTGAAACAAAGGAGTATAATACTATAGCCTTCCACTGCAGCCCTTCCTGACATTCTGGGAACATTTCAACTCAGTGCAATACAGGGGCCCTAAGCAGTTAAAGTGTTTTTTCACATTCATGAACTGTCTGTTCAGGCTTGCACTAATATCATCCTGAGTTAGAGTACTTATCCCCATCTTAACTGTCGGGAACATGCGCTTAACAAATGGTAGTTTTTGCGCTAAATGCATGTTAGATGCAGGAACCTTATGCGCTTTAGTTAAAGGTCCCCATAGTAACATAGTAAATGGCGGCAGATAAAGACCAGGAAACAAAGCTATGCCTATGAAGACAGAATGCAGCAGGTCACACACCCCAATCCTACGCTACACACACAAACACACAAACATACCCAACCCACCCCTGCATCACACTCTCACCCACATCCTCACCTACATACACCCCAACCCTACGCCACACACACAAAACCACAAACATACCCAACCCACCCCTGCATCACACTCTCACCCACATTCTCACTTACACACACCCCAACCCTACGCCACACACACAAACAAACCAACCCCACCCCAGCAACACACTCTCACCCACATCCTCACGTACACACACCCAAACCCTACGATACTCACACAAACATACCCAATGCACCCATGCATCACACTCTCACCCACATCCTCACGTACACACACCCCAACCATATGCTACACACATAAACACACAAACATACCCAACCCACCCCTGAATCACACTCTCACCCACATCCTCACGGACACACACCCCAACCCTCCGCCATACACACAAACATACCCAACCCACTCCTGAATCACACTCTCACCCGCATCTTTAATGTACACACCCCAACCCTACGCCACACCCACAAACACACAAACATACCCAACCCACCCGGCATCACACTCTCACCCACATCCTCATGTACACACACCCCAACCCTACGCCACACACACAAAACATACCCAACACACCCCTGCATCACACTTTCACCCACAGCCTCACGTACACACACCCCAACCCTACGCCACACACACAAACACACAACATACCCAACCCATCCCTGCATCACACTCTCATCCACATCCTCACGTACACACCCCCCCAACCCTACGCCACACACACAAACACACAAACATACCCAACCCACCCCTGAATCACACTCTCACCCACATCCTCCCATACACACAACCCAACCCTACGCCACACACACAAACATACCCATCCCACCCCTGCATCACACTCTCACCCACATCCTCACGTACACACACCCCAACCCTACGCCACACACACAAACATACCCAACCCACCCCTGAATCACACTCTCACCCACATCCTCACATACACACACCCCAACCCTACACCACACAAACACACAAACATACCCAACCCACCCCTGCATTACACTCTCACCCACATCCTCACATACACACACCCCACCCTATGCCACATACACAAGCACACAAACATACCCAACCCAACCACCCCTGCATCACACTCTCAGCCACATCCTCACGTGCACACACCCCAACCCTACGCAACACACAAACATACCCACCCCACCCCTGCATCACACTCTCACCCACATCCTCATGTACACACACCCCAACCCTAAGCTACACACACACAAACATACCCAACCCACCCACCCTGCATCACACTATCACCCACATCCTGACATACATACACCCGAACACTACCCACCACACAGATACACACAAACATACCCAACCCACCCCTGCATCACACTCTCACCCACATCCTCACGTACACAGATCCCAACCCTACGCCACACACACAAACATACCCATCCCACCCCTGCATCACACACTCTCACCCACATCCTCACCTACATACACCCCAACCCTACGCCACACACACAAAACCACAAACATACCCAACCCACTCCTGCATCACACTCTCACCCACATCCTCACGTACACACACCCCAACCCTACGCCACACACACAAACACACAACATACCCAACCCACCCCTGCATCACACTCTCACCCACATCCTCACGTACACACACCCCAACCCTACGCCACACACACAAACATACCCAACCCATCCCTGCATCACACTCTCACCCACATCCTCACGTACACACACCCCAACCCTATGCCACATACACAAACACACAAACATACCCAACCCAAACACCCCTGCATCACACTCTCACCCACATCCTCACGTGCACACACCCCAACCCTACGCCACACACACAAACACACAAACAGACCCAACCCACACCTGCATCACACTCTCTTTCCATGTCACTTTGTCCCACGTCATTTTGTCCCTAAAACTTTGATGTATCACAATTTCATTGAGTATGTTAAACATAAGGGACAATGCTCACTTGAGGAGCTGATCCCACAAGTGTGTTACTCAAAAAATAAAAACACGTTAAGCTAGATCTGTAAGGCACCTAGTCTTATTTACAGCATCAAAATTTTGACTTCCTCATCAGCCTATGCTAGTATTACAGACTTGCAAACATTTCAGGGTCATGATGACTACAGACACTGGACTACACTGAATACTACGTGAGAGACGAGCAGACAGCATAATGCCAAAACGTTTTGTAAAATATAAAGTTGCTGCTATGAAAGAGAATCACAAAAATACAGATCAAATAATTTATTTCTCCACAAGGGGTTAATGTGGGTCAATATCGTCAAAGTGCTTCAGGGCTGTCATCAGAGTGAGGAGCGTGCGGGAAGTTTGGCGCCTGCAGCCAACCGGTGCATGTCTTTCCAGCTTCGGTATTCGGGCTGGGGTTCGGTCCCTGCTTCTGCTCTCATCTCCTCCAAGGGAGAGCACAGAGAACCCTTTTCCTTAAAGCAGAAATGGGAGATCAGACATGACAGCATTTATGCCACCAAATATTGGATCTGTGCTTCGGGATCCTGCAGAGATCTTGTAACGTGCTTAGATTGGCCACTTTCGGAGAAGACGGGGTGTTGGGCTTGCTGGACGTTTAGCCCAAGGCAGCATAGCTTATAGGTAGTAGCTAAACAAGTAAGCCTCGCAAATACTATGCATGAGATTAAATAGAATTATAATGTAATTGTCTTCGCCTTTCTAATTGTGCTAGTATTTTTCTGATTACTTTTTGTGTTATAATATGGGACTAAATGACGCCGATATTATCTGACCGGGACGAAGTGATGCGGGACGAAGTGACACCAAATCCACACACTCACCCACATCCTCACGTACACACACCCCAACCCTACACCGCACACACAAACACACAAACATACCAAACCCACCCCTGCATCACACTCTCACCACATCCTCACCTACACACACCTCAACCCTACGCCACACACACAAAAACACAAACATACCCAGCCCACCCCTGTATCACACTCTCACCCACATCCTCACATACACACACCCCACCCTGATACCACATATCCACACACCCATGCCACTCCATACTAAACATCACACACACATACCTCACCCCACCACACACGTACCCAGCCACTCCACCCCAGCACCATACACATACAGATACACACACATGGTTACTTCATCAACTTGTTATATTTCCCTCTGTAGTGAACTGTATAGAATCCCCTATGCCCTCATCTTACTCCAACTGGCTCATTCCATCTACTGCCCCCCTTCTCCCCCCAAAAAGGTTTCCTCTACTCTGAGTTTACCTACCCTGCTGGGATCACATTGGGGCAGCAATGATCACAGTCACTCCTGCCTCACTGGAGTCATATTTCAAAATAGAGTGGAGGGTTACCCTAGTGGTTACTGCAGCAACCTGGGCTTGGAAAGACCAGCGTTTGAATCCCACTGACTTTCCTTGTGGCCTTGGGCAAGTTACTTAATCCTTCATTGCCTCAGCCCTTCAGAGAAAGAGAAATACCTACAGTATCTGATTGTAAGTCAGCTTGATCTGCTACTGGAAAAGTGTGAGCTAAATAAATAAACTGGGAAGAGCCTGAGGGGTAGGAGTAGGCCTTGGTGGTTTGTTTTTACAAAAATTGTCAGTGCAGATAAACCAGAAGGATGCTTGGGAGGATGGAATCAAGCAGGAGGAGCTTTTTTTCGGTCGTATGTTTGATTGGCAGGAAAAGTTGAAATTAAATGAAAAATGAACAACACTTTTCATTTTTCCTTCATTTACTTTCCAAAACAAAACTGAATGAAATCGGAAACATCATTGACATTCTCTGTTTTACTTGGAATTGAAGTACATCCCTGCAGAGAAGATATTGATGTTTTGTTTGCTTTAAATCTGCTTCTCCTGAGAAACTCTTTACATTCCCAAAAATCATTTTCCCAAATCATCTTTTTACTTCTGTTAGACATCTTCAGTCTTCAGTGATCCAGTTACATCAATGTTTATATTCTTTAAATTGCTCCAGTTTCATTCCTTCAATAAATATTGCTATAATGCTGGAATTGCTTTTGCTGACTAGCTTAATATTTGTCTCCTTGATGTTTAAGCCTGTTCCTTAGATTACAGAATTTATCATTCTCTTGTTTGTTTTCCTAGTCTTGATCCCATTAGGAATAACTAAAGCAAAAGGGAAGGATCTTGACAAGAGACTGTGAAAAATAGAAACCATACATAAAACTAGAGAAAATAAAACAATATAACAAATATGCAGCCTTTAAAATGATAGTTCTTGAGGTAGATTAAAAGATTCAATCAACAGGATCATGGCTAAATTACAGAATGTTTCAAGATGAGGTTTTATCCTTTACATACGCACAAATCCTGCTTGAGATAAACAGTTATGTGCTGCATGCAAAGAGTTAAGGAGCTGGTATGAAGAGCATAGGCAGTGAATGGCACAGTTCTAAAAATGTATAGTCCTCTTAACAGCTCAGAAGACAGTCCTAGTGGATCTCATAAAAGCACTCAGAATAAAGAGAGTGCGGTATCAGAAGCATCAGAATGCTGTTTTCTGTGGGGGTGGGCCAAGCTTTGCTCCTGGGCCAGCTGAACTCCATGGGACTGCAATCGCTGACTTTCCCCTCCTGTCTGCCTGTGGGGATCTGATCTCCCGCAAGCAGACAGGAGAGATCTGTACCGCGATCGCAGAGTTCTTCTACCCATGGGGGGTGGGATCCCCGTAGGCAGCCTGCGGCTCGATGGGTGGCAATTGCCAGCCTTCCCTTACTTCTGCCCGTGAGAAACTGGATCCCTCGGGGTCGAATTAGGGGAAGCCTCGATCGCTATAGCAAAGTTTTGGTGGGTCCAGGGCCCCTGTGACTCACGCCTTTCTGATGCCTATGCCCTGAATACAGCACAAAACATAAAGGTCTTTTACTAAATGGCGCTAGCCATCAGCACATGTTCTGGTATGCATTGAAAGTGCACTGGGTCACTAACTGACAGCTAGTGTGGGGTCATGTCAGTTAGCGGGCGCTGATTTCCATGCTCTGAATAACATGTTGGGGCAGTTAGAGATCGGGTTAGGAGCAGAAAGTGGGCATGGTGAGCACTACACTGTTAGCAAGGGGGTAAAACACCACTTGCTAACTACAACCTTCAGGCCAGAGGGCCGGGGGTTCAATTCCTGCAACGGGACAAGTAACCTCAGGCCGGAGGGACTGGGGTCCCTCTTCCCATGGCCACTCCTTGTGGCCTTGGGCAAGCCACTTAACCCTCCATTGCCTCAGGTACACTTAGATTGTGAGTCCTTCGGGGACAAGGGAATAAAAAGTACCTGTTTGTATATATATATATATATATATATACACACACATGTAAACTGCTCTGATGTGCATAATAAAGGGCAATATATCAAGTGCCTAAACCATAAACCATATCTTCCTCTAATGCCATCTCAATAGGTGGAGTTAAGTGCACCCTCATTAAGACACATGGCTCTACATTAACTGCTGAGAACATGATTTTTATACCCCTCACAATTAACAGAGTGGTATTGTACCTAATACCCCATGGTTTGGCTCTATTGGCACATTAGGTGCAACACCATGATGCTCTTTAGTAAAAGGGCTCCATAAAATAAAAAAACACATTAAATAGTAAAATTAATTAAGCTATAGATCAATTAACCAAATTGAAAAGTCAATAGTAACTGTATTTTCCTTTAAATGCCATAACTATATCATTTTGTTGTGTTCTAAATACATCCCACCAAAGATGATTGCTGTGAAAGGGCCATTGCCAAGTAGCAGAACCAAACTGGGAGGGGAAGAGGGGAGGTGTTTGCCACACCACCCTTTGAGTTAGTCTGGGAATCCATGAGCATGTAAAGCCAAAAGAAAAAGAGGTGCCAAAAGCAACCTTACCCGAGGTGCTATTTTGTCCATCAACCGCCTTGTCTGTGAGCGGCTAATTTTCATATCATTTTATTGCTGAACACCTAAACATGAGATGCATAGACGTTTCCAGACGCCATCTGTATTTGGAGAGATTCCATTGCTTCTTACCTGCCATTGGGACAATTATTTATCACAGTCCAATCATACTGTGGATTTATGAGGATACCCCATGACAGGAAGACGGACGTTGGTGTCAAAGTTCCAACCACAACTTGCAGAGGCTTCTGACTCTTGTTTTTACCTGAGTAAGAATCATATTTATTTGTTTAACAGGTTTTTATATACTGCCTTTAGACCAAAGTGGTTTACAGAGAACAGTAAACAAACACAAGTGAGTCACAATTACATAGAACATAAGGATACTGATAACTTGGAGTTAACAATGTGGATGGGGACTAAACATATTTCACTAAAGAGGGTGCTGCAATTCTTGAAGTATGGTTTTAGGTGATTTCATCAGTCCCGTAATGTTCAATGAAAAGGTGGGTCTTTAGCAACTTTTTCAGATCCTTTGTTCTGAGCTGCTGTTATGAGTTCTGGGAGGGAGTTATAATAGACAACTCTAGTTCCACAATATATTCATAAAAAAATTCAATGTGTGGGTAGTGAGGGAGGGAGGAAAGGAACATCACTGTGGACTTGTATTGGTAGCAGTGGATTTGGAAATGTGAACCTGCAAAGTCCAGTCAAGTCATTGTGCAATACTTCAGTTAAGTTCAGCCGCATATGTCTTCCTTCTCTTGTGCTACTGAAGGAGTCCAGCTGCCACCTTAATTTCTCATAATCTGTCTGCAAAATATATATTACAATATCTATTACAATTACTGGTCCAAGGTAATTTTGTATAAGCCACAATGGCAGTTGTGTTCTAGTCAGGGACTACCATCATGTAATGAGATTAGGAAATCTAGAGCACCAGAACAGGAACCAAAACATTTCTGCTGTGACTCCAGTTCTTTGGAACAAACTGCCACTGGAGGTTATGATGGAAACAAATTATAGGTGTTTTCCAAAGAAATTGAAGACTTGATGGTTTCCTTGAGTGGAGGTTTAAAGGTGAGGTCAGAGAGGCTGTTGTTGCCAAAAAAGCATCTTTCAGGAAATGGAAAAAAGAGCCAAACGACGAAACCTGGAAACAGCACAAGCACTGGCAAGTCAAATGCAAGGCATTGATAAGGCAGGCAAAGGGAGAATTTGAGAAGAAGCTTGCTGCGGAAGCAAAAATGCAAAGTAAAGACCTTTTCAAGTACATTCGTAGCAAAAAACCTGTGAGAGTCAGTTGGTCCATTAGATGATAAAGGGGTTAAAGGAGCACTAAGAGGCGACAAGGCGATAGCGGAGAGACTGAATGAATTCTTTGCTTCAGTCTTTACTGAGGAAGATGTAGGGATGTTACCCATGACTGAAGTGGTATTTAAAGGTGCGGAAGAATTGAAGGAAATATCGATACATCGGGAAGATGTATTACAACTATTAGATAAGCTGAAGAGTAGCAAATCACCTGGGCCAGATGGTATACATCCAAGGGTGTTGAAAGAACTGAAATATGAGATTGCAGAACTGCTATTAGAAATCTGTGACTATCATTAAAATCATCTCTAATACCTGAAGATTGGAGGATCGCCAATGTAACACCAATTTTTAAAAAGGGTTCCAGGGGTGATCCAGGAAACTACAGACCGGTGAGCCTGATGTCAGTACCGGGAAAGATGGTAGAAACCATCATAAAGAATAAAATTACTCAGCATGTACATAGTCATGACCTAATGGGAGACAGCCAAGATGGCTTTAGACAAGGAAGATCTTGTCTTACTAATCTGTTATGTTTTTTTGAAGGAGTGAATAATCAGGTGGACAAAGGTGAGTCGGTTGATATTGTGTATCTGGACTTTCAGAAAGCCTTTGACAAGGTCCCTCATGAGAGACTTTTGGCAAAACTAAAAAGTCATGGGATAGGAGGCAGTGTACTATTGTGGATCAGGAACTGGTTAAAAGATAGAAAGCAGAGGGTAGGGCTAAATGGCCAATTTTCCCAATGGAGAAAGGTGAATAGTGGTGTACCCCAGGGATCTGTGCTGGGTCCGCTGCTTTTTGACATATTCATAAATGACCTGGAAAGTGGAATAACGAGTGAGGTTATCAAATTTGCAGATGACACAAAACTATTTAAAGTTGTTAAAACCCAAGAGGATTGTGGTAAATTGCAAGAGGATCTTGATAAATTGGAAGACTGGGCATCAAAATGGCAGATGAAATTTAATGTGGACAAGTGCAAGGTTATGCACCTAGGGAAGAACAACCCAAACTATGGTTACACGATGCAAGGTTCCACATTAGGAACCACCACCCAGGAAAAAGATTTAGGCGTCATTGTGGATACCATGTTAAAACCCTCGGCCCAGTGTGCAGCGGCGGCCAAGAGAGCAAATAGAATGCTAGGTATGATAAGGAAAGGAATTGAAAATAAAACAAAAGATATTATAATGCCTCTATATCGTTCCATGGTGAGACCGCACCTTGAATATTGTGTGCAATTCTGGTCGCCGTATCTTAAAAAGGATATAGCGATTTTAGAAAAGGTTCAGAGAAGAGCCACTAAAATGGTAAAGGGGATGGAAGGATACTCCTATGAAGAAAGGCTAAAAAGGTTAGGGCTCTTTAACCTGGAAAAGAGACGGCTGAGGGGAGATATGATAGAAGTCTATAAATTAATGAACGGAGTGGAACGGGTAAACGTAGATCGATTGTTTACCTTATCAGAATATAGAAAGACTAGGGGACATGCAATGAAGCTACAGGGTAAACTATTTAAGACTAATAAAAGAAAATATTTTTTCACTCAACGTGTAATCAAACTCTGGAATTTGTTATCGGAGGATGTAGTAAAGGCTGTTAGTGTAGCTGGGTTTAAAAAAGGTTTGGACAAGTTCCTGGAGGAAAGGTCCATAAACCATTATTAAGAAGGGACCCAGGATATCAATGCTTGAACCAATACAAGCATTGTGGAACCTGTGTCCCTTCGGGAAACTGCTAGGTACATATGACCTAGATTGGCCACTGTTGAAAACAGAATACTGGGCTTGATGGACCTTGGTCTGACCCAGTATGGCATATCTTATGTTCTTATGTTCTTATATGAGGTAGAGGGAAGGGTATTAAAGGTGAGTTGAATTTTGGGAAATGGTCCTGTATTTGATTTCACCAGTAGAATTTTCTGTGTTTGTGTTTTATCTTGTTTTTCAAGGGTGTAGGCTATTGTAATGTTTGTCTGAGTTATTTGTTACTATATTTTATGCTACTTTTATGCAATCTTTGAGAAGTGGCAAGGTGCACTCACTTAGAGTCATTTGCGTCCCGGTGACTTAGATTTTATTTCCCTGGTAAAAACCTGCTTTCTTTAGAATTAATCTAAACTTCTTATTTATTTAGTTAAAATGTCCGGAATTCTCAACAAGGAGCCTAGCTATGCAAGGTTCATCCCCTTTCAGCTTGGAGACTGAAAATACTGGCTAGGTGATAGCAATGTGTTCCTTTATGGAATATCACTAAAGCTTGGAATTCTCAGTCTCCAATCTGCTGGAAGGGGTTAAAAACCCAATAGTATAGACTGTACTGGAGGTACACTACAGAAAATGGCAATTTGATATGTCTCTAGCCATTCTGCTCCTTATTCAATCAGAAAAGAGAGCCTGCAAGCTGAATCTTATTAGCCTGAATGTGAAATAACTTAACACCCAAATAAGCAAAAGAAAATTCTTCTTTACTTGCAGCACCTATGTGGTGATATCTTCTTACTTCAAGAAACTCATGTTGGACAATATGATGCTTGGAAGCTGTTGCAGGACTGAGTAGGAGAATACTATTTCTCCCCTGTCAGAGGAAAGCATTCTTTATTGTAAAGGACTGGGACTACAAGTTCTCTCTCAGAAAAATGATCTGGTTGGGAAACGTTAGGTTCTTTCCCTATTATGTTTGTCTCAGATTATTCTAAATATTTGGGTATTGTCTTTGCTGCAGATCTTGAGAGATTGCAGTCTTCTAATTTGGACAGAGTGCTCAGCAGTATCAGAGAATTATTACTAAGATGAACTCCATTTACGTTGACCTGATGGGGACATTTGGATACAATTAAGAAGATAGTACCAAAATGTTTATATTTTTAAATATGCTGTCCCTTCCAATCCCAATTACGTTTTTCCTTAAGACAGAACAGTTGCTTGTGATGTTCCTTTAGAATAATAAAGCTCCCAGAATTTCTTTGTGGAAGCTTAAAGCAGATAAGTTGAATGATAGTATCAATTCTTCTGATCTCCATCTATATCAAGCAGCTTATGTGCTACGTTAAGAAGGGTGTTGGTTTCTAAGCTCTTCAAATGATTATTCCCCTGATGTATAGATTTAGAAAGGGCATTAGTGACTCTGCTACCTTTGTGGTGGTTAGAAGGTATCCAACTCCCCTCTCATTTGAAGTTCAAACCTTGTTTAATGGTTACCAACACGTCTGTTGGAATTAGATAAGCAATTGGATGTCCCTTGAATTAAGTCATTACAATTCTCTTTATGAAATAATCACTTATTAAAAATGAATAAAGTTAAGACCAGTTGGTCTCATTGGCAAGGGAAAGGGAATTCAGTCTCCGGAGGATGTAGTTGATGGAGTTCACCTGCTTCTTTTTGTAGATTTATCCAGTAAATATCAACTGTTCCCAAAAAGAAGCATATCATAGATTCCAACTATCCCATGCTATTAAATCCCTTCACTTGGTTGTGAGATCAATGCAGTCATCCCATGATATACTACAGCTATGTGAATCCATAGTACAAGGCAATCATGGCACTTTCAAATTTTAGAAACTGTTCAAGGGATTCAAGGATAATATCTTCACAGGGCTTCACTTAACATGAAGCAGGAGTTAGAGAGAAATGGTGAGTCTGACTTCAACCTCCGGGTCAACTCTCCTATGAAACTTTTTTTTTTTTTTAAGTTAGTTGCTTTCTCTCAGATTCTAGACAAAAAAAAAGATGTTCCTCATGGATATTTCACTTGCTTTGGCTCTCAAGACCATTTTGGAAAATTGGAAAAACATTAGCCTGGTTAATTGTCATTACTGGTGGAACACAGCTTGTCTAACCCATAGATATGAAAGGGCTGCTGCTGTTAAAGATAATAATTTAGACATGTCAATCTGCATATGGGGGAGGCCAGATACTTATTTGAGAACTGTTTAAATGGTTCTCAATGTAATGTAATGTATCTGGGTGCACACTTCCTGATTATTGTGATAGGGTATAATGTTCAGTGCACCTCACTGTTCCTTGTACATGGAATAAGGGCCAATGGCTGCCAGTCAGTGACATAAATTCTGCCCAAGCAGCTCCTGCAATGCAGGGGGGTGGGAGGGGGCCCAGGTAGAAAAGCGGTCTACAAAGCGGTAGTAGCAGCAGCGTGGCAAATTTACTTTATCATGTTTGCCACGCTGATCTGCTCTTGTAAGTTTCCGCAGGCCTAACGGCTGTTCCTCGCCAGACTGAAGTCTCGCGATAACAGCCACACTGAGAGACTTCAGCCCGACGGGAAAAGCATCCGGGCCCATGGTGAATTTACAGAGCAGCACGGCAAACACAATGAGGTACGTTTGCTGCCGCTGCCGCCACATGAGGGGGCTGGGGCGCGCACGGGGGGTACAGCACGCCACCGCCACTGCAACAATGGTGGGGACCTCAGCAAAATTTTGCTTGGGGTCCCCTCCTTGCAACTTACACCACTGCTGCCAGCATGATTTAAAGCTGAGGTAACAGAAGCTGTTATAGCCAAAAAAACATCCTTCAAAAAATGAAAAAAAGATCCAAATGTAGAAACAGGAAATAGTGCAAGCACTGGCAAGTTAGTTGCAAAGCATTGAAAAAGCAAGCTAAGAGAGAATTTGAAAAGAAGATTGCCATGGAAGCAAAAACTCATAATAAAAACATTTTCAGGTACAGTCAAAGCAAGAAGCCCATGAGGGAGTCAGTTGGACAATTAGATGATAGAGTAAAAGTACCCTAAGGAAGGACAAGGCCATAGCAGAGAGACTGAGGGGGTCATTTTAGAGGCTCTAGTCATGATTTACACATGTCCATTTAGATGTGCCAATCACATCCACATCCATGCTGCACAGGGGCGTGATGGAGGTGTGTCCAAGGTGGTGACGGAAAGATCCACGTGTATCTCCTATTTCAGAATGGCGCCACATGTTTAAAACTGCTGGAGGACACATCAAAATCTATAATGTGCGTTAACATGACCCTATGTTGTTGATCCTGGTCACTGTTCCCTCTAAGCTGTGCGCGTGTGCGAGCGCACATACTTTACAACAGAGCGCGCAAAAATTACGGTTCTGATTCTGATAGAAAACAACACAGACGTCTTAAAATGTAAAAGTTGTGATTGCAATTACTAGAAATTTTCTGCTTCATTTAGTAATTGTCTATTTTCATTTAATTTGATTAAAATCAATGTGGTGTACATACTATATTCTGACGTGTAGTCAAATTTTAAAGTATATAATGCCGAGTGTTTTTATGTGGCGCACAAAAATTTAACCTTCCTTCAAAAGCTGCACAGCTGATATTTTATGCGCACATAGCCTACAGAAAATTAGAGGGAACATTGATCCTGGTGTTCATATTTTGCAAGTGCACATTTCTAAAATTGGTTGTCTCCCTGCACAGGTCTGGATCCTTATTCTGTATGTCCTCATTTTCTTTATATGTTTGTGGAAACATTAATCTATTGAGAGAGAAACAATTCAATTTTAGAATGCATTACATTTGTCCACCTTCTCTGCGACCTCTTTCATGGAATTTCAGACATTTGACTTGGACATTCTAGGGAGCACCTAAATAGTCTATCTAAAATGTGCCTTTACAGGGATTCTTTGCTTCAAGTCTTTACTGAAGAAGAGATAGGGAAGATACCCACGGTAAAAATGATATTTAAAGGTAATGAATCAGAGAAATTGAAACAAATCTTGATGAACCTGGCAAATGTAAGAAGGCAATTTTACAAACTAAAGAGTAACAAATCTCCTGGACCAGATGGTATATATCCCAGAATGCTGAAAGAACTGAAAAACAAAATTTCAGACCTACTATTAGTAATTTGTACATCAGTATTAAAAGCATCTATAGTATCTGAAGATTGGAGAGTGGCCAAAGTAACACCAATTTTTAAAAAGGGCTCCAGGGGTAAGTCTGGAAACCACAGACTGGTGAGCCTGGGCAAAATGGTAGAAACCATTATAAAGAATGCAATTATTGAATAAAATAGTCATGGCTTAATGGGACAAAGCCAACATGGATTTAGCAAAAGGAAGTCTTATCTCACCAATCTGCTACATTCTTTGAAGGTGTAAATAAAGCACAGTTACTTACCTGTAACAGGTGATCTCTGGGAACAGCAGGAATAAGTCTTCACATATGGGTACGTCGGTACTGACGGAGCCTGCGCGGGAATGCTCCCCAGCGTCCAATCAGAAAGCTTTTGGGAGCATCACTCAGCGCCTGCGTGCTGCCTTCCCGCCTTTCCAACTGTCTCTCCTCAGTTGAATTTTATAGCTGAGACAAAGAGAGAGAAAGAGGAAAGGAAGATAAATAGAGAGATACAACTCTTTTAAAAGTTTTAAAGTTCGCGCCATCGGGCGCGTGGTCCCCTTACACCCGCCGCCGTCATCAGCTCTCCCCAGTCAGGGGATCGAGCCTCAAGCGGCAGGAAGAGCAATGGAACAGCTTCGCCCAATCGGGGCCTGCCGCAGGACTTTTAAAAGTTCGCGCCATTGGGCGCGTGGTCCCCTTACACCCGCCGCCGTCATCAGCTCTCCCCAGTCGGGGGATCGAGCCTCAAGCGGCAGGAGGAGCAACGGAACAGCTTCGCCCAATCGGGGCCTGCCGCAAAACTTTTAAAAGTTTGCGCCATTGGGCGCGTGGTCCCCTTACACCCGCCGCCGTCATCAGCTCTCCCCAGTCGGGGGATCGAGCCTCAAGCGGCAGGAGGAGCAACGGAACAGCTTCGCCCAATCGGGGCCTACCGCAGGACTTTTAAAAGTTCACGCCATCGGGCGCATGGTCCCCTTACACCCGCCGCCGTCATCAGCTCTCCCCAGTCGGGGGATCGAGCCTCAAGCGGCAGGAGGAGCAACGGAACAGCTTCGCCCAATCGGGGCCTGCCGCAGGACTTTTAAAAGTTCGCGCCATCGGGCGCGTGGTCCCCTTACACCCGCCGCCGTCATCAGCTCTCCCCAGTCGGGGGATCGAGCCTCAAGCGGCAGGAGGAGCAACGGAACAGCTTCGCCCAATCGGGGCCTGCCGCAGGACTTTTAAAAGTTCGCGCCATCGGGCGCGTGGTCCCCTTACACCCGCCGCCGTCATCAGCTCTCCCCAGTCGGGGGATCGAGCCTCAAGTAGCAGGAGGAGCAATGGAACAGCTTCGCCCAATCGGGGCCTGCCGCAGGACTTTTAAAAGTTTGCGCCATCGGGCGCGTGGTCCCCTTACACCCACCGCCGTCATCAGCTCTCCCCAGTCGGGGGATCAAGCCTCAAGTGGCAGGAGGAGCAACGGAACAGCTTCGCCCAATCGGGGCCTGCCGCAGGACTTTTAAAAGATTGCGCCATCGGGCGCGTGGTCCCCTTACACCCGCCGCCGTCATCAGCTCTCCCCAGTCAGGGGATCGAGCCTCAAGCGGCAGGAGGAGCAACGGAACAGCTTCGCCCAATCGGGGCCTGCCGCAGGACTTTTAAAAGTTTGCGCCATCCGGCGCGCCCGCGCCTGGCGGGCCTGCGCCTGAGGGCCTCGCCAGAGGGCCCTTTGGCACGGCCCTTAGGCAAAGGCCCTCTCAAAAGAATCCAAGAAACATCTAAGAATCTGCAGCTCCACTCCAATCCTGCAACAGGACCACTCCTCATTCACCAGCACGTCCACCGTCGAAACGCACAGCAAGTATACACTATCCGTAGGACCAGACTAAGCTATGCTCTAGCTTCAATATAACCTCATATATTATCATTGGTAGTCTACTCTCTGGCAGCCCTGTGCCTGTGGGGTAGCCACTCATAAGTTTCAATTTGCCACTATCTGTTACCTAACAGCCGTACATATTCTCTGTCTATACTGTTGTCAATGATCATTCATTAATCACCAGATCACTTACGTCACCTATACTCAGAGTCTCTCTATACAAATGCCTGCGTTCACCACTAGCCTGCCTCTCCATAGTTGTCTGTACAGCTGCCACATACTTTCTTACAGTTGCCTGTTTTGTGCTATAACTCCATTGCTACAGTTGCCTATATTGTGCTATAACTTCCATTGCTACAGTTGCCTGTATTGTGCTATAGCTCCATTGCTACAGTTGCCTGTATTGTGCTCTAACTCCATTGCTGCAGTTGCCTGTATTGTGCTATAACTCCATTGCTACAGTTGCCTGTATTGTGCTATAACTTCCATTGCTACAGTTGCCTGTATTGTGCTATAACTTCTATTATCTATACTCTAATTCAGTACTACCTCTACCTGATATTATATACAACTTACAGCAGCACACATCCTTTTAACCATTGTGACTCCTATACTGCCCACACCAATTTTCACTACAACTTGTAATCTGACACACAAGCCTAGGAATACCCAATACTTCCTCAATAAGGATTCAAAATGTCTCCTCACCTCATCACTCTTCTTAGTTTTTACCTTCTCACAGATTGGCTCGGGACCTCCTCTGCCTACTCTCCCTCCACCAATCATATCCCTATCCACAAAAACCACAGAAAAAAATGGTCAAGCAACTCTTACCATTATCCGGCTAAGGAAGTTCGCATACGGCACTCCCACTTGATTCACATTGCAATACATCAAACCAGTAACCCCAAGCAACAAGGTTCCCCAACTTCCCAAAGCTTAAAATGTGCCCTCATAAACGCTCGCTCTATTCGGAAAAAGTGGCCTGTAATCCAAGATATAGTTACCCATCACAATCTTGACGCACTCTTGATCACTGAAACTTGGCTATCAAAAGAAGATAATGTCCTCATTAACCAACTCATTCCACCAAACATCTCTATACATACAACCCACAGAGAAAACAAGAAGGGAGGAGGATCACTCATTCTCACCAAGTCTGAACTTTTCAATACGACTAACTCCTACAGCTCAAACAATCTGGATATAATCACCATAGCGAACAAGCAATGCTCCATAAACCTGGTTTACAGAGCCCCCTCAAGCTCCCCGGACGACCTTCCCACCATTCTAGACTTAGCTGCCAATACCAGTAATCTTAACACTCCAAACTGGATAATGGGAGATCTCAACCTCCCATCACTGCAGCAACATCAGTCCTCCTCACTCCTCAATGCCATTGAAAGTCTTGGATATCAACAATTAATCATGGAACCCACACATATCAAAGGAAACATTCTTGACATGGTCTTCGCTCCGCAATCTGCTTCTACACAAAGCAGCAACATTATAAAGTCTATCACTGATGTACCCTGGTCAGACCACAAACTCATAAACCTTCAAATTCCCTTGGGCAACACTCATTCCCTAAACAACAGAAACCTTGACAACACACCAAGAGCCCCAACAAGAGGCTTTCGGCCCTTCAACAAGGAATTTATACTGACAAATACTCAACCACTCCTCAACAACACAATGCTCAACCTTGACGAGTCAATTGAAGCCTGGAACAACAGCCTCAATGCCATTGCTCATATACCACACAAGAAAAACATATCAAGGAAAAGAAACTCCGCCCCATGGTTCTCTCCTGATCTGCGGTCTTCTCTTATGCATTTAAGGAGACTCGAAAAACGCTGGCGCCGATCACTGGCCAGCGATGACCACACAGCGTACAATCTCTATTTAGCAACTCACCGCAAAGCAATCACAACCAAGAAGAAGCAATATCACACGGATACGCTTAAAAGATCATTGAACAAACCTCGTGATCTTTTCAACCTGGTAAAATCACTATCAAAGGAACCATCATCAGAACAAAAGGAGGATATCCACCCTCAAGAATTTGCTGATTACACAGGTACACTACCAAAAAACTGCCTCCAGTTTTGCAACTGATTCCTATAGATTTTGGGGTGCTGAATCCAGGAAAAATAGCCAAAATGTTCCATCACGTCACGTTTTCTTGCAAAATTAGATTTCTTACCCATATAAGGAATGTTCACATAATTTCTTTTTAGCCGACTGCAGTTTATTTTCTTGGCCCAAAATAGAGGTTGTAATGGTTAACTAACTAGAAACACTCCCTCATGATATTTTAGAGTGTTTTGTATTCATTTTATACATTAACAGGACAATTGGGAGGCGGGGGGGCTAAATCCAGTACTCGCGCTGGCGCATGTTCTTTCCTGTTCGCCTCGCCTCGTTCGCTCGCTCAAACACGGTGGTTGCGACATGAACGTTCCTGTCAAATTTCAGTTTCTTGCAAGTTCATTATTATCTTTTGTTTGCTCAGTCGTAATCCAGCTTTATTCCGAAGTGGTTCACTACAGTTGTAGTTTGCAGTGCTGTGTATTTGTGATGGCTCACAGAGCCAGAGGTTGCGTCAACTCTCCGGACAGTTTTTGTTTTATTTGTGGGGAATATACCGTGAAAAAGCGGCAGAGGAACATTTCTGCATTTATTAAAAAAGTATATTTCGCCTATTTCGGTTTGAAGTTAGGCGATCAAGACAAACCGTGGGCTCCTCACAAAGTGTGCAAGACATGTGAGGAAGATCTACGCTTATGGATGAAAGGTAAAAAACAAGCATTTCGTTTCGGAATACCTATGATGTGGCGTGAACAAAGAGACCACAGCAGTGACTGCTATTTTTGCTCTTGCATTGTGAAGGGATACAACTTAAAAAATAAGAACGTAATAAGTTACCCCAACCTTCCCTCAGCAATTAGGCCTATGCCTCATAGCAACGAAGTACCTGTGCCTGAACCACCAAAATCTTTGGATCATATTTGTGTGGACGGTTCTGATCATGATGAGACTCATCAGATGGCTTTTCCCGATGAGTCCAGTACTTCCGAGTTTGAAACTGAACCAGATCCGAAACCTGAACTTTTCTCTCAAGCTGAATTGAATGATTTAGTCCGGGATTTAGGACTCCCAAAAGATGTTGCCCAACTGCTAGGTTCTCGGCTTAAACAGAAAAATCTATTGTCACCAGGAACAACTTTTTATTGGTACCGCAACCGCGAGACACAATTTTTGAAGTATTTCAGCAAAGAGGAAGATTTGGTATTTTGCAACGATATATACGGAGTGATGGAAAAGTATAAACTCAAGTATGATCCTGCTGAATGGCGGCTGTTCATTGATTCGTCAAAAGACAGCATAAAAGGTATTCTTCTTCATAATGGCAACACATTCGCTTCAGTTCCTATTGCTCACTCTGTTATTCTCCAAGAAAAATATGAGAATTTGGCCCTGATTCTTCAGAAGATTCGTTATGATGAGCATAAGTGGATGATTTGTGGAGACTTTAAAATTCTATCCATGCTATTAGGGCAGCAATCCGGTTTCACCAAATATCCCTGCTTCCTTTGCTTGTGGGATAGCCGGGCCCGCGACCTACACTGGGGGAAAAAAGACTGGCCAATTCGGGAGTATTTGAGACCCGGTGAGAAAAATGTTCTTCATGAGAGCTTGGTACCTCGTGATAAAATTCTATTACCACCTCTCCACATTAAGTTGGGTCTCATTAAGCAATTCATCAAGTCCCTTCCAAAAGATGGTGAGTGCTTTCGGTACCTTTGCTCAAAGTTCCCCCGACTTTCTGAAGCAAAGCTAAAGGAAGGAGTGTTTGTTGGCCCTGATATAAGGAAACTCATTTCAGATGGAGCATTCGCTGAAACGATGTCTGAGAAGGAAAAAGAAGCCTGAGATTCCTTCAAGGATGTTGTTCTCAAATTCTTGGGGAACAGGCGGGATGAGAACTATAAGGATATTGTTGCCAGGATGCTCAATGCCTTCAAAGAACAAGGCTGTAACATGAGCCTGAAAGTCCATTTCTTGCACTCCCATGTGAACTACTTTCCCGAAAACCTGGGGGCGTACAGTGAAGAACAAGGTGAAAGGTTTCACCAGGACATCAAGGACGCAGAGAGAAGGTATCAAGGAAGATGGAACACCACTATGATGGCTGATTTCTGCTGGTTGCTGCTGCGGGAAACCCCAGATGAAAAATACACCAAGCAGCGCACCAAGAGAAGCATTCGGGGGAAGAAGAAACGGGCCCACCAGGAGATTGATTGACCCAAGAATGACTTTAAAATCAAAACTGTGTTGACAAATATCGTGTTTTTACTAAACTTTGAAATAAAAATTTGCTAGTTATTACCACAGTGTCGGATCTCATTTATTAGAATTTTATTTTCACACCATCGGGTGTTTGTCTTCATGTATTGCAATGGTGCGGTTTGCGTTTTCTATTCTTACATACATACCTGTACAACATTTTTTGCACATTTCTTTGCTTTGCTTTGTGTCTAACCTCGCTCTTATATGCTCAATGTTTGTGCACATGTATGTGGCTGTTTTAAGTGCAGACAATTTTGCTACCATCACAGTGTGTTTTGTTGACATTACTCTATTCTTATGTGCTGCCTTGTTACAATTTTCTTTATTCTTATTTGAATAACTACTAAACAATTAGTATAAAGAATTCATCCAAGAAACTTTTATCTCGATCGCACTCAATCTGAAACGTTCACCTCAAACTGCTAACCCAATGTAGCAAAAACTCTGTACGTGATGGAGCAAATTGGTTACCAGATTTGGATTCAGCGCACCAAAAAACGTAAAAATCAATCGAAACATTAGAGGCAGTTTAAAAAAAAATTTTTTTAGTGTACCTGTGTTACTTGCAATCTAAACTTCTACAGACGGATGAGCTACTGAAAACAGATGTTCAAGAAACAACCTGCCAAAACTCCTTGTCTACACTTACCACTCCATCAGCCAAACACATTGAAGACACAATCACCTCACTCAATACCACCACCGTTCAAACCGATCCTTGCCAAGCCTTCTGGATAAAGGACCTTCGAAGCACTTTTAGCCCATTCATTGCAAGAATCATGAACCTTTCATTTACAACTGGCTCCTTCCCATCTGCTCTAAAGCTCACATCCATTAGACCACTACTAAAAAAACCCAAACTAGACCCAAAAAGGGTTGACTCATACAGGCCTATTGCTAGCATTCCCCTCTTAGCAAAAATTTTTGAGAAAGAGGTGCAACGTCAAATTCAAGACCACATAGATTCCGCAGCCCCTCTGGACTATTTTCAACATGGCTTCAGAGAATATCATGGCGTTGAAACACTCATCACCACCCTCTTCAATAATATACTCACCAGCATAGACAACATCAGACAAGGCGTCGTGCTAATCTTCTTGGATATAGCAGCAGCGTTTGATTCGGTAAATTATGAGATACTCATTGCACGACTGAAGGAAAAAGGCATCGGTAGTTCAGCACTGGAATGGTGTAAATCTTACCTGGACACCAGAATGCAATATGTAAAATCTGCAATAGGAGTATCAAATCTCTTCCATCAAAAACAAGGCGTCCCACAAGGTTCATCTCTTTCATCTCTCATGTTTAACATATACATGCAGCCGATCTGCAATATCATCAGATTATTCAATGTTAAATATATGATATACGCAGATGATATCCTACTTTATATGCCTTTTTCCACAATGCAAATGGATTTATTGCCCATAATAAAATGCTTTGATGCAGTCTCAGAGTGGTTTCTCTCACAGAACCTCCGCATCCAGCACAAGAAAACTGAGGTTCTCTTTGTTACAAGAGATCCCAACTTCATTCCACCATCACATATAAGTGTTAAGGGAGCTGATCTATCCACCAAAGAAACAATAAGATATCTCGGGGTCACGCTGGACCACCGTCTCGATATGAAATCACACGTAAACAATATTGTAAAAGCTGTATACTTCAAGATACGCACACTCAGGCATTTACGCTCCTTACTGGACCCAGAGGATTTCAGAACCATCTTCCAAGCACTCATCTTGCCGCATTTCGATTTCGCCAATTCAATTCTACAAGGTCTCCCACAATCCACCCTAAGTTCTCTACAACTCGTCATGAATACTGCTGCAAGGGTTCTACAAGGAGCGTCCAGGAGTGATCATGTGACACCAATCCTCAAGCAGCTTCACTGGCTCCCAATACAAGCCAGGCTCATTTTCAAAACACTGATTCTCACTTACAAGGCCATCCATGGTTTGTCAGCCAACTCACTAACTGATCTCACACAAACTGTACCACCAACCAGATCCAGAAGACAAATAGCGCTAAACACTCTAATAATGCCAAAGGCCATAACAACATGCAGCCGATCAACAGCGAACAGAGCCTTCATGTTTTGCGCCCCAAAACACTGGAACTCCCTACCACCTGACATACGTGCCATAACCGACCTAGCCCAGTTCAGACAGCCCTCAAATATAACCTATTTATCAAATATTACCCTACATAAAGTGCAATAGATTAGCCTTACCACAAACTTAACCACAATCTCTTCCTGACCCTAGCATTACTGCTATTTTATGTAAATAGTTTTCATGATATCGAAATAATTAATTATATATTCTATGTATATAGTTCTCCCATGTTATCCAAGTTTATACTCCTGTTATATGTAACACCGAACAACCTGTTGTTCTGGTCATTGTGTTTCTCTGTAAACCGCGCTGATTATAAATAGTGCGGTATATAAAAAATTGAAATAAATAAATAAAATAAATAAATAATAAAACTCCTAGGGGAGGTGGGTGGGTTGTGAAGACCTATTCCTGATGTTCCCAGAGATCACCTGTTACAGGTAAGTAACTGTGCTATCTCCAGGGACAAGCAGGAATGAGTCTTCACATATGGGGACTCCCAAGCTAAGATGCCTGGAGCCCTAGCATGGTGAGGATTGGAACATGCTACACCTCATATGGCCAGGCATCCTGAGGATGGAGGGTAGGAGTTGAAAAGAGAGGAGCTGTGGAAAAACAGCTAACCTAAGGACTACAGGTAAGGTGTCCTTGCATGTATGATAATTATCATGAAAAATATTGAAATGAACAATCACAATATGGACCTCACCTACTGGGTTGCAGGAAGTAGAGAGGCTGATGGAGTCTACTGGAGGTCCAGTAGAGGAATTTTCAAGGTGACCTCACTGAAGGGAAGGTGAAGGTCCCAATCTGGAATTGACAGGTGACCCAGGTGTCAACTGGGGTAGTAGAAAAAACGGCAGGTCTTTAGTGGAAGCTTTATGGAAAAAGCTGGGAACTCTTTTGGCTACAGAGTTACTAACATTTAGGAGCAAAAGAGGAAGACTGACCGATTTGGACAAACTAGCCCAGTCCTGGAGGGAAGAAGGGGTATGGGAAAAACCCGCATTCCCAAGGAGGACAGATGTCTGAAGGGTTGAAACCTCAACTCTACTGAAGATCCACCCTGTCTTTCCTAACTGGTGAGAGATAGGAAAGATATTGAAGCATGGAGCTTCAGGGATACCTAAACCTAGGGTTAAAGTAGGAGCTGTCAGTACCACAGTAGTGGTTGTGTGCATAATACCCTAGACATACTGAGGGACAGTATGAACATATGCAAACCCACTGTCTGGAACCTATAGGAAGGTAAAAACCTTTATAAGCATAGACAGTGAGAGAGATAAGTATGTAAATACATATCTACCTATAAGGAAGCATTTCGACAGATACACATATATAGGGAGATATATATATATGTGTGTATATATATATATAGGGGTATATATATATATGTCTATAGTGAGATCTGGAGGGGCATAACATATGCACACGCAGCTTACAGACATATGTATCTATAGAGAAGTATATAGAGATATATACATACATGAATATATATGTCTAAAGATAAATGTCTGCAATTAAGCAGATAGAGATATGTCCATAAGAACATTCACATGGGAGATGTGAAGAGGAAAGATTCATCTAATAACAAGAAGGTGGAACCTACTTGAGAAGATATATAGAGAATCTATTCTCCCTGGCTAAGATGGCGCAGGAATGCTATCTAGTGAAATAACCAGGATGGTTGCGTGAAAATACAGAGGATAATATCAGTCTGTAAACAGCAAGTCCTGAGTCCTGTAGAACTCTCACATGGTAAATGGACAGAAAACGCATAGGTTGAGGTACCAGGTTGACCCACTGAAGGGACACAAAGGGGTATCATGCGTTATTAGTTAAATATGTGCTGTCCATGAAGGATTAGGATACCATGAGGATAAGCTGTAAGGAAAAAAGAGCATATTCCTTGTAGGAGCTGGATAACTCTTTAGACTTACACGCGGAGAAGGCTTATATCCTTTGTACGAAAAGGAGATAGTAGGGTGTGAAGAACCCTCACAGTCATGGGGGATGACTGAGGAAGCCTTTTTCGACCATGATGGATAGTCATTAGAGAAAAAACTCCATGTTCTCTCGCAAGGGCCCATAGTGGAAAGCTTCTCTGTAGGATTGCAGAGACCATTATGCAGGAGAATTGGGAGATAGAACTGGCTGATGGAAAAACCTGCAGCCAAGTCAACTATGCTGCCAAACCCAAAGGATTGGAGATGGCAAGGATAGAAGGTGGTGTTAGAAGCCTGTAGTGATAAGGATTTACCAAGAAAGATGTAAGTACTGTCTTGGAGTCACTACTAAGGCCAGACCGAAAGTGGTGGAAGACAAGACTGGAACTTGTGGAACAGTACCAGTAGTCAAATCACTGGAACTCCTGCATGGGCAGCTACTGAATAGGACAGCAGAGAGAATCTTTCTGTGTTAAACAGAGAGAACAGACTGAAGAAGGGGAGAATCTTGTCCCTGTCTGATGAGCTGCCCAGATAAAAGAAGGGAGTTCACCCCAGAGAAAAAACTCCACAGTGGAAAGAAAGATAAGAAGTCTTTCAGTGGTATGGTACCCCTCTTACAAGGGAAAAACCTGGAGGAGAGGGTAGAGATACAAGAGCTGAAAAAAAACCCTTACCATATGGTAAGTTCCTGGAAGGGAAAAATTCATGTTGGTACAGAAAAACTATCATGTGATAATGTTAAACCTCTCTTTTTGTCAGGAAAAGGAGGAAAAACCTGTGATCCATAGACATGAATAGCCTGACAGCTCAGCATACCGAAGAGCAAAAGGATGTCCTGAGAATAGGAATCCTTGTGTAGAGTTTTGAATGAAAAAACAGTGAAAATCTTCTGTTGAAAAGAAGATAACTGTAGGTTATAAAGAGATTAATCAGAACCCCATGGTTGCTGTGTTTACTCAGCCTGGCTAGAGTTTGGATTCTTCAGACCAGGACGAGGCTTCCCGTGCTTGGGAACATCTGAATGATGGGCAGGAGAAGAGTAAAACCTCTTTCTCCTCGAGAAAGAAGGTTTGGTAGGGCATTCCTACCTACTGGGGAAGGAGAAGGCTTAGGATTGCCTTCAGAAACAGGGAAGTCAGTGGAGCACTGAGCAACCTGATGTAAAGACTCCTTATTGAAGAGATTTTCTCCAGTGCAAGGAGTATTACCCAGTCTTTGTTGTGCCCATTTGTTCAAGTCTGAAGCTTGGAGCCAGGCTCTACGTCGTGCCCCTATGGCTATAGCAGAGGTTCTGCTAACAGACTCAAAAGAGTCTAGGGAAGCACGAGAAAGAAACCAAGAGATATTTTGGCTATGACTAAGAAGTAAGGAATAGTCTGCAACCTGGGGCTCTGATAGAAAAGGAGTCAAAAGAGATAATTTCTTTGTGACTTCCTGAAGGGATAGACTCATATAAAAAATATATGAGAGAATCCTTGTTGCCAGCATAGATGTTTGGAAGGTTTGACGTCCAAAGGCATCCAGTGTTCTAGATTCACGACCTGGCGGGTAAGAAGAATGCTTCTTGCTTTTTACCTTCCTCATTGCTGATTCCACTACAATGGAATGATGGGGAAGTTGAGTCTTTTGAAACCCTGGAGAGGGGGGCACCTGATATAGAAGATCAGTTGCTCTAGAAGGTGAGGAAACCCTTAAAGGTGCTTCCCACATTCGTAGAAGAAGATCCTGCAAGGAATGATGTAAAGGAAGCATTATATTTTCCTTTTCTCCAGAACAAAGAGAGCTTTGAGCAGGATCATAGCCAGGGGTAGGAATAGCAAGGGATATTGCTATGTCCAGGAGAAAATTCTTAAAAGAAGGATCTCCAACAGAAGCCATCCCTGGACAGGCTAGATCTGAAGAACTAGCCTGGGCACCGGAGTAGGCACTTGAGAATGTAGGAATAGAAGATCTCACCCGGTGCAGAAAAGGATCCCTAAGGGATGGATGCTGGTACTGGAGGTCATGACGTGAGACAGTCAGTACTGCATCGTCCATGCCAGGTATATAGAAAGGAGCGACTCTGGTGAAAGAAGCATGGAAGGAGCTGACCCCGATGCTACTGCAGGTATCAGCACCGATACCGATACCGGTAGCTGTGCCGGAATCGAAGACAATACCGACATCGAAGCAGTCATCGGAGGCTGCTCAAGTGGTACCGAGGAAACCGAAGGCCTCTGGTAACTACCCTCGGTACCGAGCATCCGTAATTGGTGAGCATCGGATCCGAGACGTGTCGGTACCCAGTCTTCCAGACTGGAAATCGATTCCAGACTCGGCATCGAAGGAAGCGAGTCTATCGATGCATGTCTGGAAGGTACCGACCTCGGTGGTAGTATCGGTGATACCGATACTGGAAAGTCAATCTGGGATGTATCGAGCGGTCCCGAAGGTACCGAGAAAACCAGATGACGATCCCTGGTGAAGAGTGGATCACTCAACACCAGTGCCGATGCCAGGGTATTGGTACCGCTCGAAGCGGATGCCACCACCGAGCATGGCTCAGGTATGTTCTGTGAGGGGTGAGCCTCAGGAACAACCTGAAACCCCTGAAAGGCTTTGGAGAACGAAGACTCCCACTGGGGTTTTGAAGCCAAAGGGTCCTTGAGGGCAAGGCCGGAGCCGTCATCATGCTGTGCATGAGACCTACCACTCAAGGATTGGCTAGTCTGAACAGACTGTTTGTGGGTTACCTGATCCTGTAGAGAAGGAGAAATGGTCGGTGCCCTGCTATTGGAAGGGAACTCGGTATCGAGGAAAACTCGAAAAGGGAAATCTCTTCTTATAATATGGTAGCCTAATGGCTCCGGATGGTCAGGACCCAAACAGTTTAGACACCAGGACTTGGAGTCTAAAAACAATACTGCACTGCCACAGTTAAGGCACTTCTTAGGAAAAGAAGGAGGCGGCTCCATAATGGAGAGGCCTGAAGGCCCAAAGTTTAAAACTGAAACTGAGAGAAAAAAATTCTCTGGATTAAATAAAAAGAAAAGAAAAAAACACCGGCGATACCGGTGGAGTCGGGGAGACAGCCGTGACCACAGGAAAACAAGAATTAAAGAATTTAAAGAAAAAATTTTCTGCGGTGACAGGAAGACGTCCTGCCGGCTCCGCGGAAAAACGAAAACTGAGGAGAGACAGTTGGAAAGGCGGGAAGGCAGCACGCAGGCGCTGAGGGATGCTCCCAAAAGCTTTCTGATTGGACGCTGGGGAGCGTTCCCGCGCAGGCTCCGTCGGTACCGACGTACCCATATGTGAAGACTCATTCCTGCTTGTTCCTGGAGATATAGGTAGATAAAGGTGAGCCAGTGGACATAGTGCATCTGGATTTTTAGAAAGCTTTTGACAAGGTCCTCATGAGAGACTCAGAAATTAAAAAGTTATGGGATAGAAGGCAAAGTACTATTGTGGAATGGGACCTGGTTAAAAGAAAACAGAGAGTAGGGCTAAATGTTCAAATTTCTCAATGGAAAAAGATAAATAATGGAGTGTCCCAGAGATCTGTGCCCCAAGGACAATGAGTGAAGTGATCAAATTTGCAGACAACACATAATTATTCAAAGTTGTTAAATCACAAGGGAATTGTGAAAAGTTGAGAGAGGATCTTGAGAAAGTGGGATACTGGGCATCCAGATGGCAGAAGAAATGTAACGTGGGCATATTTATTTATTTATTTATTTATTTAACGTTTTTTCTATACCGCGCTATTATAATCAGCGCGGTGTACATCGAACAAAAACATACTACAATGTATACAAGCAACATTGAGTTTACAATGAACAGGAAATTAAACATGGGATATACCGGGGGGAACTATGTACATGTTAAAATATGTACATATGCAAAGTTATGCACTTAGGTCATTCTGAAGCATGAATAATAAGCCCTGTGTATGTGCAGAATAGATGTAAACCCCTAAAACCGTATTCTGACACCTGGCGGCCCTGCATATTCATTGCACTAAAACGGGAATCTCAGAAGGTGGGCAGGAGGGGGCGTAGTCGGGCATGGAGACATATAAAGTGTATCCAGGAAAGGCCCATGTATGTCCCTAGCATATCACACATTCACCCACATTATACCTACTGAAACGTGGAATAAGGGCAGGACTTAGAAAAAAATCGTGTTCCGATTTCCAATGCGTCGCATAGAGATGAATGGCTATGATAAGTCTGTAGTGACCTGGTGTGACTTCAGCCTGGGAAAGCAAAAGATGCAGTGGAAATGAAGAGAATGCACAGGGGAGGGACGTTTGTATGCTAAAGTAACAGTAAACAATGCCCCAACAGAAATGTAAAGCACTGTAATAGTCGGCATTCTGTCATGAGCTGGATATAGCAAAGGGGCTATGCAAGGTCTCTCTAACAAATGCTTTGGAAAAGTGGGAACATAGCTGTAGGGATGGTATGTGTCTGGCCGAGCAATGCAGATCAGATGTGTAGTCCGGAGACGCCATGCAATTATGCAGTAGCAGGAATTGTGTATGTGTGCAGGGCATGGTCGTGGCAGAGATATGTTATCTGTGACTGCAAGCAAGAGTGTGTGTGTGTGTGTGTGTGTGTATGTATGTATCGGATGTATGAGGTCTGCAGGAGAGGCCCTGGTGTTCTGATACCCAACTCAGGGGGAACATGTGTGCCTGGCCAGTACCTGGACCGTAGGGCTGACTGTCACATTACTAGGTGCCTGTGTGAATGGGCAGTAACCTCTGTACAGCTGATCTGCAGCAACATAGCAGGGCATGTCCCTGTGAATGGTGGGGTAGCCTCAGAGTGGGGGCATGCTGCAATTTGGACGGCACTAATGCATATGCAAATGCAGCAACAGAGGTCACGAACATTGTGCACATTTGTCAGGATGGTGCTTTTCGGCATGTGTCTCTGATGGTTGTACTGTTGCATGATAGCATCCTGATTGTTTCCTATGATTGCCAGGGATATGTTTTGCCATATAGCTGTAAAGACCAGTTTCAGTTTTCTCTGGCCTATTTCTCACATTACACAGACTGTTTTCAGCAATGGCCACTGAACAAATGTCTACTGTGCTCATCACATAGTAACATAGTAAATGACGGCAGATAAAGACCAGTATGGTCCACCTAGTCTGCCCAGTTTATTTTGCTTTTATCCTGTTGTTCTAAAGGGACCCACTATGTCTGTCCCATGCCATTTTGAATTCCGTCACTGCGTTTGCCCCCACCACTTCTATCGGGAGGGCATTCCAAGCATCCACCACCCTTTCAGTGAAGAAGTATTTCCTGACATTTCCTTTCAGTTTACCCCCTTGAAGCTTCATGTTATGCCCTCTAGTTTTGCAGCTTCCCCGTCTTTGGAAGAGGTTTGCCATACCTGTTTTGCTGCAGGGACGGTCAGGACAACCATCTCCCTTTCCATTTGCCTGTTCAATAGCTCTGGTGCACGTAGATGACCGTGTAGTGTTGTGGGCACACAACAGACTTGTATATATAGTGTGGGTTGCATAAGTATTACTGTTTTGTTTGCATGAGCACTACACTGTCAGTGAGGGAATCGGCTTCAGAGATGTTTGTTTTGACTGCAGAGGCGTGGCCGTAAGAAGACAGGAAGCATCGCACACATCTATCCAGAGGCACCCAAGGGGGGTATGGGACCATGTGTGAAGACTCATTGTGGGGCCTCATTTGCATAAATATTTGCATAATGTTAACATGTTTATGTTTATATTTATGTTTATTACATTTGATATACCGCCCTTCTGCAAAAAACAGAGCGGTGTACAATCAATGAATAACAAAGATGGCAAAGGGCCAGAGAAAGAAAGGAAGTTGCAGTGCAAGACAGGACAGAAAATAGTATAATCAATCATACCAAACATGTGCTAACCTTTAGTAAACATGCATCTTAATGAGTGTCTGGATAAAGAAAGACTACAAGATATCTACATTACTATACTCCGGTGGAAACTGCCAGGCACATTAGGAAGTACTACAGACACTGCCCATTTAGAACCCATAGCAAACCCGCTGTATCATAACAGCACTATCAGAACTCACAAAGCACCAAACCCTACCTATCAAAAGGCAACACAGCAAATATTAAACCTGTACATCTCAGAGAAAACCAATACATCTACTGGGGAAAGAGAACAAGTGGCACTGTCAAATAGAAACTACATAAACAAAATACCATAGCTTGGTTACACATACAGAACATAGACCGTCACCAAACAAAGAACAAGGGATCACAATTTAGAAATAGGAAGACAATACTGGGAACCCCAAATGCCAAAGTTGGAACGTACAATAACACTGGAGAAATAAAACTATAAATTAATTTCCTCATGCACTAAGCAAAAGCGCAAAGATGTTAGCAATGCACAATTTCCCAGAGCTGACATAGTCCAGGTAATAAATTCAAAATAAAAAAGTGTTTTTCTGCCTTTTGTTGTTTGGGCATTTTTTTTTTCAGTTGCAATTGCTCCAGTCACTTTTTTCTGATTTCTTCGTGTCTTTGGCTAACTCTCCATTGTCTGCTATTTGTCCTTTCTTCTGTCTTCTAGTTTTTTCCTATTCTCTCTCTACATCTGCTTTAACATACTGTTTTTCCCCTTTCGCTCTTTCCTCCATTTCTTTCTTTATTTCTTTTTCATCCACTCAAATTTCACCCTTTCATCCTTAATTCCCACTTATTCTCCCAATACCCAGCCAAAAGTAGCTTTTTCTTCCCTCCCACACAAAATATCTTTTCCTCTATCCATCCCCTTCTAGTCCTTCCCAACATCAGCTCCCTTCTAGTTCCAGCACCATCCAGCATCTGCTCCCTTCTATTCCCATTCTCCCATACCCCACATCAGCCTATTTCCAGTCTTAGCACCCCTCATCAGCCCTTTCCCAGTCCTATCACCCCCATCAGCACATTTCCAATCCTCGCTCCCAATCAGCCATTTCCAGTCCTATTCCAGCCCCCATCAGTCAATTTTCTGTCCAAGCTCCTCCTCTGTCAGCCCATTTCCAATCCTAGTCCCCCCATCAGCCATTTCCAGTCCTATTCCAGCCCCCCATCAGCCTATTTCCAGTCCATGCTCCTCCCATCAGGCCATTTCCAATTCTAGCCCCCCATCAGCCTATTTCCAGTCCATGCTCCTCCCATCAGGCCATTTCCAATTCTAGCCCTCCATCAGCCCATTTCCAGTCTAAGCTCCCCCCATCAGCCCATTTTACAATCCTAGCCCCCCATCAGCCCATTTACAGTCCTATCCTCCCCATCAACTCATTTCCAGTCTAAGCCCTCATCTACCATTTCCAGTCCTATTCCAGCCCCTCATCAGCCCTTTTTCAGTTCAAGCTCCCCCATCAGCCCATTTCTAGTTCTAGCCCCCCATCAGCCATTTCCAGTCCTATTACAATCCCCCATCAGCCCATTTGCAGTCCAAGCTCCCCTCATCTGCCCATTTCCAGTCCAGCTCCCCCATCAGCCCATTTCCAGTGTAAGCCCAGCCCCCATCAGCCCATTTCCAGTCTAAGCCCCCGCCATCAGCCCATTTCCATTCCTAGCCCCCTCATTGACCCATTTCCAGTCCAAGACCCCCCATTAGCCCATTTCCAATCCTAGCCCCCCATTGGCCATTTCCTGTCCTATCCTAGACCTACTCGTCCCCCTCCCCAAAGAGCCCCACGGCTGTCTAAGTTGCTTCAGAGGGAGCTGGGGAGGTCTGCATGAGGCCCCGGCTCACCTTTGCACAGCTGCCAGCATGAAGAGCGATGTTTTTTCTCATGCTGGAAGCTGTGTTACTGTGAAGCGCACTGAATGCCAGGAAAGGTTAAAAGGCATTTCCCGGCACTCGCGTGCTTCACAGTAATACATCTGCTAGCTTGAGGGAAAACGCTGCTCTTCACGCTGGCAGCTGTGCAGAGGGACCCGGGGCTTTGCGCGGGCTTCCCTGGCTCACCTCTGAAGCCATCCATTTTATGAGAATAAAATTCGTGTGGTGCCCCCTGAAATGCAGGCCTGTGCAAACAACATTATCACACAATAGACAGGTCAGCCCTGCATCTATCTGTTCAGAATACTGTGAGCATGGGGATGAATATGCCGTTTGCTGCATTTACCTGTGTCCTAGTATAGCAGCATGGGCCCGTGTAACTCCTGACGTGTTGTTCGTGGCATGCCGGCAACATATATATCCGTGATTCTGAAACTGCAGGCGCATCTATCTCGGTGGTTTCGGAATCGGATATTTACGTGCACATTTTCACTTTAGACATTTCTGCCAGCCAGACGTGCATGTTATAGAATCGGCCTCCATGGGAAAAACAGCCCACACTATAGCCACAAGATGCAAGGTTCCACATTAGGGGCCACCATCCAGGAAAAGGATCTAGTTGTCATCGTGGATAGTACATTGAAATGCTCTACTCAGTGTGCAGTGGCAGCTATGAAAGCTAATAGAAGGCTAGGAATTATAAAGAAGAAATCTGAGAATAAAACAAAGGATATCATAATGCCTCTGTATTGCTCCATGGTGTGAACACACCAAGTATTGTGTGCAATTCTGGTCACCCGATCTATAAAAAGATATAGTGGAACTGGAGAAGGTATAGAGAAAGGCAATGAAAATGATAAAGGAGATTGAAGGATACCCCTTTGAGGAAAGGCTTAAAAAGTTAGGGCTTTTCACCTTGGAGAAGAGCTGGTTGAGGGGAGATATGATAGAGGTGTATAATGTAATGAATGGACTAGAACGAATAAACATGAATCAGTTGTTCACTCCCTTAAAACATATAAAGACAAGGGGATATGCAATGAAGCTAAGAAATAGTACATTTAAGACTAATCAGAGAAAATATTTTTTCACTCAATGCATAATTAAGCTCTGGAATTCATTAGCAGAGGATGTAATAAAAGCTGTTAGTATAACTAGGATTTAAAAAGTTCTGGACAAGTTCCTGGAGGAAAAGTCCACAAATAATTATTACAGTGGACTCGAGAAATCCACTGCTTATCCCTGGGATAAGCAGCATGGAAGCTGTCTACCATTTGGGATTCTGCCAGGAACTTTTGATCTGGATTGACGCTTTTGGAAACAGGATACTGGCCTAGATGGACCATAAGTCTGACCCAGTATGGCAAAGTTCTTATGTTCTCAAGGAAGCTTTTATAGATAGATTTTAGGGAAAACATATTGTGGCAGTGAAATTGGATTCCAGCAATAAATGAAGATTAAACATTAAATTCCAGCAATAAATGAAGATTAAACATTAAACTTCAGCATGAACGATGCATTTTGAATAGACAAAATGCTAGAGCAGCATGTTCCACCCCTTGTAACACAGAAAATTGCTATCATATTTTTAGCTGATAGAGTCAACACTTTGCTAATAAGGGAACTGCATCTTTGCCAAAATACTTGTCATGACCACTTCAGCTGGAATCATTAGATGTTAATTCAATGATCTCTCACTTTTGGCACAGACCCATTTCACTGGCCAACTCATAGGACAAACATTTTGACCACAATTATTATCCAGCAGAAAACATGAAGTGTCATTGACAGTACTGGCCCATTTGCTAATGTGATTTACGTTATTATGGTGGAACATTTCTAGAATTTAAAAAAAGCATGTTCTCTCCTGCACTGTGCATGAGGCTAATGAGGAATATAGCCACACAAAAAGCGGCTGCTTATGAAACTCATATCACACTCTACCTTTGAGTCTCATCCAACTCAAGATCTGAAAAGAATCTTTAGTTTTACGATCAATAAATGCCCTCATGTACAACAGTACTCAATGAGGGACTGTCAGATACTTGCATGAGGTCCAAGATATTTTCATCCTGTCCTGTTTTACCCTTTGACTCTGTCTCAGCAAGAAAAAATATATGTTTCCGAGTACTTTGGAAAGTACAGAAATAAACAGATATTGGATGGAAAGTCCTCAGTGTTCAAGCCGCCATCTGTTTTCCAAAGTGTAACAGCACTCTTAGCACTTTATGAGACATGCCCATTAATGAATTCTTGTGAAGAAATAAGGGAAATGAAACTGAATCAAGGAAATGAAATACATGGGACAGTTTTCAAAACCATGTAGCTAGTGGCAAAGCTCATGCTTACTTTCCCCCCAGACTCTGCACCTGCTCTCAAAGGGAAATGACATGTGCGCTTTCCCTTTGAAAATTGTATAGGGGAAATAAAATAATGCTTCTTCTGGTATTTTTCCAAGAAAAACATGCATAGCTTTGTTAGGTTTTCATATTCCCATTATTTTTCCACTAAGGAAATATAGGGGGCATATTCAAAGGGATTAACATGGTTAGCAGACCTGCTAAACATGTTCATGCCCTTGTCTGAGATATTCAAAAGCACTAACATGCTGCACATCCCGATGCTAACCGGTTAGCATCAGGGCCGGCCAGTCCACTAGGCAGATTAGGTGGCCACCCAGGGCAGAAGATGCTGGTGTGCGGCCAGATTCAGTTTTGAAAGCGGCTGCACAAGCTGCTGCTTTCAAAATGGAATCGGGCTGCCCCTGCCCTTGAATCCATCTTTCTCATCTTACGGCAGCAGTGGTGGCTCGACTCCATTTTGACGGTGCTGGCGGCTCAAAATGGAATCAGGCCACTGCCACCACGGGATGAGAAGATGGATTCGGGGGTGGCGGTGGGAGGGGGATGCCAGTGGTAGGGGGGGGGGTGCTGGTGGCGGCAGCAGCGACAGCAGCAGAAAGAGGAGGCACAGTGGGGGCTTCTCACTGGGGCAGCAGAAACCCTTAGGCCGCCCCCGATTAGCATTGGGGTGTGCTGGGGGTACCCCTATTGATAACCAGACAGCACTGATATAGAACGGCTTCCCCGTTATCAACAAGCAGCGAAAGTTGGACACAGTAAAAGTCGGCCTAACTTTCACCGCAGAAGCTAACCAGGCAGCGGCTGAATATCGCCATTGAATATTCAACCCAGATATTCAATGCAGGAACGTACATATGGCCCTGGCTTAGAATATCTGGATTCAACAGCAGCAGCTAGCGGCTTTAGCAGTGCTAACCGCTGCCAGTGAACATCAGACCGATCGTGCTATTTGATAATACATCTAGTTTCTGCAGACAGCTGGCTGTAACTATCATCTTTTGACAGATGGCTGTAACTATCTTGGAAGATGTTATCCATCCATCTTTTCGCAATCAGGATATAATGAATGTATGGAAACCTTTCCTTAATTGCGTGGTGAAAGACGGTAGGAGTATCTGTTTCTTACTGAGCCACTATATGAGGGTGCTGACTTATGGCCTAATTCGGATTGCGTGAACATAACAATAAGCAATGATTTGATGTAATTCTGTGGCAGTTTTCCTGTATTGTGTTATATTTTATAGGGGTATCTCCTCCTTAGTTTTGGAATTGTAATTTTGCTAACATTCATAATAACGAAGATTTGAATGGACAGAAAACTGCAAAATTATATGTGTTGTTGCCTCTCCTGATTTCATGCCATCCCAAGGCCAACTACTTTTCCTGCAAATAAAAGCACAAGTATTGCTGATGGTGGGACATTTTTAGGCAGCCTATTTACCTGAATAAATAGCTTTTATAAACCATCCACACAATTTCTATATCTGTAGAGCAGAGGATAAAGCACTTAAGACACAGTACCTGAGCATGACTTCTTTGGATTTGCAGTGGGAGAAGGTTTCACCGCTATCAAATATCTTGGCTCTGCATCTGCAAACAAGAAAGTAGACCTGTGTATTTAATACAATTTCAGCTGCAGGCTTCAACTGGATCATAAAAATATAGAAATAAAAATATGAGTACATTCAAAGACTATTAGACCCCTCTAGTCTTCCCAGTTTCATTTTTGCTGTAAAGCCTAAGACTCTGTTAGATCTCTGGTTTTCCCTTAACTTCATTATAAATGCCCTCATACCCTAGACTTGCATCCCCGCTATTCGTCCCCCTTGGCGTCCCCATACAAGGCTCCCTGTACAAACAGCGGAGTTGTATGGGGAGCCTTAGACGAGAGGAGGGAGGGGGGCAGAAGGCGAAGCAAGGGCGGATTCTGAGGTCGGCCCTGTATGCCTGGGATAGGCCGGTTAGACGGGGGACTTATTCCACCTCAGAGGTGGAATACGTCCCCCTGGACATGGGATAGCAGTGGCGCAAAGCGGGGACAAGACAGGGAGGCCTGCAGGAGGCTCCTCGTAGCTGGACCCTGGCCATGGGAGGCCAGATCGGAGTCTGGCTGCTGGGAAAGACAATCTTGGCAGCGGCCAGAATTCGCAGCTCCATAATGGCACTACAGGCTGAGTTAACCGGGTATGCGGCTGGGTATATGGCTGATCAGAATCGGGGCCGATTTTGCCTGGCCGCACAAGGGGATGGATGTCCAGAAAGGAATAGGCCTCTTATTGTTTTGCTTCTACCATTTTCACTGAGAGGCCTTTTAGTGCATTCACAACCTTTACTGTGAAGAAATATTTTCTATCGTTGCTCTCAGCCTATCCCTTTGGATCCTTATACTGTGACCGCTTTCTGGAGCTTCCTTTCTGCTGAAAAAGGCTTGTCTTGATCTATACTGAGTAGGAGAAAGGGTCATACTCACACTGAAAATCTTTTTTGGTGGTTATGATTCAGAGCAACTAAAGCACATCATGGTAAGTCTAGAAGATGTAATAAATCTAAACAGACAGACTCAAGCGCAACAAATCACCAGAACCAAATGGTATTTTCTCCACAGTCCTGAAGGAACTCAGACATGACATTGCTAACCTGTTATTAGTAATCTGGTCATTAAAACAGTAGAAGAGTATGAGGATTTGTAGATAGATCTTGTGAGACCTGGAAATTGGGCATCTAAATGGCAGATAAACTTTAATGAGAACAACTTCAAAGTGATGCACATAGAGAGAAATAATCTCAACTACAGGTACAAAATGCCGGGCTCAAAGTTAGGAGTCACCACCCATGAAAAAGATCTTGGAGTCATTGTGGAAATTTTATTTGTGTAAAATTTGTATTCCATCAATTCTAAAGAAACTTATCCTTAGCAGATCACAACAAACACAAGAAATAACAACTCAGACATGTACAAACAAAAATGCAAACAGATGACACTATATCATAAATTAATTAAATAAGCAGACACAATATGTTGAAATTATCAGTCTAGTGTGCCTTGGCTACTAAAAGAACACAAACAACAATAGAATGCTAGGGATTATTCAAAAAGGGATGAAGAACAAAACCGAGAATTTTATTATACACATTGAGAAATGTATGTAGTTCTGTTCACGCCATCTCAAGATACTGCAGAACTAAAGGTGGTCATAGAAGAGTGGTAAAAATGGTAAGAGGGATGTGATATCTCCCTTATGAAAAAAAACCCCACCTAAACAGGTGAGCTCTTCAGCTTGGCAAAAAGACGAAGGAGTATGATGCAAGTTTATGAACTCATGAGTTGGAGGGGGGGGAGGGGGTGTGATGATTAAATAGGGAAGCATTGTTTAACCTTTCAAACAACACTACAACAAGAGGACACTCCATGAAGATAATGCTCAGCAGATTCAAAACAAATAAAAAATCTTTTTTACATGAAGCACATAATAAAGTTATGGAATCTGTTGCCAGAGAATGTGATCAAGGTAACTAACATAGTGGAATTCAAAAGACAAGTTTCTGGAGGGAAAGTCCATAAAAATGCAATAACTGGGTAGAACTGGAAGAGCCATGGCTCATTCCTGAAAATGAGCTATGAGAAATAGGTCAACTTTTGGGGATCTGCTAGATACTTGTGACCCAGATGGGCCACTGTCAAAAAGAGACTGGGGGGGTTGATGTACCTTGGTCTGACTAAGCATGGCTTTTCTTATGTTCTTATCTTTTGTATTATGCATGCCAGTGTTGTATCTGAATGTCTTGGGCATACTCCACTTGTCTCTCCTCTCCTCTAGGGTACACACATTTAGGTCCTCATATCTCATACCGTAGGGCTATTAATGAAAACCCTGCAGCATCTTACTACCTCCTTCTGAACGTTCTCTACTCTGCATATTTTATTTCTTTAATTATATTATTATATCACTGCTATGATACCACTCAAGGTGTTTTACAAACACAATAAAAATAAACAATTACAAAACACATCAATATCCAAAAATAGATAATTTTAAAATACATCATAAATGAATAAAAATAAAAAGCTCATAAGGAATATCATGAAACTCCAAACACAAAATAACCATAAACTATCAATATTCACCCATTTTCCTCTGAGCCTCTTTCTTGCTCATATTATTCTCTTCAAAACATCAGAAAAGCCTATCAGATCTACCATACGTTTAAATGATTCCTTTCCAAAATGCTTTAAAGAACAAACATATCTTGACTTTCCTACAAAAACAGAGGTAGCCCTCTACAGTCTGGTCTCCAAATAAAGCCTAACTTTGGAGATATATTAGGAAAAGCTCTGTTGTTCATAGTTGGAGTCTGCATTTTGAATCAGGCACCATTACAGGGGACATTCCATGGAGGAAGCATCTCTAAATGTATCCTGAAACACTGAAAAAAGGAATCTTCCATCTTACGACTGCAGATTATTGTGCCTGTCATCATTGGACTGTTCGTAATTTCTTTATTTCTCTATGCAGCAGGATAAGGACTCACATATGGGTGATGTCACCAGTGGAGCCCCACATGGGAACCTTTCCCAACTCCTTCTAGATTGGTTTTACCATGTATGCATGTGACTTCCAGTTCCTGCCTATTACCACCATGCCTCATTCCCTCAGTCTTCATTGTCCGTGGAGCCTCAAAGATGCGTTTTTCAACAGTCTGTGAACTATATAGTTTTCTAAATTTTCTACAGTTGTTTGCGATGTGCGAGGTTTTCCTCACCTGCCCCTCTCTTTGCTGCTTTTTTGTTACTTTGTAGTTTGTGTTTTTAGTCATTTTTAAGTTTCTTATATTTTCCTTGTATTGCCACTATAAGCTACATTTAGGCCTCAGCTGATCTGGCTGGGTTATTTTTTTCAAGATTGAGTCATTTAATTTCACTGTGGCTATTTTTCCAGATGATATGTCCCACAAACTGGCCAGAGAGTTTAAAAAGTGCACCGTGTGTGTCAAGGCCATGTCTATCTCAGACACTCACAAATGGTGCTTGCAGTGCTTGAGACCTGACCATGAAGATTCTTGTTGTTTTTTTATGTTTATGGTTCACAGATGATAAAAAAAAAGGGAACAAGGGTCATGAGAAACAGCATGAAAGAATTTTTGGCATGCATAAGAACTATTCTTAAGCATTGGCAACATTGGTCTCCATGGCATCAGGAGCTGCACCAGACACTGGCAGACATCAATATTCAGGGGGCCCTTATGCTCACTTGGTGATGAACACCATTAGATTGCCCCTACATTAGTCACCTACTAATGCCACTCTGAAGAAGAGGAAGGATTCATCCTCTTCCTCTAAGACATCGAGAACCAAAGATGCTGAGCATCAGGTGGAGTCTGGAGTGCATCGGTACCTACGTTTATCAGAGCATGATGTCAAGAGCATCTAGATATTATAGGAATCCTGACCCTCAAAGCTGTGACATAAGGACCACTCATCCTCCTCGCTGTCAGAGGGGGTCACACCAGACTCCATGAGGCCGGGACCAGCCTGCTGATACTCACCGTCAGATTCCAGAGACATTGGTTAAATCTGATGCAGGCCCTGCACCTTTATCAATTGCAGTCCTTAAATTGTATCTCCTGAGAGGCCCAAGGAGAGGATGATGATGTTGTTCATTATCCTGTGCAAAGCTGCTGCTTTGACGGTATTGTTGATGGTGCATTGGTGCATCAAGCCTATTCTCAAGACTTACCGCCTGCCTGCAGGTAAAAAATCATCATCAAGACCTCAAAGGGCCTCAACACCAATTCCTGCCCAGTTGATATTGGTCTCAAGTGCATCAGGGGTCATGGTGATCAATCCCCTCTGCATCAGAAATTATCAATGCATTGCTGCTCCTGGAGACCTGCCTCCTGTGAAAAGCAGAGGTTGGTCCAGGCAGAGACTCAGACATCACTGGAATACCTCTCCAAGTCTGGAATTTAAGAATGCTATGCTGATGTCCCATGTAGTATCTTATCAGCTCCAAAACAAAGGGAGCAGGAAAGCCACACCACTGGAGGATAGAGCTTTATTGAGGGTCAAGGTCAGCCCTACATGTGTTTTGGCACAAGGCCTTCTTCGGGGGACAGTGACCAATACGAGACCACTCATACCCTCAATTGGAGACTGATCAATTATAGCAACATATGCAATGTAGCTTTGAACAAGTGACTCCTTAGAGAGGAAAGAACATTGTGTTCACAAAATTGTATTTAAAGGAGAGTGCCAAAACACGTGTAGGGCCGAACTTGACCCTCAATAAAGCTCTATCCTCCTTTGCGGGGGAGGTGTTCTCTTTCCTGCATCTTATCAGCTCTTCATGTGCATTCACTTGCAGAACATCATGTACAATCTGGACAAGTTAGTGGACTTTCTCCCTCCAGAGAAAACTGTGCAATATTGATTCCTAGTAAGCCAAGGAAAGGAATGTGGAAAATACAATATCAGTGTGATATATGATATTTTTTTTAATTTATATTTTATTAACTTTATACATTACAATCCAAACAAAAACCCATCTGAATAGGCAATACAGCATAATACAACTGAATATAAGAAAAGAAAAACAAAGCAGAAACAAACAATACATGGATTAGACCACAATATACCCCACAATAAGATCCAAGTCAAAGAAATAACATATTTAGGCATAAATACACCTTCATTAAGAAAAAATTAATTATTGAGCACAGATATCATTATATGGCAGCCGATATGGGAACTACATTTGACCCCCCCCCCCCCTACTTCCCTACTTTGTAGAAATTGTAATAGTAGTTGGGACTCAAAAAACATAAATTGCTTAGATTGAAATAAAACCATACATCTACAATGATATTTTAATCTAAATTGTGCTCCCAAGGCAAGTGTTCTCTGGCGCAAAGCCAGAAAAGCTCTTCGCCTTTTCTGGGTGTTTCTAGCTAAATCAGGAAAAATGCTAATTCTTGAGCCCATAAACTGAGAAACAGAAATTTTACGGAAATATAATCTAAGCACAGTGTTCCTATTGGATTCGAATGCAAAATTAACCAACAGAGTAGCCCGGCTAGTCACCACCTCTAAAGAACTCTCCAAAAATTCTGAAAGGTCCAATTGAGGAGGTCCAGACGCAGCAGCAGACTCCTGCTGCCCACCAGCCTCCAAGGAAAAAATCGCCACATATTGAACCCTCACCACCGGTGGCAACGATTCAGCAGGCATCTGAAGCACATCAACAAAGTACTTGCGCACCAGGTCCACAGGGGCCAACAGTGGGGACCGAGGAAAGTTCAGGAATCTCAAATTATTCCAACGTAGTTGATTGTCCAGAAACTCTAATTTCCTTGCTTGTATCATCCGGTCTTTGGAATTAATTTCTCCAAGATACTGCAATTCCTTCACCTTGGTTTCAAGCTGGGAAACTCTGGCTGCCTGGCCCACCAACTCCGAAGCCGAGGTAGAACACTGAACCTTCATGTTAGATATCTCTTGTGAAAAAAAACCCATTAATGGCATCAGGGACTGTTGAAGAGCAGAGATAGCTTCCCATAAGCTATCTAATGTAACAAGCGCAGGTTTCTCCACTAATCCAGGAGGCCAGATAGCTGAGGTGCCAGGGGAGCCACTCTCCAAGAGCTCTACACCACAACTGTCACCGGAGGGAGAAGGACCCACTCGACCTCCCGCAGCAGAAACCACCAGCTGGAACTTCGTGGGAGAACCCTCCGCAGCCGCAGTATATATGATATTTTTGATATGGCATCAAGGGCCTCCTCTATGAGTATTGGTACCCAAAGACTCTCATAGCTCCAAGCCTCAGACTTACAACCCAATGTTCAGAAGCAGCTCACTGGCGTGCCATGCCATGGAGAACATCTCTTTGGAGAGTCTGTCCATGAACAAGCAGCATACTGACACCTTTAAAACTCTTTCCAGGCCTAGGTCTGATCCAGTCTCTACTACATATCGGAGGTTCCACAGCGGAGAGCAAAGGAGATCCTTCTACTCTCATAAGCAGCATTGCACTCCCTCCACTCAAAGAAGACAGTCTTTTTTCTCCCACCCTCATCAATAGAAGACTCAGAAGGCCCACAGGCATCCCAACCAAAGCTAGGGACAGACTTTTGACTGGCTCCTAGAGAATATAGCCATTGTTCCCCTACCACTCCTAAAGGATCATGCTCTTTGCATTTCATTAGCCCCTTATAACCTCTGACTCTTGGGGCCTCAAAATAGGCCAGAACAGATACATGCTTGGCCTATTCAGAATCCCTCCAAATTTCCCACTAAGAGTATGTTCAATAATCTCTCAGCAGTGGCACATACGTCTTCAGGAACTCTCTGCTCTTTAGGCAGGGAATAGAAACATAGAAACATGATGGCAGAAAAATACCACATGGCCCATCTTATCTGCCCTTCAATATCAACTACAATAGTCCCCTCTTTTCCTTTAAAGATCATCTGTGTTTGTCCCATGCTTTTTTAAATTCAGGTACAATCCTCGCCTCTACCACCTCCACTGGGAGATTATTCCACGTATCTACCACTCTTTCCATAAAGAAATATTTCTACATATTACTCCTAAAACTATCCGCTTTCACCCTCTCCTATGTCCCCTCATAGCAGAGCCAACCTTCAATTGAAAGAAACTCTCCTGTGCATTTATGCCATGGGGTTATTTAAATGTCTCTATCATATCTCCCCTATCCCACCTTTCCTATAAAGTATACATATTAAGATCCTTAAGTCTGTCCTCATATGCTTCATAATGAAGACCACTAACCATTTTAGTAGCCACCTTCTGCACTGACTCCAACCAGCTTATATCCTTTTGAAATTATGGTCTCCAGTATTGCACACAATATTCCAAATGATGTCACATCAGAGACTTATACAGAAGCATTATCGCCTCCTTTTTTCTGCTGGCCATTCCTCTCCCTATACAGTCAAGTATCCTTTTGGCTTTTGCAGTCACCTTTTCTGCCTGTTTAGCTACTTTAAACGTCAGACACAATTACGCCCAGGTCTCGCTCTTCTTTAGTGGACAGAAGTACCTCAACCCCTACACTGTACCGCTCATTCGGATTTTTGCAGCCCAAGTGCATGAACCTGCATTTTTCAGCATTAAATTTCAGCAGTCAAATTCTAAACCATTCTTCAAGCTTAGCTAGAACCCTCCTCAGTTTATATACGCCTTCCTAGATGTCTACTCTATTGCAGATTTTGGTATCATCTGCAAATAAGCAAAACTTAACCGACAGTCCTTCCACAATATCAGTAACAAAGATGTTAAAAAGAATCAGACCAAGGACACATCCCTGTGGCACACCACTGGTAACCTCCTTCTACTCAGAGTGAGCTCCATTTACCTGTACTCTTTGTCACCTCCCACTCAACAAATTTCTAACCCAATGAGTATCTGTAGGATCCATCCCTAGGGTGCTCAGTTTGTTTATAAGTCGCCTGTAAGGAACGTGTAAAATGCTTCACTGAAATCTAAGTACACCACATCTAAGGTTCTCCCTCACTCCAGCTCCCTGGTCACCCAGTCAAAGAACTGCTTCTGGTGAATCCATGCTGCCTCAGATCCTGCAATCTACTGGACTCCAGAAACCTCACTATTCTCTCTTTTAATAGCCTTTCCAATAATTTACTAACCCCAGAGGTTGGACTAATTGACCTGTAGTTCTCAATGTCATCCTTACATCCACCTTTGTGTAAAGGGACCACATGTGCCTTTCTCCAGTCCTCTGGAACCACTCCCAACTCCAAAGAGCCATTGAAAAGGTCAGACAATGGAGCTGCGATAACGTTCCCAAGTTCCCTCAGTATTCTTGAATGTATCCCATCTGGACCCATCATTTTGTTTACTTTTAGTTTAGCTAGTTCCTCACGAATATACTCTTCTGAAAATCGTTCAAGATCCCTGTTACTTCTGTTCCTATTTGTGGGTGTTGTCTGAGGTCCTGCTTCTGGCCCTTCATCTGTGAACACAGAACAGAAATATTTGTTAAGCAATTCCACTTTATCCTCATCAGTTTCTGCATTTTCCTCCCCTTCACCCTTGAGTCTGACAATACCACTTTTGCCCTCTCAATAACATATCTGAAAAATATCTTATCCCTCCATTTTATTGCATTGGCTATTTCTTCTTCTTTTTGTACCTTTACTTTCTTGACTACTTTGCTAGCTTCTCTAAGTTTTTCCAAATACAGATGCCTGTCTTCCTCTCTGTGATCTCTTGAGGCTCATTTACATTTATCTACCTTTCTAACAAAAAGGTTGGTTGCCCTTAAAATATCCCCTTTCAGTTTTGCCAACTGTTCTTCTACATCCCCCAGCTGTTCTCATCACGTTAATGACTCTTTGAGGTATTGTCCCAACTTGGCAAAGTTAGTGTTCCTAAAGTCTAAGACCCTCGCTTTTGAATGGATTGCATCAGCCCTAGTCCTAATACTGAACCATACCATCTGGTAATCACTGGATGCAAGATGATCTCCCACTGTAATATCAGAAACACTTTCTCTATTGATAAGCACTAAGTCCAGTATTTATTTATTTTTATTTTATTTAACACTTATTTATATACCGCATCTTCCAGCGATCAGTTGCGGTGTACAATTAACAACAGTTAACAAAGCAGAGTTTGTTTTACATAGAACATTATAACTTTTTACATAGAACATCTTAACTTGCACAAAGCAGGGTTTAAAAACTGAGTGGGATATATCAACTAAAACAGTGTGTGTAACAATTTAAACAAAAGAGCTGTCTCTACCGCATAGGCAGATCATAACAGTTGCAACTATATACAAGTAGGGTATCAGGGTATAGGAATGGAGTGTTTATTCGTTTAAGTTTTGTATGTTATCCTTTATAGCAGGGAGTATAAGCTTGATGTGGGCAGGTTCATGTTTAGCCTTTATCTAAGTTGAGTGGAGGGTTTTCCATGGTATTATAGTGTTTAGTGAATAGATACGTTTTCAATTTTTTTCTGAATTCCGTTATCTCTGTTAGTGATTGTAAGTCTTCTGGTAACGAATTCCAGACGGTTGGGGCTATGTGAGAAAAGGCTCTATTATTTGTTAATTTGTGAGTTTTTATAAATTCTTTTGGAATCTTTAGTTTATTTGATTGTCCTTTTCTATGAGTGGGCTTAGGTGGTTCTTTGCATATTAGATTACATAGTGTCTTCGGGGCCATATCATTTAAGGCTTTGAATGTAGTTATTATTGTTTTGTATATTATCCTGCTTTGTATTGGTAACCAGTGAAGGGATGCTAATATCGGTGTTATGTGTTGAAGTGAGTTTATTTTTAATATAATTCTAGCTGTTGCATTTTGCGCAAGTTGGATTCTTTTGATGTTTTGTTTTGAAATGCCTATAAGTATTAAGTTGGCGAAATCGAAGTGGGGAGTTATGGTAGCCTGTGTTATATTGATAAAATCTTGTATAAATACAAGGGGGCGTAGTTGTTTGAGGATTTTAAGTTTGAAGTAGATTTTCTTTATGGTATTTCTAATGTGAGTTTCCATTGTAAGGTGTGTATCTAAAATGACACCTAGATATCTTATTTCATTTTTTATTTTAATTTCTTGGTTTTGTAGTGTTATGTGGGTTGGAGGAATAAATGATTGGTTTTTTGTTACGATTAAGACTTCGGTTTTAGCATGGTTTATATGGAGGTTTTGGGTTTTTAGCCAGATTGTAATTTCATTGTAGCAGTCTGATAGGAGTTGAATCGGTAGGTTAGGAATCGTAAAAGGTATGTACATCATAATATCATCCGCATAAAGGTGATATTGTACTCCAAATTTTTTAAAGATATTGCAGACCGGTTTTATATAGATATTGAAAAGTAGGGCTGAAAGCGCTGAACCTTGTGGTAAACCTATTTCTTGTTTGTATGTGTTGGATGTTTGATTACCTATTCTTACATTTTGTGTTCTGTTATTTAAATATGAGGTGAACCATTTATGTACGGTAGAGTTTATGCCTAACTGTCTTAGGTTGTTGAGCATTATTGAGTGATGCACGCTATCAAAAGCTGCTGATATGTCAATGAAAAGGAGGATGAATGCCTGTTTATGATTGTCAATTCCTTTTAGGAGTGTATCTATTAATACTGTTAGAAGTGTTTCTACTCCGGGGCAGGGCCGGAATCCATATTGTTGTTCATCGAGTGGGCAAGATAAGTCTATAAATTCCTGTGTCTGTAATTGCACTACCTTTTCAATTATTTTGGCCAAGAATGGTATGCTAGAGATGGGCCTGTATGATGTTGGAGATGTTTTATCTAGTTTGCAGTTCTTTAGAATTGGGCGTATTTGTGCATGTTTGAGCAGGGGTGGAAGGTATCCTTGGGTAAGTGAAGAGTTTACTATTGGGAGAATATAGGATAGTAGAGTTGGTAGTGTGTTTTTTATCCATGATACTGGGCATGGATCTAAATACGAAGTTGTAGTATTTAGGCCGGAGATGATAGTTTTTAGTGACACTTTTGAAATGGGGTAAAATTCTGACCATTCATCTACAGATTGATGAGAGATGTTGATATTTTCTGAGGGCATAGCAGGTTTTTTTGATTTGTTTTGATAGTGATTAGCTAAGGTTTGTACTGAGATGTCTGTTATTTCGTTGCTAGAAGTTTGCACGTTGTTGGTTAGTTTTCTGACAATGGAAAATAGCTCTCTAGGTCTATTGTATGATTTTGCTAAGGTTGGCTCCATCATGTGTGGGTTCTGTTACCAGTTGCCTGAATAGTTCTCACTGTAGAGAATCCAGGATCTCCTTACTTCTAGATGACACTGCAGCAGGGATGTGCCAATCCACATCCAGCATATTGAAATCACCTATCAGTAGCACTTCTCCTTTCATGGCAATACTTTATATGTCTTCTACTAAATCTTTGTCCACTTCCACTCCCTGTGAGGGAGGTCTGAATATAACTCTAATGCAAATGGATTTCCCTTTCCCTCTTTCTAGTTTAACCCACAGTGCCTCCTCTCTTCCTTTTAAGCCCTGCAATTCTATAGCTTTAATATTATTTTTTACATATAGTGCCATTCCACCTCCCCCTTCTTTCTACCCTGTCCTTCCTGAATAAGGTATAGCCCGGTATAATTACATTCCAGTCAAGGTTGTCTGTGAACCATGTCTCTGTAACCACCACTAAATCCAAATCAGCCTCTTCCATTAAAGCCTCAACATCTGGGATCTTATTTCCCATACTACGGGCATTTATACACACTGCTTTCCAGATGTTGCACCTTTTACCCATTTCTACAGAGGCATTTAATGTGTCACGTACCTGGGTCTTTCTTCATTTACCAGGGGGCTTTCTTCACCCATCCCCAATTAATCTAGTTTAAAGCCCTCTTCAGTAGGTTAGCAGTCTGCTGCTGAAGACACTTAAACCCTTCTTGGACAGATTGATGCCATCTCTGCTTTGCAGCCCTTGGACTATCATCCCATGGTCCAGGAAACCAAAATGCTCTCGATGACACCATCCACACAGCCATGCATTCATCTCCAAGATGCAAGCTTCTCTGCCTCAGCCTTTACTCTCAACCAGGAGGATTGAAGAGAACACCACCTGCGCACCTATCTGCTTGTCCCAGAGCCATGAAGTCACTTTTAACATGCTTGGAGGGATACCTAGCAGAACTATTTGTGCCGACATGGATAAGCAACATTGGCATGGTTTACTAAAATATGTTATATACCGCCTTTCACAATATCAACAAAATATACACACAAATAAAAAAAGGAAAATGGAACACTATTATTAAGACAGGAAAATAAAGAACAGAAGGAAAAGGAATAGGGAAGCAGAAGTACCAACCAGCAGCTGAGGGATATGTGATTCAGGGAGTGGATAGAGACCAGACATTATGGGGTATGTTTACTAAACTGGGCTAACGGTTAACCTGGGCTATCTGCAACTAGGTCCCATTGAATAATACGGGACCTAGTGGCAGATAGCCCAGGTTAACCGTTAGCCCAGCTTAGTAAACATACCCCTATGTTAGTCAACAGTGATATTAAATGCATGTTGGAATAGATGGGTTTTTAATGCTGTTTTAAACTTGGGGAGAGAAGCTTCCAGATGAATGTCAGCAGGTAGGGAGTTCCATAGGGAAGGGGCCAAGTAAAAAAAATACTGAGTTGCAAGTACCTTTGAGGTGAACCTTGACAGAGATGGTAAATAAATTTGGTTTGCGTGTATGGAACATAGAGAACGGGTAGATGCATGCTGTTTAAGAGAGATAGGTTGATGTGCCAGAGTCAAGTATTTGATGAATGAAAAGTTTCTATTGTATGTGGTATAGAAAAGGTAGCCAATGGGATTTAATGTAAGCGGTGACATTGGATTACATTCAGTAGGCTTGATGAGTCTCGGCAAACTCTCCGCAACATCTCTTAATTTTGGCACCTGGCAGACAGCACACCTCTCTGGATATCAAGTCTGGTTGGCAGATGGATGCCTCAGAACCCCTCAGAAGAGAGTCACCAACCACCACTACCCTTCTCTTCCTTGTGGTGACTGACTCTGCAACTCTCAGGTGCTCGAGCTCTGGTTCTTCCCTTTCCTCAGATGCTTCCACCTCCTTCACTTCCAGGGCTGCATACAGATTCCTCAGTTCAAGGGCTGGAGGAGTTGGAGTGTTGATACTGTAGGCTCTGGTGACTCATGTCCAACCTTCTTCATTCTGTAGCCTCCCATCTTCATCTATTTCGGAGAGCTTGGATGTTTCAAGAAGCATCTCATCATTGTACTTTTCACTGTCTCGAATGCCTCTCAGCCTTGCCACCTCTTCCCTGAGCTCTTCCACTTCTGTCCTAAGAGCCTCAGCATGCAGGCATCCGACACATGGAATCTGTCCTTCAACTGACATTGGGATCTCTGTCTGGACAGAGGCAGAAGCTGTAACGGGGGCAACAGCTTTAGCATTACAATTTTTCCCAGCCATTGTTTAGTTGATATAGCTTTGGTACCTTGCTTGTAATGGAGTCTGTCAGGAATACAATTAAGCCAGGCCTACCAAGGCAAGAAGGGCTGGGATTTTACTCGAGGTATTTCCTGGTACCCAAGAAAACAGGGGGATACCATCCCATCTTGGACCTGAGGGATCCAAACACCTAATTTGCTAAAAATTCTGAATGGTTCCCCAGGCACCGTGTTTCCTTTTATTCAAAAAGGGAATTGGCTTTTTCTCTGGATCTCAAGGATGCCAACACCCATACACAGATATTTCCCAGTCACAGGAAATATCTGTGATTTGTTCTAGGAAAGCATCTCTTTTAGTACCACATACTGCATTTTGGCCTTGTGTCTGCTCCTTGTGTTTTTTACGAGATGTCTTGCGGTAGTCACAGTCTTTCTATGCAGACTTGGCATGCATGTGTTTAAAACATCTGGAGGGTGTAGAGAAGTTGGCACTCCACTATTTTCAGTACTCTCCACAATCACAATGAAATATTAGGAAATTTGTCTTGTGTTTGAATCACTGCTGCATGTCTTTTAGATGTTCCCGGTATTGAATACCATGCCTAGGATGTCTATGTAGACTGCCCTGCAGATGAACATATTGGACACGTCCACATTTCTGAAATCGCACCCAAACTTGGACATGTCTTCATTTTTTTCCAGACATTTTAGCTTGGAGGTCCCAGATTACACTGGAAACAAGGGAACATCCCACTTGCAGTGTCACCAGGTGCAAAGAGGAGTAGGACAGAAGCACATCGTGGATGTTTTAGGACCCTTTATTGAGAACAGTAAGTCAGCCCAATACAAATTTTGGCCAATAGTCATCCTCAGGATACAATGATCTCAAAGACAATAATAGAAACAATTAAATACCTACAAGCCAAAAAATGACCATAGAGGTATTAATAAAGGTTAAAATCAAGGAATAAACTTCACCAAATAATATACAAAAAAACTTAAATAAACGTGTATATGCAGCAGTACTATACGTACCCAATTCATATGCCCATATTACATACAAATTGATCACGACATATATAAACAATAAAACAAATAAAACAATAGTAATAATAAATGATAAAAATGATTGTAATAGAACCATGGTTAAAAAATAAAGGGCTCATTCTGTCTCAGATGTCCAGCCCCTCTGAACGTCCGGTCTGAGCCGGACGTACAGAGAGGCTCGCGATTCTCATCCTGTGGGACTTTCTTCACCCATCCCCAATGAACGTGCAGGCCAGGACTGTAATTCAGTCCAGCCTGCACATATATGACAAGCCCAAATAACTCAGTCAGGGCTTTTAAATAGAGCTGCAGCAACATGGCATCTGGTTGCCATGGTAACGTGGCTCCATTTAAAAGCTGCGATGCTCGCCACCAGAAAAAAAGGCTTATTCCCCACAGTCCGACACCCAATATGGCCTCCTAAGGCCAGGGTCGGGCTGCAGAGAATGTCCTCTGGTCCCTCTGCCCCATCTGTGCCCCGGCATTAAAAAAAAGACACGTCCAGGGATGTTATTCCACCTCGGAGGTGGAATAACTTCCCCACACGTCGCCGGCCCTGCATGTCCAGGGCCGACATTAAAATCGGCATTGTACTCTACGTCCAGGGCCGGCAATCACCCGCCGTCCGCCCAGACTCCGTCCCCGAGCTGCCCTTTCCCATCCCCATCTAACTTCCCCGCAAAATTGGCAGAGAGGTTAGACGCTGGCGGGGGAAGGCACGAATAGACTCCGCCCCCGAGCCGCCCCATCCCCGCTATTCATAGCACAGAATCGGGCCCTAGGTAAATAAATAAATGAAAATTGTGCAATAAAACAATCCATGCACGGGGGGGACATTACACTTCAAAGTACTTCCCAATCTGTAAAAAAAAGCTAAGGGATGCTTTAGTTATGATCATCTAAACTGGTGGGAATAAAAAGGAAGAGAACCCAATTAATTAATTGCAAAGTAAAATATATTAAAGAGGACAATCTATAAAATTCTGAACGAACTATGATAGTGCATGTGCAAACTAACAAGGGGATAGCACATTGCCCAGCTTACAATGGAAAGGAGGCAATTCCAAACCAGCCCCAGGACTTATGGGGAGATGAAAATACACTGCATCTAGCATATTGTGCCATTAGACGCGAGATAGCAGAGGCAGGAAACTGAAATACAAGGCATACTATATACAGTACAGTGTGAACTTTCAAAAACAGTGAAGATCTGACTAACCCTAAGATATCTGGGGCCCGATATTCAGTTGGGTGGTGCTATGTGCCGCATCAGCGCATAGACCGCCTGCTGCCCGTCTAACCCAGATTTTCAATGCCGGGGGACATTGAAAATCCAGCAATAGCCTCACAACCTGGAAGGTGCAGGAGCTAGCCAGGTAGCACAGATTTTCGATGCTACCTGGTTAGCTTCATCGCCTTAAAGATAGGCAAGGGTTTCCCATGCCTATCTTTAAGGTGCCAAGGGCTAACCAGGTAGCATCAAAAATCAGTGCCCCACTCTGCTCTGGAACGCCCCCAGAATGCCCCAATGCTAAGCGCATAGCACTGGGGTGCGTAAAAGACTACCCTAGTTACTCATGTATTGTAAATGCCTTCGAAAATTGGGCCCCTGGTAAATCACACAGTACCATTTGAATAACAGTTTCCCAGTGGGCTAAATAAACTTAGCTAATCACTGAGGAACCGCGACTGCTTTGGAAAAGTACTAGGATTGTAAAAGGAGAGGGCAGGCACATACGAAAAAAGCTGTCGCTATGCCTGACTACAATTATACCAGAGCATGATGACATCACAATGACATCAAGATTTGCTTGAACACATTCTTCACATACCAAAATAACTTCAATGGACCCCTCAAAAATGAAAATAATGTATCAGTGAACAATCAAAAAGAAATTGAGATCTCACCGCCAGTGAAACCAACTGACAAGGGGTAGTGGTGGCAAACAACATACATAAAAAAAAGTACTCTATACTTGCATGAAACAACATTGCTAGCAGATACCACATTAAAAACAACAAGACCTTAAAACAGCTGTTAATTTAATATAACAATAAAAAGCATAAGACTAATAAAAGGAGGAATAAAAAGTAAAAAAAACAAACAACAAACCCAGCATCATCTATCCATGTAAACATTATAAGCACTACAGGGTAGGCAACGAGGTGTGCCACAAAGGATCAAAAGTAAAATATTTTTATTTTGTATTTTTTACTTTTAATTCAATAAGATAAAAACTGAAAACAGCCCAACCTTACTGAGGGGTGGTAACTGAGTGAAACCTTAAACCTAAAAAAACATCATATTGATTCTTTAAACCAGGTTAAGAGTTGGAAAATGGGATTAAAATACTGAACCTAAAAAAGTCATCATACCAAAAATTAAAAAACCCAAAAGTTATGATGAAAAACATGTAGAAAAATATAAATCAAATTGGGCCCAATTCCGTCCCGCACAGAGGGGATCGCGATTCTGATCCTGTAGGGCACGTCTAGCCCCGTGGGATCAGAATTGCAAACAGTCCTGTATGTGCAGGCTGAAATTACAATTCAGTCCGGCCTGCACGTGCAGGACTGCCCCCAGCTAACTCAGTCAGGACTTTTAAATGGAGCCACAGCAGCCCGACCCCCAATCTAGCCTCCTAAGGCCAGGGTCGGGCTGCGGGGAATAAACGTTGGCCCCCCCTGCCCCATCCGCACCCCAGGTTAGTAAAAAAATCATGTCCAGGGAGGTTATTCCACATGAGAGGTGGAATAACTTCCCCAGACATTTTGCCGGCCCTGGATGTACAGGGCTTTCATTAGAATTGGCCCTGTACGTCCAGGGCCAGCAAATGTCCACTGGCTGCCCAGACTCCGCCACCAGGCCATCCCTTCCCTGCCCTCATCTAACTTCCATGCACAACCAGTGGGGAAATTAGTCAGGGGCAGGAGCCGGCACGTCCCGTCCATCCCTGCTATTCGTAGCACAAAATAACCCCCATTGTGAACATATAAAAAACCCCCATTGTGAACATATCAAAAAGTGTTTATATATAAAAATTGTAATAAAAACTGTAGTAAGAAATATAATAAAAGTTTAGAATGAAAAAATAATATAAAAATGGTGTGTAAAGATAAAAACTAGAGAAAAAATAGGGGGATAGAGCCACAGGGAAGTGGTACCCCTCAATTAAAAAAGAAATTAGGAATCCTAAAAATTAAGGGCAGAAAACCAAAGAGCAACCATAAAACTAGAAACCCACTTAAAATGAAACAAATGATGTGTCTTAAAAACATGGTCAGATCTGTATCCTGACTGAGGCCAGAAGGATATAAAGTATTCATTTTAAAAATAAATTTTTGTTCCAGCCGAAGTAACATTTTATTAACATCACTGCCACACCAACATGGGTGCACCTGCTACAGAACCAAGAACTTGAGTTCCGAGAGGCCATGTGAGGCTTCCAGTCAATGGCTCAATAGAGGTTTTTGTAAAATGTTACGTTTGATACAACTACGGTGTTCAATGATACGTGTCCTAATGTTGCGATGTGTCTTCCCAATGTAGAGAAGGTCACAAGGACATTTGATCACGTAGATGACATTTTCAGAATTGCAATTAGTGAAACTGCTGAGAGGAAAGTGTGACTGGGTCTTCGAGTTTATAAACACCTCCTCTGTAGTGATGACATGCATACAGACAGAACAAGAGTCACACTTAAAATTTCCTGTTGTTTTAGGGAGGGAACTGGCAAAGCAGAAAGAATCAGAAGATTGGACAGATTCGGGTTTCTCGTCTATGCAATGGTCAATTCTGGAGACACAATGGTCAATTCTTGGGATGCAAATGTAGGAATAGTTTGAATAATGTGCCTTTCTTATTTGATAATGACCGAAATTTGCCTTGAGTGCCTAGAAAACAGTATTGGGCAGGTCATTCTTCTATTTGGTGTCTTCTCCTTCTATTTGAGTAGGGAAACCCGCTCATTACTTATGGCCCTATTGTGGGCCTGTTTGATGAATTTATTCACATAACCTTTTTCAGTAAATTTGTCTCGAAGTTCGCAGGCACTCCAGTTAAAATGTGTCTGGCCCGTAAATACTGTGCAAAACAGCATCAAAGGCTTTACTGAAATCTAGGTACACCACATCTTGGGCTCTGCTTCAGTCCAACTCTCTCCTTGCCCAGTCAAAGAAATTAATTAGATTTGTTTGACAAGACTTGCCTCGAGTAAATCATGCTGCCTTGGATACTGCAATCCATTGTTCCACTATCCTCTGTTTTAACAGCGTTTCCATTAACTTACTCACCACAGAGGTCAGACTAAAAGGCCTGTAATTCCCAACCTCAGCTTTGCTTCTACTTTTGTGTAAAGGGACCACATGCACCCTTCTCCAGTCCTCTGGGATCAATCCTGACTCTAAAAAAGCACAGAAAAGGTCAGACACTGCAGCCACTAGAACCTCCCTAAGTTCCTTCGGTACTCTTGGAAGCATCCCATCTGGCACCAGCACGTTGTCTTTTTTTAGTTTATCTAGCTCCTCACGATCAGAGTCTTCTGAAAGTCATTCAAAATCCCTCCACTTCTATTCCTATTTATAGGTGTCTTCTGAGGTCCTGCTCCTGGCCCTGCATCTGTAAACATTATCAACAGCTTCTACATATTTCTTCCCATCACAGTTGAGTCTGACAATACCACTTTTGCACTAATTCCTCTCACTAAAATATCTGAAAAATACGTTGTCCCCTCATTTTACTGCATTGATAGTTTTTCTTCGATTTGTATCTTTGCTTTCCTGAGTATTTTCCTAGCTTTTCTTAGCTTTTCCAAATATTGATGCTTGTCGTCGTCTTTATGTGATCTCTTGTATTTTATGAAGGCTACCGTCTTTTACTTTATCTTTTTAGCTACTTCTTTTGATAACCATAGTGCCCTCCTTTTCCTTTTACATTTATTAACTCTCCTAACAAAAAGGTTTGTTGTCCTTAAAATATCCCCTTTTAGTTCCGCCCACTGTTTTTCTACATCCTCAGCTGCTCCCATCCCACTAACGCCTCCTATCTGGCAAAGTTAGTTTTCCTAAAATCTAGGATCCTCACTTTTGAATGAATTGTATCATCTCTAGTCCTAACACTGAAGCACATCATATGGTGATCACTGGATGCAAGATGATCACCAACTATAACATCAAAAACATTCTCCCCTTTGGTAGGCACCAAGTGCAGTATGGCTAAATCCAAAACCATGATTATCTATATGTTCAGCAATTTTGTTCTTTATAATGATGTCTACCATTTTGCCATGTACTGATGTCAGGCTCACTGGTCTGTAGTTCCAGGATCACCAAAGGAACCCTTTTGAAAAATTGGCATCTATTGGCCACTCTCCAATCTTCAGGTATTACAGATGATTTTAATGATATAGTTCACTGACTACTAATAGTAGATCTGCAATCTCATATTTGAGTTCTTTCAGCACCCTGAGATGTATATCATCTGGTCCAAGTGTTTTTCTACTCTTTAGTTTATCAAGTTGCTGAATTACATCTTCCAGGTTTATCGAGATTTGTTTTCAATTTCTCTGATACATCACCTTTAAATATAATTCTGACATAGGTAACTTCCCTTTGTCTTCTTCAGTAAAGACTGAAGCAAAGAATTCATTCAGTCTCTCCGCTACAGCCTTTTCCTCCCTTAGTGCCCTTTTTACCTCTTTTATCATGTAATGGTCCAAATGACTCACCTGCAGGGTTTTTTTTGCCACAAACTTACTTGAAAAAGCTTTTATTATGAGTTTTAACGTTCACAGCAAACTCCTTTTCAAATTCTCTCTTTGCCTGCCTTATCAATGCCTTGCATTTAATTTGCCAGTGCTTATGTTGTTTCATGTTTTCATTATTTTGCTCCTTTTTTCATTATCTAAAAGATGCTTTTATGGCCATAACAGCCTCTCTGACCTCACCTTTAAATCATGCTGGCCTTCCTTCTACCTTTCTTAAAACTTGGAATGCATTTGATCTTTGCTTCCAAGATAGTAATTTTAAATAACGCTGATACTTGATGTAAACCTTTAACCTTTGCAGCTGCTCCTTTTAATTGTTACTTAACCATTTTCCTCATTTTATCATAGTCTTACTCTTGAAAGTTAAATGCTAGCACCTGGATTTTCTTGCTATCCTCCCTCCATTTATTAAAACAAATATGATCATGTTATGATCACTATTGGCAAGTGGTCCCTACATCGTTATCTCTTGCACCAGATCCTGTGTTCCACTTAGGATTAGGTCTAAAATAGCTTCCCCTCATCTGTTCATGGACCAGCTGCTCCATGAAGCAGTCTTTTATTTCATCTAGAAACTTTATCTCCCTAGTATGTCCCAATGTGGCATTGACCCAGTTGATACTGGAATAATTGAAATCACCCATTAATGTATTGTAACTTTTGTTAGCTTCCCTAATTTCTTTTAGCATTTCATCATTCATCTGTTCATTCTGACCAGGTGGATGATAATACACCCCCCACTCCTATTACCTTCCCATTTTTACATGCAATTTCTATCCATAGAGATTCTATAGTGCCGGGGTCTCCAATTCCAAACTTGGAGGGCCTCAAACTAGTCAGGTTTTTAGGATGTCCCTATTGAATATGCATGAGAGATATTTGCATGCACTGCCCACATTGTATTCAAATTTATCTCATGCATATTCATTAGGGCTATCCTGAAAATCCAACTGGTTTGCGGCCCTCCAGGACTGGAGTTGAGATCCCTGCTATAGTGTATTTTGTTTCCTGCAGAACCTTTGTCCTGTTTGACTCAATGCCTTCTTTGATCTTCCAATTTGATTTACCCTATCATTGCAATATAATTTGTACTGAGGTATCACAGTGTCCCATTGTTATCCTCCTTCCACCAGGTCTCTAAGATGCCAATTATATCTAACCTTTCATTTAGTGCTACATCTTCTAGCTCTCCTATCTTATTTTTTTAGACTTCTAGCATTTACATACAGGCATTACACAGTTTGTAATTTGTTCATATTAACACCTGCTATCAGATGAGAGGGATAATTTGAAAACTTTCAACTCTTTCTGCCTTTACTTGAATGTATCTGGGTCACTTTTACCTTAATTGAAACCTCTCTATCGGGATGCTCTAACTTCCCTGTTTTCCTAGCATCCTTCAAAGATATATCATTCTGAACCATGTGCTCTTGGACAACTGTCAGCTTTCATTTTGCCATGCCGATGGATGTCCCCATATACAAAGCAAAATATCATAAATGTCCCCACCCCAAGCTTTTATAGCGGGGATGTCTATGTGGTTGCCAGTGTGGGCATCCATGTCAGTGATGCCTATGTGTCTAAATCAGGTTGAATCAAACATCACTCAAGTTCTTCTGCATGTTTTGCCTTGGATGTCCCAGATTACACTTGGACACCGTTTCTAAAATGCCACTATTTATGTTCTAGTGAGGGTCATTGTAGGAGCCTAATTTATAAAGCCACATATGCACCAAAGTTGCCTTTAGATAACAGGTATAAAATATGCATCTTTCTGTACTATTCACATAGATGCCCTGTTATAAAATTACCTCCATGTGTTCACTATCACTACATTCTAAGTTCAACAAAAGGGCTCAACAAAGGTGCTCAACAAAGGGCTCAACAAAAGAATCCAGTGACCTTCTTCTAGGCTAGGGGAGGATAGATCAGCAAAAATTCCTGAAGCTGAAATTAAGGTGATTAATGTATGCAATGTGTTTTCAAGTACTTCAGATATGCCACTTTGAATTTAGCATCAACCCTCATCAAACACCGAAATGATGCTGTGTACATAGAATTATCTTGACTTTCACATCTGCACAAAGAAAATCAGTGATGCACATTTCAAGTTAATACATGCACAAACTAATATAAAACCTTTCATAATTCTCTTCAACAGCTGTGCATATTTTCACACTTGGATTTTTTTAGATTTCATTACTATAGTGCTGCTGAAAATTACTGCAGATTGTCCTGGCTCTATCTTGATAGTGCTGGGGTGAAGTGAAAGTGGAGCAGAGTGAATAGTGGCAATATTCAGTTTGCTAACTGTATTGCTATCTGGCTAAATTTAGGATAGAAAACTGGCTGTCCTAAATTCATCTTGATAACTATAGGGCTCATTCCATCCCAGACGTCCAGCCCCTCTGTATGTCTGGTCTGAGCCGAACGTACAGAGGGGCTCGCGATTCTGATCCCACGGGGCACGTCTAGCCCTGCAGGATCAGAATCACGATCAGTCATGTACGTGCAGGCCGGGACTGCGATTCAGTTTGGCCTGCATGTACATGACTAGTCCGATTAACTCAGTCAGGGTTTTTAAATGGAGCCGCAGCGCCTGGCATTCAGTTGACATGGCACCGCAGCTCTATTTAAAAGCTGCGATGCCGGCCACTGGAATAAAAGGCTCATTCCCCGCAGCCCAACCCCTGATCTGGCCTCCTAAGGCAAGGCTGAGCTTCTGGGAATGTCCTCCGGCCCCCTCCCGTCCCATCTGCGCCCTGGCATTAAAAAAAAACACATCCAGGGAAGTTATTCCACCTCGGAGGTGGAATAACTTCCCCGCACATGTCGCTTGCCCTGTATGTACAAGGCCGACATTAGAATCAGCCCTGTATGACCAGGGCCAGTGACTGCCCACTGCCCTCCCAGACTCTGCCCCTTCCCCGCCCCCATCTAACTTCCTCGCACAACCAGTGGGGAAGTTAGACGTCGGTGGGGGAAGGCACAAATAGCACATAATAACCCCCTATATGGACAGCTGATTGAATATTGTTGTGATCCATACAGCAACAGTGCCTACTGATCTATAAGTATTTCAGCAGTGCCCGCTTCTGCAAATTGTGGCACTGAGTATATAACATATTTAAGCTCAATAGCTGATTTTTAAAAAAATGCTGACCACAGTGTTTAAATATTGATCCTTAAGTTTTTGTACTTGAGACAGTAGAGGGTGAGATGACTTATCAATGGGAGAAGCGGGATTTGAACCTGGTTCTCATTCTGCTGCTCTATCCATCAGGCTATTCCCAGGACCAACCCAACCATTAGGCAAACTAGACAGCTGCCTAGGGGGCACTTCTGGTGGCAGCAAATAGCAGGGCATTCAAAGCCAAGCAATAGATTTTGACAGTCAATGGGGGTGTAAAGCTTAAGATACACCTAGAGCATCAACACCTTGAACCAACAGTGAGGCCAGCCCTTGCTAGTCCTTCGCTCCCTTCTATCCACAAAACTCCCAAAGAACTTCAGCCTGCTAGTATACATTACCCACCGTCTGGCAAATATTCATTTGTGCAATGCCCCTGAGGTGAAATAGAGCTTGCTATGGTTATCTGAAGTTCAATAAGCAACAGTATGCAGTGAGGCACAATACCTTCTTGTATGTTACAGTCAAGTGTTCTTTGAAAAGCTCACATCCCAGAATTTCAAGATCATTTTCCTAACACAATCAGACAAGGTACTATAGTCATTGCATATGTGATGGGACATGCCCACAGAGGTCATGGCGATAGGTTCAGGGTGGCTCTTATTTCAACAGATATTACATATCATTGTAGGATCCTAAAGGAAGACTGCACTTTACTTGGGTTGCTACATTACAGCTTGAAGTTCTCAGCTAATTTCAGGGAACTGCACAATGATGAGAAAAGACACCCTTTTGTTTCATTTTGTCCAAGTTCTTCTGGGCAAGGTAAGAGTTCCATTTTAGCTATATCATTCTTGATGATCTCCATTAACATTTATACTTCCAGCTGGACAAGTCTTCTCATGCAGAAACATACACCGAATTATACACAAGTGGATTAAATCAATCAGCACCTCCCCAACAACATTGCTTTCTTTGTTCTGTGGAGAAGTTCTTTTTATTTAGTAGATCCTATACAGGTGGTGAAGCTCTGGGTGAAAAGTTCAGAGTCAGAGAGGAGGCCAAAGAAGAAATGGAGGGGAAAAAAGTTGAAAATGATGTTCTAAGCAACCCCTTGCAAAGTACGTGCTTGTAAAACACAACAGCAAGACAAATAAGAAAGCAAAGGATTGTTGTCTTGACTACAGAATAGGAAAATCCCCTCAGCATCAGAAATGTAGCATGAGTCAGGAGGACTCCTGGGATGTGAGGTCAATTCTGCACTCTTGGAACAAGAAGCTACATATGTCCTTCGCCAAGTCAGCTTATCTTTCCCCATCTCGAATTTAATCAGCATGTACTGAATTAGTGGAAGGAGTCTGCAGTACTGATAGGTTCAATATAGGCTTTTCAAGAATTTATTGTATGTTAGGATTCTGCTTGGATGAAAAACATTCTATAAATCTAGATGATAATAAGAATGATAACAATATACTCCTACCAGAAAATAGTAGTAGAAAATCCTGAGGATACGGAATGACACCTGAACCTTCCCCAAAAACACACTTCTTAGAGAATCAAATTGACTCTGAGTCAGCTTTTCAAGTTTTTCCACCTTCCATGAAGTGTATGAAAATGAGCTCCCCTGCCCGAAAAGATATCTGAAGTGGATATTTAGAAGGACTGAGCTAATGGTTCCAATTCTAAGAAAGAAGGCAGATGTGCAATATTTACTGAACACACCTCACCTCCCTCCCACACATTGACCCTCTATGAATTAAAACCATAAGCAAACAGAATAGGCAATCACTTAGTAGCCTCTCTTCCCTATTTTCAGCATTTTTTTGTTTCCTTCTTGGCCCTCATTTTCTTCTTTTATTTTTCTATCTACTATGTCCATGGTGCAGTAATTCTTGGATTTTTATCCCACTTTTCCAGTTTACCAGGTTATTAATATTGAGGTATAACAAGTGCCTTCCCAAAGGCCTTACAGTCTAAATGGTACCTGAGGCGACAGGAGATATAGGCCTCTTGTACTAAAGTGCAATATTTTTTCACAAAAGAAGCTTTATGTATTAAACAAAGCAAAAGCACCGAAAATGCCAATATTTTCATATCATCTAGCATGGGAAACCACTTTGCAAAACGTTTCCTGAAAAGGGCCAGTTTTTTCACACAAAGAGAGCTTCATGCAAAAATGTATATAAATTGCTCATTTAAGGATCATGTCTTTATTTGGCAGCCTGTCCCCTAGCAATAGTATCAGACTAATACTAGGGGGTCAGGTGACACCATTTTAACAGCAGCCACTGCACCAGGAATAAATAGGGTGTGCTCTTTCCCCCACTGTCCCCTGGCCCTCAGTTGAGTCTGGGTCTGAGGGGAGGCAGATGGCAGGACTGGCCATCAAATTTTCCAATATAAGGAGTGGGGCTTTAGTGGTAAGTAGTGGTTTCTTTAGGAATTTCAGCCTTAAGTCCCGGCTCCAGGGGTTGCAGTACACTAGATCAGTAGGGCTTTGAGGTTCTCTAGAAGGGATCTGAGGGTACTCCTTTTTTATTCATTTATGCCCTGAATGGATGCTGATGTTGGGTGGGGGTTAAAGGACTGCTAGGCATTTGAAGTCTACCAGAAAGAGGGGTATCTGGGTATCTGGGAGGGATTCTGATTCAGGCCACCACCACCTGAAATTGGTGTTTTATACATTTTTTACACCAGGGGCGGCCCAAGGGTGGTGCGGGGCCATGTGCGGAGACTCATTTTGGGGCCTCATTTGCATAAATATTAGTATAATGTTAAAGTGCGCTAACTTTTAGTAAACATGACTCTTAATGAGTGTCTGGATAAAGAAAGACTACTAGATTTATACATTACTATACTCCAGTGCCAACCACCAGGCACACTGGGAAGTACTACAAACACTGCTCATTTAGAACTTATAGCAAACCCGCAGTATCATAACAGCACTATCAGGACTCACAAAGCACCAAACCCTGCCTATCAAAAAGGCAGCACTGCAAATATTAAACCAATACATCTCAGAGAATACCAATTCATCTCCTGCTGGGGAAAGAGAACAAGTGGCACTGTCAAATAGAAACTACATGAACAGAATACCTCAGCTCGGTTACACATGCAGAACATAGACCATCACCAAACAAAGAACAAGGGATCACAATTTAGAAATAGAAAGCCAATAATTAAACTGGGAGCCCCAAAAGCCAAACTTGGAATATACAACAACACTGGAGAAATAAAACTATAAATTAATTTCCTCTTGTACTAAACAAAAACGCAGACATTAGCGATGCACATTTCCCAGAGCTGACATATTCCAGTTAATAAATTCAAAATAAAAAATAATTTTTTCTACCTTTTGTTGTTTGTGCATTTTATTTTTCAGTTGCAATTGCTCCAGTCACCTTCTTCTGGTTTCTTCCTGTCTTTGGCTAACTCTCCATTGTCTGCTGTCTATTTGTCCTTTCTTCTCTCTTCTAGTTTTTTTTTCCATTCTCTCTTTACATCTGTTTAAACATACTGATCTTCCCCTTTTGCTCTTTCCTCCATTTTTTTTCTTTTTCATTCATTCAAATTTCACCCTTCCATCCTCAATCCCCACTTACTCTCCCAATACACGGCCAATCGTAGATTTTTCTTCCCTCCCACACAAAATATATTTTCCCATCTCCATCCTCACTCCCCCCAGCCCCATCCCCTTCTAGTCCTCCCCCAACATTAGCTCCCTTATAGCTCCAGCCCCATCCAGCAACACTCACTTCTAGTCCCATTCTCCCATCCCCCCGCATCAGCCCAGTTCCATTCCTAGCCCCCCATCAGCTATTTCCAGTCCAAGCTCCCCCCATCAGTCCATTTCCAATCCTACTCCTCCCCATCAGCCATTTCTAGTCCTATCCCAGCATCCCATCAGCCCATTTCCAGTCCAAGTCTCTCCATCGGCCCATTTCCAGTCCTATTCTAGCCCCCACCCTGAAGAGGCCTGAGCCTGTCTGAGTGGCTTACAAGGGAGCAGAGGATGCCAAAAGCCCCGTCTTGCCTCTGCACAACGCCGGAGTGAAGAAAAGTGTGCTTCTTCAGTCGCACTGTGTTCACATGAAGTCTGCTGAGTGCCAGGAAAGGCTAAAGGTCATTTCCTTTTCCCAGCACTCAGCAGGCTTCACATGAACACAGCGTGAGTGAAGGAGCACACTGCTCTTCACTTCAGCGCTGTGCAGAGATGAGCTGGGGCCTCTGGCGTCCCTGGCTCCCTCTGAAGCCGGCCCTGCAAATCCTGCAGAATGAAGTTCCTGCTGGGCCCTGTGCAAACAACGCTGTCACTCAATAGACGGGCCGGCCCTGTTTTGCACGTTTCCACTGCTGGTAATGTGCAAAACTCCCGGTTACATCAACATACCAAAACTTTTTCAGCAAAATTTAGCTACAGGATACAAATAAATCAGTTCATTTGCATCCTGTTGCTAAATTTTGCAAAATCGGGTACCACCCCTTGAATATAATCATGGTTTAGAACATGAGGGCCAAAGCAATTTGCACAAGGTCACATGAAGTAACACTATTGGGGGAAGAGTGAATCTTGAATCCTTGTTTCGCTGGTTCTTGTCCTATTGCTCTAACAACTAGGCTACATCATCCCATTAAACTAAGCAGCCATCAGTTTGCTGCTGCCACCCAACTGATTCGGGAGATAGAGGCAAAGAAATGATCAGTTCAGAGCATCAGAACAGGAGAGGGGAGACTACAGGAAAGATCAAAAATAGATAGGGAGCAAGAAAGCCTTGTTCAGTTTTGAAGGAGCTGCAGTTGGTGAGAACAGAAATTTGCACAGTGTAAGTTCTGGGAATTTTCTCCCTATTCAAGGGTATTATTTTGCTGAGCTAAGTGTGCTTCAGCTGTAGAGTAGATTGTCTGTCTGTGAATGAGGAAGTGAGTGCATAGAACTTTAGGGGCCGATTTTCAAAATGGCCGGTATTCAAACGCCACTACAGTTGGCCGTGGAACTTGAATATCGGCAGGATATTCAGCGGCAATATCAGGAGTTGTGGCTCAGTATCTGCACTGATTTGTACCCTAATGAGACTCGCATCCTGGAGATGAATGCATGGCTGCGTGGATGGTGTCATCGAGAGCGTTTTGGTTTCCTAGACCATGGGATGCTGTTCCAAGCGCTGCAGAGCAGAGATGGCAACCATCTGTCCAAGAAAGGTCAACACATCTTCGGTAGTAGACTGGCTAATCTACTGAAGAGGGCTTTAAACTAGATTCGCTGGGGATGGGTGAAGAAAGCCCCCAGGTAAGTGAAAGCCCCCAGGTAGGTGATACATTAAATACCTTTATGGAGAAGGGTAACAGGGGTAACATATGGAAAGCAGTGTGTATAAATGCCCGTAGCATGGGAAATAAGATCCCTGATGTTGAAGCTTTGGTGGGAGTGGCTGACTTGGGTTTAGTGGCAGTTACAGAAACATGGTTCACAGAAAACCATGATTGGGATGTAACTATACCTGGCTATACTTTATTCAGAAAGGACAGGGTAGGAAGAAGGGGAGGAGGAGTGGCACTATATGTAAAAAACTACTATTAAAGCTTTGGAATTACAGAGCTTAAAAGGGAGAGAGGAGGCATTGTGGGTTAAACTAGAAAGAGGGAAAGAGAAATCTATTTGCATTGGTGTCATATACAGACCTCCCTCACAAGAGGAAGAGGTGGACAGAGAGTTAATTGAAGACATACGCAGCATTGCTAGGAAAGGGGAAGTGCTACTGATAGGAGATTTCAGTATGCCAGACGTTGATTGGCACATTCCTGCTGCAGTATCATCTAGATCTAGAAGAAGGAGATCCTGGATTCTCTACAGGGAGTACTATTCAGGCAATTGGTAACAGACCCCACACGTGAAGGGGCCATACTGGACTTGGTGCTTACCAATGGTGAAAGTGTTTCTGATGTTGTAGTGGGAGATCATTTTGCATCCAGTGATCACCAGATGGTGTGGTTCAGTATTAGGACTAGGGCTGTTAGAATCCATTCAAAGGTGAGGATCTTAGACTTTAGGAAGACTAACTTTGCGAAGATGGGCCAATACCTCAGGGAGTCGTTAGTGGGATGGGAACAGCTGGGGGATGTAGAAAAACAGTGGGCAAAACTGAAAGGGGATATTTTAAGGGCAACCAACCTTTTTGTTAAAATGGTAAATAAAGGTAAAAGGAAAAGGAGACTGCTATGGTTTTCGAAAGAAGTAGCTGAAAAAGTGAAGAAAAAGAGGGAGGCCTTCATGAAATACAAGAGATCACAGAGAGAGGAAGACAGGCATCTGTATTTGGAAAAACTTAGAGAAGCTAGCAAAGTAGTCAAGAAGGCAAAGATTCAAAAGAAGGAGGAAATAGCCAATGCAATAAAATGGGGGGATAAGACATTTTTCAGATATATTAGTGAGAAGAGGAAGGGCAAAAGTGGTATTGTCAGACTCAAGGGTGCAGGGGAGGAATATGTAGAAGCTGATAAGGATAAAGCGGAATTGCTTAACAAATATTTTTGTTCTGTGTTCACAGATGAAGAACCAGGAGCAGGACCTCAGAAAACACCCACAAATAGGAACAGAAGCGAGGGACATCTTGAACAATCTTCAGAAGACTGTGTTCGTGAGAAACTACCTCAACTTAAAGTAGACAAAGCGATGGGACAGGATGGGATACACCCTAGAATACTGAGGGAACTTGGGGACGTTCTAGCAACTCCACTGACTGACCTTTTCAATGCCATGTTGGAGTCGGGAGAGGTGCCAAAGGACTGGAGAGAGGCTCATGTGGTGCCTTTACACAAAAGCGGAAGTAAGGATGTGGTTGAAAACTACAGGCCGGTTAGTTTAACTTCGGTGGTGAGTAAATTATTGGAAACGCTGCTGAAAGAGAAAATAGTGAGGTTTCTGGAGTCCAGCGGATTACAGGATCCGAGGCAGGATGGATTCACCAGAGGCAGGTCTTGTCAGACAAATCTGATTGATTTCTTTGACTGGGTGACCAGGGAGTAGGACCGAGGGAGAGCTCTAGATCTGGTGTATTTAGATTTCAGTAAAGCCTTTGACACTGTTCCTCACAGGCGACTTATAAACAAACCGAGCACCCTAGGGATGGACCCTAAAGTTACTGCTTGGGTTAGAAATTGGTTGGGTGGGAGGCGACAAAGAGTACAAGTAAATGGAGCTCACTCTGAGGAGAAGGATGTTACCAGTGGTGTGCCCTAGAGATCTGTCCTTGGTCTGATTCTTTTTAACATCTTTGTTAGTGATATAGCAGAAGGGCTGTCGGGTAAGGTTTGCCACTTTGCGGATGATACCAAAATCTGCAATAGAGTAGACACCCAGGAAGGTGTAGATAACATGAGAAGGGATCTAGCTAAGCTTGAAGAATGGTCTAGAATTTGGCAGCTGGGATTTATTGTTAAAAAATGTAAGGTCATGCATTTGGGCTGCAGCAATCCAAGGGAGGAATACAGTATAGGGGGTGAAGTACTTTTGTCCACTAAAGAAGAGCGGGACCTAGGCGTGGTTGTGTCTGATGATCTTAAAGTAGCTAAACAGGTAGAAAAGGCGATGGCAAAAGCTAGAAGGATGCTTGGGTGCATACGGAGAGGAATGGCTAGCAGAAAAAAGGAGGTGATAATGCCTCTGTATAAGTCTTTGGTGCGACCTCATTTGGAGTATGGTGTGCAATTCTGGAGACCGCACCTTCAAAAGGATGTGAACAGGATGGAGTCGGTGCAGAGTGTGGCTACTAAAATGATTAGTGGTCTTCATTATAAAGCATATGAGGACAGACTGAAGGATCTTAATATGTGCACCTTAGAGGAAAGGCGGGATAGAGGTGATATGATTGAGATGTTTAAATACCTCTGTAGCATAAATGTTCAGGGAGAGAGCCTCTTTCAATTGAAAGCAAGTTCTGCTACGAGGGGACATGGGATGAGGGTGAAGGGAGATAGATTCAGGAGTGATATGCGGAAATATTTCTTTACGGAAAGAGTAGTGGATCCGTGGAATAGTCTCCCAGTGGAGGTGGTAGAGATGAGGACAGTAACTGAATTCAGAAAAGCATGGGACCAACACAGAGGATCTCTAAAGGTAAAAAGGGGACTGTTGTAGTTGTTGATATGGAAGGACAGACTAGATAGGCCATGTGGTCTTTTTCTGTCGTCATATTTCTATGTTTCTATGTAATGTGCACCAGCAGCAGTCACACTTATTTTGGATGCACTTAATACCATACATTGAGATGGCATTAAACTGCAACATTGCTGACGAACATGCATCAGCAACCCCCACACTAACTGCAAAATGCTGTCAACATCCATGCTCCACCCCTAGCCCGCCCATTTCCTGCCCCATCATGTGCTAAGCAGATATTGTGGAATTACTGGGCACTGTTTGTTATGCATTCATGCTGTTAGCGTGGCTCCGCGCCGTCTGGCAAGTGAATAGCACAGCTTAGTAAATATGTCCCTATATGATTTTAAAATGTAGATTAATTATACAGTTAGCTTTTAAAACAATCACATTTGAATAAGTATGGCCATTATTCTGAAAACTAATCAGAACTCTGCTAAGTGAAAAAAAGGAAAGAAAAAATAAAAAAAGTAGATTCGTTATAGGTCATTGTAAAATGAGACAAACAAAAATGATCCAGGGAAGGGATCCCCCCCAAAAAAGGCAGGAAAAGATCTTAGAGTCATTATGGGCAATATAATCCTTAGATCAATGTACAGAATAGAATGTTAGGAATTATTCAAAAAGGACTGGAGGAGGAAACCCTAGATCATCAGAATACCTCTGTATTGATCCATGGTGTGTCTGCATCTTGTGCCCATCTCAAAAATTATATAGCAGAACTAGAAAAGCTACAAAGAAGAACAACAAATTGATTAAGAGGATTCAACAGTTCCCTTATGAAGAAAGTCTAAACATGCTGGAAAATAGATGACAGAGGGAATATGCTCACGGTTCATAAACTCATGAATAGAGTGACATATTAGCATAGTGAAAGATGGCAAGTAAAGACCAGCATGGTCCATTTAGTCTGCCCAGTAAGGTAGCCAGAGTGGTAGAGTTCCACCTGTCGCTCTGTGCAGGTTACTCCCCCTCTATTCCTTTGCTTAAAGTTGTACCTGTTACTCCAGGCAGGTTACCCCTCTCTGAGTGGAACAGCTAACTAATGAATGGCTATTGACCCTTTCCAATAGCACTAAGACTGGAGGACACTCCATGAAACCAACAGGTAATAGATTTTAAAATTGGAGAAAGTATTTTTTTTCATGCAACGCATAATTAACTGAAGAACATAAAATATGCCGTACTGGGTCAGACCAATGGTCCATCAAGCCCAGTATCCTGTTTCCAACAGTGGCCAATCCAGGTCACAAGTATCTGTCAGGTTCCCAAAAGGTAGCCAGATTCCATGCTGCTTATTCCAGGGGTAAGCAGTGGATTTCCCCAGTCCACTTTAATAACGGTTTATGGACTTTTCCTCCAGAAACTCGTCCAAACCTCTTTTAAACCCAGCTACACTAACAGCTTCTACCACTTCCTCTGGCAATGAATTCCAGAGTGTGATAATGTGTTGAATGAAAACATATGTTCTCTGATTAGTCTGAAATGTGAGTCACAGAGACCAGCTGGCATGTAAGCCTCCTCTTTCATAAGAATTTGCAATCTTTTATCCAACTGACCAGGCAAGGTGTCTCCTGTCATTGCTTAAAACTCTCTAACTTCATCTGTACAAGTTTTACTATTGAGATAAGAAGGCATAGGGTGGCTTTGTGGAATTCAGTTCACCCGTGGCATCCTTAAAGGGCTTTAGGACTTCCATGACCTATGTGATATTTGTCCAGTCCTGGCAACACAGGGGGCTTTTGATCCTGATTTCAGTGCCCAATGACATGTGATGCAGGGCCGCCCATTGCTCCACTGACTTTCCTGCATATCTTCAAAAGAATTTCACCTGGTACGAAATTCGTGCTGGAGCTACTGCACAGTTACCCCTGCCGCTTCCTGCTTCTCATGCAGCTCACGCCCACCCTTCACACTCTGACAAAATACACTGCTATTTTTTAGCACATCTCAAACAGTTGCTTCGGGACAGAGCTGCCGTTTCCCTAGCTCTCCAGGCCTAGGAAGTCTATGACAAGAAGGGCCATGAAAGCCCCCTTCCTTCATGGCCTTAACCCTGTTTGTCCCACCATCAGTTGCAAAGAAACCAGGAAGTACTGTGCTCTGTCTGTGCCTTATCTGACAGCCCTACAACATTGCCTTTATTTCTGCTAAGATATGAGTCCATGTATAATTATCATCCATCCCATGGCTGTGCAGCAGGGCTCACCAGCACCCTTCTGCTGCTCTCCCCTGCTCAGGAAACTGCTACCAGTTTATATCAGGGAGAGGTAGGTGTGTGTAGGGTTCTGACTAGTCCAGATCTCAGTGTTGAAATGCACACTGCTACCGGCATCTGCCTTTGCCAGCTGTGCCTAGTGACGTTTTTGACAGAGGATGCAGTCAAGGCATCTAGCCTTGTTGGGTTTAAAAGGACTTAGGATAAATTCCTGGAGGAAAAGTTGTTCATAAATGATTATTAATCAGATAGACTTGTGAAAAGCCACCACCTATCCCTCGAAATGAGAAACACGCAGGATCTCTCTTTGAGATCTTTTGGGTATTTCCTTGTGACCCAGATTATCCACTTTCAGGGAAAGGATGCTGTCTCAGCAGACCTATGGTCTGACCCAGTTTGGCACATGTTATGTTCTTAAGACATTCCACTAGGTTGTGTCCACACCAAACACCTGATATCAGCAACTAAGAAACTAAATAGAGATGAAGAACTGTGGCCCAAGCCCAGGGATTTCTTCCCTTTCCAAATTCCCTAAATGAAGCACTTACTACATGCACAATCAGCACTTTAAAATTCAACATATTAATTCAAATATTTAAAAAATAAAATTAATGAACATCTCAAAACTGTTGCAGCTAAAAGCATGCTGTTATTTATAGCTCAGGAAATCTCTTGGAAAAAGTACAGTCTGCTTTTATCTGCTTTAGAGCAACAGAGACACTTCAACTATTAATCACTAACAATGTCTGCTTATGTTCATAGCGATGAGATAATGACTAAATCTGTCTGCGGACATGGTTTATAGACTTTTACTCGACTTCCAGGCACTTTAATCAGTGAGAAATATCATCCCATGATGTCCATAAAACAAAGATTATGGAAGAATATATTTCAAAAAAGAATAATCACCTATAAACAGGGACCTTTAGTGTATGTTTAGTAAAGTGTGCTAACGGCTAGTACAGGGTTTACCACGTGCTAAGCGTGCTGCGGTAACCGTTACTGTGTGCAAAATATGCAGCCACAGTAAAAATTCCATGCTAACCACTAAGCGCAAGTTGGGGCAGATAGTGGGACAGAGTGTGCACACTGAGATTAGCGTGGGCATCTTTGATGCACATGAAACAGCAATGTTGCAGTTAGCACAGGTGTACTTACCACCACCTCAATGGGTGGTGGTAAGCGCACCCGCATTAATTGTGGCAAATGGCTTAGCACTGGGGGCAGAGATGAACTTGTGCTAACTGCATAGGGACATGCTAGGCACCCCTCCATTAGCTAGCGTGGGTCCAGCCTCCCCCCACACTAAAAAATGATCTTCAATGCATGCTAACTTGGCACATTTTAGTGAACATGCCCCTTTGTTTTCATTTTAAACCAGTGGTTCTCACCTAGTGTGTTGGGATACACTGCTGTGTCAGCAAGAGCTGTGAGGTGTGTCACCCAAAATTTGACAGACAGCAAGTCCATGTTTCCCTAGCAACCACACGTGCCGGCAGGCTGGGGAAAGTGTGAAGCAAGGAGTCAGGTACTTGAAATCTCTATAACTGCTTCCTAATTCTGCTCTTCCCGCAATGAGCACCACTGCCACTAGCCCAAACAGGGCCGGATTTACCTATACGTCATGTATGCCATGGCGTAGGGCCCACAGCTGGCAAGGGCCCACAAAAATAGAACAAATTAGCTTTTTTTTAAAAATAAAATTTAAAAAAAAACTGCTGGCTGCCGCCACGGGGCCCCCTCTGCTGCCGCGGCAGCCATGATACGGACTGACACCCGCGGGGGGGCCACCCTCTGCAAGCTGATCCGTCGGTCCCTCCTCCTGGATGCAGGTCTGTGATAGGCGCGAGAGGGTAGAGTAGTCTCCCTAGAGCGTCTCTGTTAATCCCGCAGGGGCTGAATGGGAAATTCTGGAGCTGCACCTGCAAAAGGATATGAAACACGGTTGGAGTTGCTACAGAGGGTGGCCTATCTAAAATGGTTAGTGGCCTCTCATTATAAAGCAGAGACATATATTACCGACTTAAGGATCTATAATATATATACTTTAGAGGGGAAGGTCCGGGATAGAGGTGATATGATTTGAGATGTCTTTAAAACTCTCTCTATGGGCATAAATGCACAGGAGGAGAGCCTCTGTCAATTGAAAAGCAATGTTCTCTTAATATGAGGAGTCCGGAGTGGGATGAGGGTGAAAGGGGATAGACTCAGGAGTAATATGCGGAAATATTTCTTTACGGAAAGAGTGGTAGATGCGTGGAATAGTCTTCCAGTGGAGGTGGTAGAGATGACGACAGTATCTGAATTCAAAAAAACATGGGACAAACACAGAGGATCTCTAAAGGGAAAAGGGGGACCGTTGTAGTGGTTGATATGGAAGAGCGGACTAGATAAGCCATGCGGTCAATTTCTGCTGTCATGTTTCTATATATCTATCTAATGGAAGACACAGGATTTCGCAAACATCCATTTGGTTTCCCTTCCTCTGACCCGTTCAATATTTTTTTTTATTTTATATCCTCTTGGTGTTGAGATATGGGTCTACAAAACTGAACACAAATACTCCAAGTGATGTCTTGCATTAATGACCTCCTGGCCTTTGAGGCTGTAATTTCTCTCTCTGTAAAAAGGGGGGGGGCCACCTAGCATTCTTCTGGCTTTGGCCACCGCCTTGTCACACTGTTTCAACACCTTGAGATCCTCAGCAACAGTCACTCCGAGGTCCTTCTCCTGGTCAGTGCAAATATTCTAGAACAGCAATACATCGCCAGTTGGGAAAACACAACTAAACTGCTATGGATTTCTACACAGAACTTATATGTTAAAAGAATCCCTCATTGTGGTTACACAAAGAAAACACAGACCATCACCTAGTGACCCAGTAGCCTCCAAAAGCCCAAGAACAAGATGCTAATACTCCCCAAGTGTCTGAGAAGGACATGACCATTCCTACTTTGATCCTGCAAATTTTATTGGTGACAGCATTCGAGGAGCAGTTCATGAAACAATTTGATGAACATATGAAAGGCTTCTTTGCCCAATTCTGTGCTGTGGCTTTTGACATCACAGATTCATGAAATGCAAGGATGGCCTGTAGGAGAGACATTGACACCAAGATCTCAGAGGGCCTCAGGATCAGTGTCTGCCATACCATTGTAAATCTTCAGTGCATTGATGGAAGAAACTTCACCAAAGCTTTGAAGATCCTCAGTATTTTGATGCTCCCTCAAAGCCTGCAACCACCAATATGTGCAGAGTGAGAAAGGCAAAAACTCAGACTTCTCCCTTGGTATATTTTTATAAGCACACCTGGGATTCAGAAGGTGACCCAGAGATAGTTTCTGAAGATTTATTTATTTAGCTGTATTTATATCCTGCTTTTCACCGGGATGAAAGATGAAAGCTATAATGGTTTAACATCAAATCCATCCCCACTACATGAAAGGAGAAAGCTCCACCAGAGAAACTCTCCTTCATTGATTTAATCAGGAAAATGGCAGAGGCCTTTCCATTTAACCCTGGAATTACCAATATTTTTTGCACACACTGAATACCGTTGAGGTCATAAATGATCCCACGATGAATTTTAATTGTTAACCATGAAAAATTTAAACTAAACAGACAAAATATTATTCCAAGTTAATTATTTATTATATGAAGGTTAAATGTTTTGAAATGTAATGCCTATTATCATAAAATTACAGGAAAATGAGTTGCCCATGAAAGGAGGTTTGCTGCAGCACTTGATGAACACAGTGTAGAGTACTACAGTCATTTGCATGATGAGACACATGACAATTTCTGAATGTTCTTTGTAAACAATTGCGCTTGCAGGATATGCAAACTTTGTTGCTTTTCTTGTCTTTTTTTCCGTCTCATGGACAGCAGTGACACCTTGGCCTATTCTCTTCTCTTTGGGAGTCCCGGCATTGGACAAATAGCATCAGGGGCTCCTTCAATGCTGGAAGAAGTCTACGCTGCAAATTACTCTGAAGCAGCTGCTTTCCCAATTCCAAGAGGATAGATGATTACTCCGTCACCCCAGAGCGCTTTGACTTGCGAACTTGCCAGGTCTGGAATTTATAGTGACATCCAAACAATGAAGGCATTCAAAGCACGGATGGTCCCAACATGTTGTAGAAGATTGTCTTCACTACTGGCCAGCATCTTGTCATTCATTTTGTTGTATACGTGTGCAACAGTTTGGATCTGCCGTATACTCCCTACTCCACCTTTACTAGAATTATAGTCGAGCAAGATCATGCGTTGTTTTTTTTTTTTGTCTGGACGTGTGTTATCTGTTAATCTGCTCTCTGATCTGATCAGCAACTGCTCAGAAGAAACAACCACGGTTTTTCCTTTCTTCGGGCACCAAGGGGAAACCAGTGGTGTCAATATCGCGGAAAGGGCAAACAGTGAAGTGACATTACCTCCTTGGCCTGTTGCTGTTACAAATTCTGGAGTAATTCTTTTCTGTTCTTTCAAATTGTCCCCATAAAGTGTCCATTTGTTTTTGCTAAGCAAGTCTCCGTGACAGGGATAAACTGCAGAAGCAATGTTGGTCCATATGCATAGTATTGAAATTCTGCCAGATCATGTCAATCGGAGATGGGGGTCGCGTGGATCAGGGTGAGTTTTTTTTTGTTTTCTACAGCACAACCCTTGGGTCATTTTATTTATTTATTTCTCTTATATATTGCGCTATTTGATATCAGTGTGGTTACATGGAAACATCATAGGGTATTTTTATTGTCGGTGGGGTATTGTCTTACACCAGTAATGTTTAACAATAACCGTGATCTCAACTTGGATAACCATATTAACTATTTACACAGATAGTTATTCATGGAAAAAAAACATGGGTATGGGAGGGTTACAGTGGCTTGCACCCAAGACCACAACAAGAGAGCACCTGTGGGACGAGAAAAACCCCAGTCCTTCCGGCCCAAGGTTGCTGTCGCTCTAGTGGGAATTTCGAAAGAACCCCCAACCTTCGGCCTGAACGTACCTTGCCCCAACCACTAGGCCACTCCTCCACCACCCAACCACCCTTTCACCCTGATTCTGTTCGCCTGTTTTGTCTGAGTTTTCCCTTTCGTGTATATACTTGACCGACGCAGAACATATGAAGTTACGATTTCACGGTCCACAAACAAAACCAGACCAGAAGCGTTTATGCCATATTTTTCCAGGTGTGCTGGGAATATATTGTCTGAACGGAACCCGACGGCCATACAAAAAAAAAATGTAAGCAGTTGCTTAATCCACCGTGGGGGTGCGAACATTTTCACCAGGAACAAGGCATCACTTAGAGTTGCTAATGCGTATCCCCAGGTATCAAAACGTGTCTGATTGGAGCAAGTTTTTTATCCACGCCTCGTGTTCACGTCGGTCTTGGTTGCATCACCCATCATCCAATCTGAGAGCACAAGAAATTTGCTGCAAAAACGGTTACGGGCCAGATCTTTTTTGCCTGGAACAGAGGGAAACAGCGGAAGGATAACCACGGCCCTACCAAGATGATAATTAAAATCCTTTATTGTGAGGAACCCCAGGCTTCACAGTTTTTTCGGCCGAAGACTTCATCAATGTGTCCTTCCTTGTTTGCTCGTCCACATCATGATTTTTCATTCAATAAGTTCTTTTTCCTCATGCAACAAGTGGAATGCTGCGAGAGGGCCTCAACATTTTGTACAGCATTACCTTGTAGCCACCCACCCGGGCTTGTTGTCCTACGGCAAGACGGGTTAGCTCTGGCATATAACGATCTTCCAGTAGCTTGACTTATAGGTTTCCTGTTCCATTGAGTGGTGGCACTCCTTAGATTAACATAGGGCGTTCAATGGCAACATTTGGGCTTATATTTGATGATCTCTTAGCTCCTCTACTAACCCAGCCCAATTACATATTCCTCACAGATGATACTGACAACACACCAAGGACTCCAATGCCTTCTCTCGCCCCATCCAGCACAGCCTCAGGCGTCCTTTGCATCGACCTGTAAACCTAGACTTTTTGCTGCAGGAGATTTACCCACACGTGATAACATCAGTCTCACATTCGACTTGGTGACCAAACTGCTGTCGCCATCTGCATCATAACTGTCCTCATCAGATATTATCACCCGAACTTCGGACTTGGCTGTGATATGCTTCTTTCTTTGCTGATGATCTATGCTGGCATCATCAGACGACTCAGAGCTGTCCTGTCACGTCAGCATCTCTTGTAATATTTCTCTTACTTGGGCAGCTTAGAAAAAACTAACTTTCATTTTTGACATCATAAACAACTAGCCTAAAAATAATAAACAACGATAAGTTGAATAAAATGAACAAAGGCAGTTTTAGCTATAGTGTACAATAATCGTGAATGAATGAGCTGAAAGCCTTTAAGATTTCATCGAAAATAATGAGAGTGAACGTATGAGATCAATGTACAGAAAATGTGTAATTTTTCATAAAATGAAGAGTACAAAAATAAAAGATACATAATTAAATAGATATAAAATTAACCTTTTGTCAGATCACAAAAATTCACACTAAACTGCAATTGTATATCAACGATCCAAACCAAGAAACGTAGCAACTGGGGTCCAAAATGACCCCCCCAACTGGTAACTCTGTGGCTGCAATTCATCACTAGCGTCACACTAGCGGATGAAAATTATTCTCTCATGCAGCACAGATATAAAGAGAAAAGATTACATGTGAAAAGTTATCAAAAGATGGGCATTCTTGAAACAAAACCCTACTTCTACCGAGATACGGTTGTGAAACTTGCAATGGGGTCACTTTTGACCCCATTGGTACTCCCAGGGTTAAGTTAGAGATGGAGGAGGCATGAGCATCGAAACACCGTTTTTTGTCTGGGAGGCCACAAGCTCCACTCCAGCTGTGCCTCCAGTTCAACTTCCAGCTCCTACCCCAATTTACACTTAGTAAATTTTAGGAAAATCATGTAAAGTGACATTTTAGAAAGGGCATCCACGTGAAATCTGGGACATCCAGGGCAAAATGTGCAGGACAACTCTGGGGATGTCTATGTTTTGGCCTAATTTTAGAAACATAGATGCCCCTAGCATGGATGTCCACGCTGCTGTCCACATAGACGTCCCTGCTGCAAATACTTAAGGGGATGTCTATCTCATGCTAGTTTGCATATGGGGATATCTATCAGCATAGCACAATGCAAACAAGAGCCCTCATTCCCCATCAGGGTTCATTGTCTACATGGAAAATATAGGGGATATGAGTGTACCTCTTTCTCCACATCCTCTAGATTTTTGGCTGGCAAAACAAGCACTTTTCCAGTGCCTATTTGTGCCTGGAGCAGGTAAAACCTTGAACATGGCTTAGGTCATGCAGGGCATTTCTGAAATCAAGCAAGGACATCCAGGTTCTTGGGACTGTCTTGGACATTTATTTATTTATTTAATTTATTTATTTAACAGTTCTTATATACCGCGCTACTTGTCATCAGTGCGGTTTACATTAAAACAGTATCACACTTGGTCAGTCAAGTCTGGCCTACGTTTACATATAACAGGGCTTTAACATGGAGGTAAACTGGGGGAACTATATACAATTAAACCAATTAGCTGTTGGTGCTCAAATCCTAACTTGACTTACAATCGAGTTAAGATTCTAGCATATCTATGTTGTCAGATAGCATGGGTTTGAGACTGTGTAGGTGAGGGGGTGGGGGGGTGAGGGGAGTGGGCATCGAGATGTGTAAAGTGCATGAGGAACAGGTGATGCTTGAGGGCCTTTCGAAACAGCTTAAGGTCCCTGATTGCTCTAATGCTGGGAGGGAGTTTGTTCCAGCACCTGGGGGCGTAGATGACAAATGCCCTATTGATGGTTGACTGGTTGAGTTTTGTAGATTCGCTTGGTATGAGTAGGGTGTTTGCGGCTAGTGATCTCCTAGATCTGTTGTTCGTGGGGTGAGCTAGAAGGTCAGAAATTGATGATGGTGATATTTTATTAAAGGCCTTGAAGGTAATGAGGAGGGCCTTATATGATATTCTACAGCTGATTGGGAGCCAATGGAGTTCTTTTAGAATGGGGGAAATGTGATCATTCCTAGAGGCTCCACACAGGACGCGGGCCGCCGCATTCATAGCTAACTGTAAAGGGTTTAGGGTAGTTTTGGGGAGGCCATGCAGAATTATGTTAGCATAGTCGAAGTGCGGTGTAACTAGCGCTTGGAAGATGGTGCGGAAGTCATCTGACTCTATCATGGGTCTCAGGTGCCGCAGGGTTTTGATCTTGAAGTAGATAGCTTTTACATGCCTACTCTATGCATCCTCATGCCAGGGATGTTTTTAGAACCATTTTCTAAAATAGCTCCAGGGACATCTCTGTGCTTTGGATGTCTGCATGCCCGTTTTCAGATGTTCAAAGCATGAATAGGGCTTCTGAAATAACCCCCTTGGGGTATAATTATTCAGTCACATGGGATATTCCCAGATCAACCAATAAAACTCCCTCAAAATGGATACAAAACAGAAGTAGAATTTTTCACTTTACAACTTAACATACAAAAACATTCTATCCAAATTCTGGCAACAACAACAAAACCTCATCTCACTACTAAACATTATGAAAAGTAACACAAAAGCTTGCACAAAACCCAGATGCTTACTATACTATACCATGACAAAGCCCAAGAGCTCAAATTCCACCAACTATACCTATGAAAAGTTACAGCTGCAAATATTCTAGAAGAGCAACACATCTCCATTTGGAAAAACAAAACTAAACCGCTATAGATTTCTACATACATGTTAAAAGAATCCCTCACTTGGTTACACAAAGAAAACTCAGACCATCACCTAGTGACCCAGTCTTTCATGATGCTGCTCAACCTCTGGAAAGGTACTTAACTTCTGTCCCCTTCTCCCCTGCCCTAATGTTTCCACGTTCCTCTCCGTCTCTTCCCCACAGCCTGTCACTGGGTCTCTTAAATGTCTGTTCCCTTAAACATAAATCTCATCTGGTTTATGATCTTCTTTCTTCATCTCCTCTGGATATTCTCTGTCTCACTGAGATCTCGCTGTCTGATTCTTATCTTGTCCGCTTAAAGCAGTCTTGACCACCTGATTATGGTTTACTGTATCTTAACCGCCCCTACAAGTGTGGTGGGGTTGTGGCTGTGCTTTTCTCTTCTTCTCTGAAGCTTACTCCCTGTCACTCTCACATGACCCCTGTTTATGTTTATGTTTAATTAAAACTTATTATACCGCCCATAACATGAGCTTCTGAGCAGTTTACAATCATAAAAAATGCAAAGGCTGCAGGAAAGCAGAAAAGGAACGCCATTAAAATTAAGAGAATAGGACAGAGAAAGAGAAGAGGCATAAAGAACAAGTAATCAGGTGCATCAACGAGGAGGGGGGGAGAGGGGTGAGGAAGGGGGGGGGAAGGTCAAATGCAAGACAGAAAAAGTGAGTTTTTAGTTTCATTTTGAAGGACTTGAATGTTAGTTCTAAACGGAGGGAGGGGGAGCGAGTTCCAGAGCCTTGGGCCTAGAAAGTAAAATGCTGATGAACGAGTGGATTCCAAATGAGCTTGTGATGGGGAAGGAAGGGACATGCGGTTGATATGGATGGAAAGGAGTGAACGGTGAGGGGTGTGAAAGTGAACCTGGTCTGCAAGGTAAAGGGGAGTGCCTGTGTGAATTGCCCTGTGAACAAAAATAAGGACCTTGTACTGAATACGAAAAGAAATGGGGAGCCAGTGCTGATGTATGAGGAGGGGGGTGACGTGATCAAAACGGGAAGCGTGAGTTAAAATACGAACTGCGGTGTTCTGAACACGTTGAAGACAGGAGAGTTGAGATTGTGGAAGACCTGCCAAGGAAACATTGCATAGTCAAGACGGGACATTACAAGAGAGAGTAATAGTGTGGTCAAGGCAGAGGAAGAGAGAAAAGGACGGATGGCTCATAATTGTTTGAGGGAAAAGAAAGAGTGCTGGACAACTGAAGAAATGTGTTCCTTAAAAGAGAGAGAAGAGTCAAGAACAACACCTAAATACCGAAGGGAGGAAACAAGAGGAATAGGCAGGGAGGAAAAAGAAGGGGCACAAGTGTGTGTGTGTGTGGGGGGGGACTCCCAACAGTGAACCAGATAGCGAAAGACTTGGAAGGGTTTACATGAAGAAAATTGGAGGAGAACCAAGAAGCAACAGCAGAGAGACATGAATTAAGGGGAGAGATATCGGGAGTAAGAGAATCAGTATGGTGAAGAAAGAGTATATCATCCGCGTAGTAGTACGCGGAGATGCCAAACTGTTGAACTAAAAGGGCAAGAGGGGCTAGAAAGACATTAAAGAGAAGTGGAGCAAGGACAGACCCCTGAGGTACACCGCAGGAGAGAGGAGTAGGAGCTGAAGAGGAGGACCCAGAAACAACTGAGAAGAACCGACAGGAGAGAAAAGAGTAAAACCATTGGAGAACCGTGCTCGAAAGACCAGCTTCCTGAAGACGAGTAAGGAGAGTGCGATGATCCACCAGGTCGAAAGCTGCAGAAAGATCAAGAGAGACAGCAAGAGTGAAAAGTCCACGATCGTGAGCAGAGTGAAGTTCGCTAAGAAGGGAAAGAATAGATTCTGTGCTGTAAATGGGACGAAAACTGGATTGCCAAGGGTGAAGGGTGAGAGAAGCTTCAAGGTGGGAAGAAAGTTGGGAAAAGACCAGTTTTTCTAGAAATTCTGAGAGAAAAGAAAGATTGGAGATAGGGCGCCAATTGGAAAGAGCAGAAGGGTCGGAGGTATGGGATTTCAGAATAGGACGAACAATGGCATGCTTCCAGGGTGTGGAGTATATACCAGAGGACAAGATAGAATTAAAAAGGGAAAGAATGAATGGAGAAAGGGCTAGGGAAGGTTCCAAGAGCCAGTGAGAAGGGATAGGGTCAGCGGAACAGGTTGTTTTCCTAATGGAAGAAAAGGTTTTAGATAAAACCGCCGGGGAACCGCCGCCCTCTTGTGAGATTCTTCTTTTTAAGGTGTTTTCTGGCCATCCACTTAGAGGGTCATTCTGAGCTGCAAATAGCAGGGATGGACATCCCCTTGGGAGGCCAGATTGGGGGTCGAGCTGCAGGGAATGAAAAATCTGTTTGGTGGCCGGGGATAGCGACGCCTGAATGGAGCTGGGGATAGCGGCTCCTGAATGGAGCCATGATGCCATGGCAACCGGATGCCATGATGCTGTGGCTCCATTCAGGAGCCTTGACTGAGTTAGCTGGGCTAGGCCTGTATATGCAGGCTGACTGGAATCGGGGTCCCAGCCCGGACATGATTCTGATCCTGCGGGGCTAGATGTGCCCCGCGGGATCAGAATCCCATCAAACTCTGTGTGTCTGGTTCCGAATGGGCACACAGAGGGCCGAGACGTCCAGGATGGAATCGGGCCCTTGCTGTCTTACTTGTTTCTTTACCTCCCCATGTGTCTGTTGCTTCTCTTCAGGCTCTGTATGATGCTGTCTCCCCTTATCTACTTGCCTCTTCACCTTAGTTGCTTCTGGGTGATTCACATTGCCATTCCTTCAGATCCTGACACTAAGGATTTTTTAGCTTTCCTATTATCCTTGAACCTCATGCAGCACATTGGCACGCCAACTGATCCTTGGATCTTGTCGTAACTTCATCCCCTTTGTCTCTTTCCTCTCTGGCCATCACACCATATTCTTGGACGGATTATTCTCTGGTCTGCATCTCTCTTGCATCTTGGGTTTCTGCCTCAGCGGCAGCGTCATCATCACAACTTTACACATGATCTTTTCATTTCAAATTGTCCTCCTTTTGCCGCTGACTTTGATTCCATCACATCCTGACGACAAAGTCCTAATGCTTAATTCCGCTGTTTCAGCCACTTTAGAACTAACTGCTTCCTTATGCTGTTTCCTTTTCTACCTGCTCTTCCCATCCATGGTATCATTCAGGCTTACCATCTTCTTATGTGTCAGCTTTGCCAGTTAAAACATCACTGGAGCAAGCTTCGCTCAGTTTCTGCACTTTCCCCTTTTAAATTTGCTTCTTCCTACGACCACACAGCTCTTCTTGTGGTTAAGAGATCTTACTATTCCTCTCTGATCCATAACAATACCACGTCCTCTCGTTGTTTCGTCTCTTGTGACATCTTACCGAGCACCCTGAGGCTTCTGTGGCTTGTTCTTCTCTTCAGCTGCAGGATTTTGCCTCTGCCTTTTAGCAAAAAGTATTAGATGTCCAGTCTACTTTGCTTTCCTCTTGTTCCGACTCTTTATCTGTCCCTTTCTCTTCTTCCTCTTTCCCTTGCTGTACTCCTTCCTTAAAGTTCTTGGCTTTCAAAATCCCCACCTACAGTGAGCTTTCCCATGTCATAGCTAATTCTAAATCTACGACTGCTCCCACTGACCCCATGCCTTCCCATCTCTAAGTTAGTCAGTGCTTCTTTCCTTCCTCAACTGCATTCCATCATTTCTGCATCCTTCTCTTCCAGTATATTTCCCTCTTTCTGGAAACAGGTCACTGTCCTTCCAATTCTCAAGCCCAGCTCATCTGATCCTCCTAATTCTCTGAGTTACTGACCAATCTCTCTACTACCTTTTCTTTCTGAAGTAGTGGAAAGGTTGGCTGCTCAGCAGCTTCAAGACCACTTTCTCCATATTGGTGCACCAGTTGGTATCCACCAAGCACTCTCTCTTAACTATCACTGACTTTGTTCATTCTGCTCTACTGTAGATACTAATCATGAGGTTCTTATGTTGTCTCTTGATCTGACAGCTGTTCTTTATCTGGTAAATCACTCTCTTCTGTTATCTTAGCTTAGGTCTATTGGTATTTCTGATGCTGTCCTGAGATGGTTCTGTTCTTACTTGCAGGATCTCACATTTCAGGTTTCTTGGTCATCTTCTCTCTCTGCACCCCAATCTCTTTTTTGTGGTGTTCCTCAGGGATCTGTGTTGGGCCCTATTCTTTTAAATATTTTCCTTGCTCTTCTGACCTTTCTTATTCAGTCTCTTGATGTTACAGTACCTTTTTCATTTATGCGGAAGATATTCGACTTCCGACTCACAGCTGCTCTTCTGTGAAGACCTCTGCCATCTCCCATAAGCTTGACTGTATCGCTGACTGGCTGGCTTCCCATGGTTTAAAACTCAATATCACAAAAACAGCTGCTATGCTTTTCTCCAAAGACATCCCTTCACCACCTTCTGTTTTTCCTTCCATACACGATACCCTTCTTTATCCCTCTGTTAAGATACTAAGCGTGCACTTTGATACTCAACTTTCTTTCTCCATGCATATCACCTGCACAGTTCAGAAATGTATTTTCATTCTCAAAAAGATCCATTCTTTTAGGGCTTACCTGGACCATAACTTAACTCGTCTGCTCATACAGTCCTTAATCATAACTCGCTAGGACTACGGCAATTCTCTGCTTTCTGGTCTTCCCCAATATCAGCTATACCGCTTACAATGAGTTCAGAATACGGCCATTAAACTGCTCTACAGTGCTAAGAGATTCAACAGAGTCATGCCCTTCTTTGTCATTTAACATTGGCTTCCTATTGCTAGGTACTTATGACCTAGATTGGCCACTGTTGGAAACAGGATACTGGGCTTGATGGACCTTGGTCTGACCCAGTATGGCATATCTTATGTTCTTTTGTCATACTGTATCAAGTATAAACATCTTCTTCTTACTTTTCAGATTCTTTGCTCCAGTAATCCTCCTTTCTTACACAGATTCCTGACCTCCTATGTCCCTACACATGTGAATCGCTCCACTATTTTATTTATTTATTTCTCTTATATACCGCGCTATTCGACATCAGTGCAGTTTACATGGAACAATAATATTCTTACGGTGGGGGATTATACCTTAAGTTACAAGTAACAGGGAGCTCAACTTGGATAACCAGATTAACTATATAGTTGTTCCTATTTTCCATATGGTTTGTTACTCTTCAGCTCATTCTTCCTCCTTTCAGGTCATTGTTCCTGTTCTGTGGAATTCTCTTCCTTTTGACCTCCGTTCTCAACTTTCTATTACCAGTTTCAAATCCCTTCTTAAGGCTTATTACTTTGTTCATGCTTTCCCGTCTTCAGCTTCACCATAATTTTTGGTACATCTTTATCTTTCCCTTAGGCCGCATCTCAGCAACTGGACTCTGTGGTTGTCTTCATTCACTTTTGTCATGTCTTCCCTCATCTATAGTTTATTGCTTGTTATTTTGCTGACTTGTAACCTAGGCTCTCCCTTTGTTGTCTTGTCTGCTCCCAGAATCTGCCAGTGACAGACCCCATTTGTCATCCTCAGTCTCCCATTGACTCCCATCCCCATTCTCCCAGCCCCAGCCATCGCATCAGCCCCCGACCTCCTTCTTCCAGTATCTGATCCATTTCCAAACCCTAATCCCCTTCTCCATTTACCACCTTGGCAGCCTCCAGTCCCCTTTTCCCATCCCCTATATCAGATTCATCTCCCAGCCCTGTTCCTAGCATCATCCCTCTTCTTCTACCTGCCTAGCACTTGTAAATCACCTGCAAAGCGGCAGAAACTTGTTTTTTTTTTACTTCAATACTCTGCCCATCATCTGCTGGTTCTAGCCACAGCAGTTGAAAGCAACTACTTCCTGAGTGAAATGGAATGGGTTACATGAATACATGTTTACTTTTTCAAAAATTACACAGACTAGGTGACATGCCATGATGTTACAAAGTAATATATTTAAAACAAATAGAAGAAAATATTTTTTCTCTCAATGCATAGCGGATGTGGTAAAAGCAGCTAGCATAGCTGGGTTTAAAAAAGGTTTGGACAAATTTCTGGAGAAAAAAGCCCATAAACCGTTATTAAGGTAGACCTAGGGAAAGCCACTGCTTATCCATAGGGATAAGTAGCATGGAATCTGGCTATCTTTCGGATATGTCGGATACTTGTGACCTGGGTTGGCCACTGTTGGAAACAGGATATTAGTTTGGCCCAGTAAGGCAATTCTTACGTTTTTATGTACTTCCTGTTTTTTGCATAATACAGGAAGTAGTTCCTTCTCTGCTTTCAACTCCTGCCCAGTGCCAGTGGTCAAAGTCAGCCAAGGACAAGCAGGGTGGCAGAGTGAAAATACAAGCTCCACTGCTCTGTAGGTGATTTACTTGTGCAGGACATAGAAACATAGAAACATGATGACAGAAAAAGACCACAAGGCCCATCTAGTCTGTCCTTCCATAACAACAACTACAACAGTCCACTTTCTACCTTTAGAGATCCTCTGTGTTGGTCCCATGCTTTTTTGAAGGTAGGAGACAGGTTGGCAGTAAAATATTAGTGGCATGGCCCCTCTTAATTTGATGCCTATGTGAGCAAGAACCCAGGGCAGAAACAGCGTATATTCTCCAATTCCTCAACCCATTCAAGGGTGCTTGTTCACAGAATCTTAAAGGATGTGCATATGAGAATGTGGGAACCCTCTCTCTGTACAATCTAGCAATAAGAACTTTGACTCTATATACAGGGTCCAGAAGGCTTCTGGATTCAAGATGTAGCAGCTTCCTCACCATTCCATGGTGGATAAATCCACTTTCAAAAGGACCAACATTTCTAAGTCACATTCTTCTGTGCCCCCAAGGAGAGAGATTTGGACATTGGAGCCTTTTGGGAGAAAATCCTTTCAGGCAGCTATGCTCACATCCCGCATAGCTTCTTACGAACTCTTCATGGGCATGTACTTGTGGAAAATTGAGCTCAAAATACAGGAGTTTGAAGACATTCTCCCTCCAGAGATGGCCAAGCAACTCCATTCACTAGTGGGCAAAGGGAAGCAGTGTGGAAAATACATTGTCCAAACAACCCATGATACTTTTGAAAGAGCACCGAGAGCTTTCTCTATGGGTATAAGTGCCCAAAGATTTTTATGGTTCCTGGCTTTAGACTTGAGATATGATGTGCAGGAGAAGCTTGCTGATGTGCCATGTCATGCTGTGGAGAGATCTCTTTTGAGATAATGTGCAGGAACCTGATACTCTTATAAAGCAGCACTGTGAATTTCTTAAGACCCTCTCTAGGCCAATTTTGACCTGGTGTCCTCTTCTTCTAGGAGGTTTCAGAGTCGAGGGCAAAGGATATCCTATTACTCTCAAAGGCATACATTTCCTCTCGCTTTCCCAGAGAAGACAGGGACCTTCAAGACAACAGAGGACCAAAAAATCCCAACCAACTCCTCAGCAAAAACCAGGGACAAAGTTTTGATTGCATCCACAGAACGTAGCCAGTGTTTTAATATCTGTACCAGACAACCTTCTAGAGGAGAGAGGATGGTGTTTTTTGCAAACTTCTAGCTCCTTATAACCTCTAGGTAGGATATCCTATTCATCTATTCCACCAGATTGTCCACTGAGAGCATTTTGGTCAAGTTCTCCATATCAAGAAATATTTACCAAAGAGTTCTCTCCCCTCATAGAAGCCAAAGCAGTCAAACCCATTCCACCAGGAAAAAAGGGCAGTATTTCCTCCAAGTATTTCCTGATCACAAAAAAAGGGAGGATTTCATCCCATCATAGAACAAAGGACCCTGAACAAACATTTAGTTCAAGAGAAGTTCAAGGTGGTTTCCCTGGGTATGGTCTGTACTTCCAAAAAAGAGATTAATTATGCTTGCTGAATTTAAAGGATGTGACACTCAAATATGGATACATTCCAGTCACAGGCAAGTATCTCAGATTTGTAATAAGGGAACACCATTAGTCACAAAAAAGAGCTGGTACCAAGACTGGTGGATTTCCAGGTATTGACAACTCCTTCTTTATTGACCCCAATGCGTTTCAGCCATAGGCCTTCTTCAGGGGGATATGGGAGACAAACATCAAAAAGATACAATGTAAAGATAAAAACACATAATAATATATAAATTAAAAGACAAATAAATAAAACATAATGAATGAATGATTAATAAATTATCATATAGATATAGACAATAAATAAAATATATCAATAAATTAATAAAGTGTCATATAGATACAATAAATATAATACACAAATATCAAAATTACATTAAAATATCAAAATCACATTAAAAACTGCAAAGGTGATACCTACAGGAATATTACACAGGCATCTATGTGAGCTATGTAGATATGTGATGGAACATTAAATAGAAAATAAAAATGATATCTAAAAAACATAATAGAAACATCATAAAAGCACACCATATATAAGGTGTGTCAGTATTGGAACAATGTAGACATATAAATTACATATATATAACTGCCACATATAAAAACTGAATAAAATCATGAGTGATAAATAGGTGATGAGGAGGACATATAGATAATTTACAGAAAATATCCTTGGTGTGTTCAACATGAGAATCTCCCCTTACATCATGTGTATAGAGCTTTGTTTTTTAGAAGCTTATTGATGCAATGATATACAATGTTCTCTGTCTCTCCCAGTGGTACTCCTGTTCTCTAACCAGTGGTAATCATTTATCCTTTTTCAGTGATTAGCCTTTTATACAGTCAGGATTTTTAAAGGTATTTACCTCACTATATGTCCTCCTCATCACCTATTTATCACTCATGATTTTATTCAGTTTTTATATGTGGCATTTATATACATGTAATTTATATGTCTACATTGTTCCAGTACTGACTCAAGTTACATGTGGTGTGCTTCTATTATCTTTCTATTATGCTTTCTAGATATCATTTTTATTATCTATTTAATGTTCCATCACATATCTACATAGCTCACATAGATGCCTGTGTAATATTCCTGTAGGTGTCACCTTTGCAGTTTTTAATGTGATTTTGATATTTTTAATGTAATTTTGATATTTGCGTATTATATTTATTATATCTATATGACAATTTATTAATTTATTGATATATTTTATTTATTGTCTATATCTATATGATAATTTATTAATCATTCATTTATTATGTTTTATTTGTCTTTTAATTTATATATTATCATATGTTTTTATCTTTGCATTGTATGTTTTTATCTTTGCATTGTATTTTTTTGAGGTTTGTCTCCCATATCCCCCTGAAGAAGGCCTATGGCCAAAACGAATTGGGGTCAATAAAGAAGGGGTTGTCAATACCTGGAAATCCACCAGTCTTGGTACCAGCTCTTTTTTGTGACTAGTTGGTTGCTGCAGGTACTTTTGCTCTGTTTTGTTTGATAGGGGAACACCATTACCAGTACCGTGTTTTGCCCTTTGGTTTCACATTAGCTCCTCAGGTATTTACAAATGGGATCATTCCGAGCCGCATTTAGCAGAGATGGATGTCCGGGTTGGATGTCCATTCCTGCCAAATGCTGAAAACGTATCCCCTTTTCAAAGCTCCCCGCACGGCCATAGGCGGAAGGGGTGGGCGGTGGGTGGGGATGAGACCCAGGATGTACAGGGCTGATTCTGAGATCGGCCCTGTATGTCTGGGGTTGCCAACATGGACAGGGGACTTATTTCACCTCAGAGGTGGAATACGTCCCCCTGGACATCGGGGTACAGCAGCGCAAGGCCAGGTCAGTGGGGCAAAGGGGTGCAGGAGCTTCCCCGCAGCCCGACCCTGCCTTTGGAAGGCCACATCGGTGGTCAGGCTGCAGGGAGTGAACTTTGTGGCAGCAGCTATGGATCATGGCTCCTTAATGGAGCCAAGGTGCTATGGCAACAGGACCTCAGCTGCATGCAGGACCTGGGGCAGGCCTATGCGGAGAAACTCTTGGATGTCCAGCAGCACAGAATTGAGGAACGGCATGCCTGTCCAGGCATGGGTCGGCCGTCTAGACCCGATTCTGATCTGTGGGAACATCTAGCTCCCGCGAGCTCAGGATCAGGGACTAGACCGCCCCATCCAGATCCTGGATGTCTGGGCGAGCAGGACGTTCCTCCTTCTGAATCAGGCACACAGTGTCTTGCTATAGTAGTAGCATATTTACACAGACTGGGAGTGCATGTGTTTCCCTATCTGGATGATTGACTTATCAAGAGTACATCTCAGGAAGGAGCTAAAAGATACATGCACATCATCATCCAAGTGTTGGATTTGCTAGGGTTTATCATTAATTATCCTAAATGAGGCCAAGATGGCATTTGGAATAGATGTGTAGGAAAAGTGCTGCATTTGTCCTCCTGGTTTTGGAGACTTACTGGCTCTCCGTATGCCTTTGGTATGGGAAAAGGAAAGCCAAACATCCAGGTTTTCCCCTCTGGTCCCAAGTTAACTCCAAACATAAATCAGCCTATCCTAGAGGCCATTGTAGTGCATGTCATTGAGGAGAGAGTCACAGCTTTGGCTGGATTCATAAATTCTTCAATGGACCAGGGGGGAATGGGGCTTTGTTAAGCATATGTGGTGAAACTCTCAAAGGTTTTGAGAAAGACCTTAAGCTCGAGAACTGTTTCCCACACTGGCTCCATCACAGATGTATCCTGCTGTGGTTTCATGCTTGTACGGCCTCCTAGGCAATTTGGTAAATACCTATTTCTGTATATAAAATACTGTTTTACAGTAAAGAAGTGTTCACCAAAAGATGGAAACAAAGAACCCTCAAAATGAATCTAAACTGAAACAAACTGCTAATGGATATATTTTGGATGGACAAATTGGTGTCTGTCAACTAAAAAGGTTTGCAATTAACAAATAAAAACATAAAAACAAAAGAGACTTTAGAATGATTTTATTAATGTAAAAATTTAAAAAATGTGATCACATAAAAACCATAAAACCTTGCATGGCCATGTTTCGGCTTATGCCTGCATCTGGAGTAAAAAGATAAGACCATAAGCACACTGAATGAAACAGAGTGCCTATGAACAAAAACAAAGATTTAATAAGAGCACATCTATTTTTATGTTCATTGAAATAAAAATTACAATACAATTGTGACTACATATCAAACTTACACAACTCTCAAAAAAATTAATGTCATGAATTCTAAAGATCAAATCACCCAGAGTAATAATGAATAATGTGCTACAAAAACAAATGAAACAATTGATATTCATTTGTAGATCATAAATAAATACGGCCTCGATATACAGTGGCATTGGCTAGCAGGAATACAGTGCCTAGCCATCGCCACTGAAGAGCTGACCCAGATATTCAAAACCAGGACCATATCTGGCCACTGGCATTGAATATCATGGTGCAAAAGTTAACCGAGCAGTGGTGATATTCAGCCATTGCCTGGTTAGCTTCAGTGGCAAAGGTTAGGACAGCTTTTGCCGGTTATCCCACGGTACCGCCCCTGGAAAATCACTGGAATGCCACAATGCTAACCATGTAGCATCAGGGCATATAGTGGCAGTATCTGGCAGTGCTGGAGGGCTCAAAGGGACATTCGCTGCCCCCTGCCATCCAGATTGGTATTGGGGAGGCGAGTGGGAAGAGCAGCCTCCCCAATCGCCTCCACAAGGCCCGATCCAGTCCAGCGCACCCCAGCAACATAAAAGGCATTGCCGGAGGGCTCAAAGGGACACTCTCTACCCCACTATCCAGATCGGCATTGGGGAGGCGAGTGGGAAGAGCAGCCCCTCCCCGATCGTCTTCACAAGGCCCAATCGGGCCCAGCACATCCCAGCAACATTAAAGGCAGTACCGTAAGGTGTACCCATGCCAGGCGCGCCCACACCTGAGGGCTTTACCAGAGGGCCCTTTGGAATGGCCTTTAGGAGTTGGCCGAACAGCGGGATGATCCAGGAGCACCACTCCAGCAAAGACCAACAGAACTATCCATACCAACAGACCTCCATAAAAACTATAAGTCTCCATTAATTAGGCTGACTGGCACCAGTGACAATAAACAGGATACTAGGTACCCTCGCACATATCACCTTCTATTCACAAGGAATTGCAAAAGACCATCCAGCGAACCCATTCAATTACAGTACTCTACCAAAGAATAGTTTAGTGAAGGTCTGATACAACATATCCATATTACTAATACATATTGCCTAATAGTACTAGAAATGAAATATATGTTCCTGCTCTATACCACTTAAGCATTGCATCCTGCTAAGCTCAACAGAATGTGTAACACATAATTATTCCTACACTCTGAGCCACAATACTCTCAGAGACTAGAGATCCAACCAAACGCATTGCTAGCAGAAGATAAGAAGCTCACCACGAAGCTAAGAAAACATTAGTTAGGCTAGACACAAAACCCTATCTCATAACTGCAAAGAAATGAAGTGAATCCATACTAGCTTGCTCCTAACCATCAAAGTAACTCTAATAAAACCTTCCAGAACAACACTAAAATGGAACGACTTGATACCAATCATATACAGAGAGGGACACCAACTAGCAACACTACTACCGTACCCGCAATCACAGAGGAGGCCACATCATCTTATCCTAATATATGCAAAGGAATTCACACAATCCCAGCAAACAGTGGTACAACACCCCCAAACAAACAGATGTGCACTAATAAATGCTCGATCTCTCCGTAATAAAATTCACACCCTATCAGATTACATACAAGACCAGAAAGTTGAGATAATGTGCATAACTGAATCATGGTTTAATGATGCAGACAATGTCCTAATAAACCAGCTTACCCCCTCAACCATGAATGCTCACAATTGTCCCAGAACCAAACGCAAGGGGGGAGGAGCACTCATTTTAACGAACAAGCAACTAGAACTCAAACCCTTAACTAACCTATCAACCCTGACACTAAACATCCTTATACTGGAGAACAAGCACATAGCAGAATGCACTACATAGAGTTTTTGAACTCTACTTACTATGGAACTCCCTTCCACACCAGCTCAGAGCAACCAAGGACACTGCAGACTTCAGGAAATACTTAAAAACACATCTGTTTTCTGAGCACTTCAGTTCCACACAATTCAAATAATTGCATCGGATAAGGCAGCATAGAGACAATCGTAGAGTCCTAAGTCCCTGAAGAGCTTAACATCCCGTGTAAATAGTTAAAATGTTAGTGGTTATCTGTATACAATGTTTTAAAGACTTTGTAAATAGTTCTGAAATGTTCTTTGTAAGCAAAGTTCTATGTAAGCAAAGTTAAGTTCCCTGTAAACCACCTTGAGAATCTGAAAGACAGTATATAAAAAATGTTAAATAAATAAATATGCCTAATATATAGATCCCCAAACTCTGATCCAGATGATCTCTCAACCATAATTGAACTAGCCTGCAATCACTCTAACAAAGGAAAGCCTTTAATTATACTAGGAGACTTCAACATGAACTCAGCCCCTCCATCACAAGTCTCAGCCTTCCTTGATGCTTTAAAATCAATGGACTTCATACAAATTATAGAAACCCAAATTCACAGTGGGGGACACACACTTGATCCTCTTTGATTTGATTGTTCCTCTCCCCCGCCCCGCCCCGCCCTTCCCCTCTCCTCCCGCTTCTCCCCTCCTATCCTAGCCTACCCCCACCTCCACATTGTATATAGCACATTGTAAATAGCTCAACCTGTATATATTGCATCTGTTAATTAAGCTAAACCTGTATTACACCTACACGGACATTACTATACAACCACTGCATGCTGACACTCTGCACTATACAATCTGATTCATTTGAAGTGAAAACTGCTTTGATTTTAGGATAAAGGGGGATATAAATCTTATAAATAAATAAATACATCTCATATTTGTTCCCTCCAGCCTTCACTCCAGCAGCTCCAGTATCCCATATCAGGTAACCCCAGTAGCTTGGTCTGAACACCACATGATCTCATTTGAAATTCCAGTGAAACCCCCAATGCTCAGACAAAAATCAATGGCATTGGGGGTTTCACTGGAATTTTGAATGAGATCATGTGGTGATCACTTGATATGGGATACTGGAGCTGCTGGAGTGGAGGCTGGAGGGTACAAATATGAGATGTATTTATTTATTTATAATCATTTCAGAGAATTTGACAAAGACGCTATACTCGATCACATCCTTCCCAAATTTGACACCAACACTATGGACCTTACCACACTAATAAAGAACTGGAATGACACCATAACATCAACTGCTATTGCTCCACAGAAACCAAGGACTTCATAATGAACAAACAAGACACCATGGTACTCCTCTGACATAAGGCAAGCCAAGATCATGTTAAGAAAGCTGGAAAGACAATGTAGAAGAACTAAAGATCAAATGCACCTACAGGAATACAAGATAAAGCTAAGGGAATACAATGAACTCATTCTAAATCACAAGAAACAATTCCACATAAATATGATCTCAAAATCTTTAAACCGCCCAAGAGAACTATTTGAGATAGTAAAAGCACTCACTAGATCTCCACAGAACCAAGTCATCGATACAGTAACTCCAGAGGCATTCACAGCCCACCTCCAGAACAAAATTACCTGCCCATACCACACAGCATCTAATCCCATGATCCTAAGACAAACTTAACCAACCCTAACAACTGGTCCTCCTTCTATTCAATCACTGAAGAACATTGTAGCAAACTACTGAAATCACTGAACACAGCCACATCCCCACTCAAACCCCTGCCCAACCTCATGGATTAAGATACAAGAATTCACACCTATGCTTTGCAGACTAGTAAATCTATGTCTAACACAAGGTCTCATGTCACCCCTGTTAAAAATCTCATCTATAAGACCTTACTTAAAAAGCAATGCAACTGACCCAAAATCTCCATCCTCATACTGTCTCATATCAAGACTACCTCTATTAACAAAACTAATAGAAAAAACAGTCGAATAGCAATTACAAGATCACATTGACTCAATCTCCCCACTGGATCCATAACACCACGAGTTCCAACAATATTATTGGGTAGATACACTCTTAACCTTAACCTTAACCTCCCTAACCAACACAGTACTTACAGGTATCGAAAACCTCAAGCAAGGATACATTCTCATCTTTATAGATATAACAGCAGACTTTGACTCAATAAATCATTCCATACTCTCAGACAGACTGATGGAGATAGGAATTGGCGGCACTCCGTTCTCATGGTTCCACTTGTACATCTGATCGACAGTTTCAAATCAAGATCAGTAACAGAACTGCCAAACCTCTAGCAATGCACTAAGGAATACCACAGGACTCTGCACTATCTGCCCTACTATTCAACATATATGTACAACCAGTCTGTAAAATCATCCAAGAACACAATATACATTACCACCTTTACGCAGATGACCTGATGATTTATTTTACTTTCAACACCAGAAAACCAGACAGCACCACTATCACCTCATGCATGACTTCAGTGACAGATAGAACATCGTAACCTCTCAATCAACTACAACAAATCTGAAATTCTCACTATTACAAGAGACACAGTCTTCATTCAACTGGATAATCTACTATTTGGAAATTGACTGATCCCCGTGAAGAAGGAAGTGAAATATCTAGGGGTAACTTTTGACCAAAGACTTGACCTTCAATCCCACATTAAGAAGATTACAGCTACTGCCTACTATAAAATAAGGACTCTACAAAACCTATGACCTCTACTTGAACATAACCACTTTTGCACAGTTTGTCAAGCAATAATCACTCAACACCTAGATCACTGCAATCTGATATTTCAAGGCCTACCCAAATGCACAACTCAAACTTTACAAATTGCGCAAAACACTGCAGCTAGTCTAATCACTGGATCAAAAAGGCAAGAACACATCACCCCAATATTAAAATCCCTTCACTGGCTCCCCATACGATCCCGAATAAAATACAAATTAATAATGATGACATTGAAGACCTTGCACAATCAGTCTGCTGCATGCCTAAAAGAGCTAATCCAGAGGGTGCCAGATAGTCGATCACGGAGGAAGCAACATCAGAACACACTCTCGACAACAACAATCAGGACTAGCTCATCCCAAACACTCCAAAGAGCATTTGAATACTACAGCCCATCACTCTGGAACTCTCTCCCACACCAATTAAGAGCAACTACGGACACCATTGACTTCTGAAAACAACTAAAAACATACCTGTTCACAAAATATTTCAACATAACACCAGACAAACAGATTTAATATACAAAAACATCTGACAATTACCCCGCACACATTACAATATGATACACTAAACAGAAGACTAATATATTGTAAATAGTTGCTATTGTAAATAGTTATTACAGAAGGGTTATACAGTTAAATTATGATATACACAATTGTATAGTTAGCTGTTCTACATAAAACTGTTATTGTGCTTAGCCATTCTATGTAAACTTGTTGTTGCGTTCAATGTAAACCGCCTTGATAAAACTGAAAGGCGGCATATAAGAAAGGTTAAATAAATAAATAAATGTATGTTAGTGCTGCTGAATGTATGTTAGTGCTGCTGAGAACTTAGAGGCAGTTACATGGTTTATGAGTCTGTAAGCTGTGCAACTGTTTTGGAATATCAGGTCCTACATATTTTAGGAATCCATTTACTAAGCTGTGATAGGCTTTTGCTGCTAACATGGTGTGTTAGTGAAAATAGTGCTATGTCACTGGCAAAAGCCCTGTGTTATCTGCTGGTGGTGTGCACAGCATTTCTCCAGCAGGTAACACTTGGAAAATGCAGAGGTTGTGGCACAGCAGCACAGTGGATGTAGCTAATGCCATCCAGTGAGGTGGTGTTATTTGCACCCTCAATGCCTGTAAAACCAGTGGATACCGCATGCTGCCAACGCTTGCAGTAACTGCTCATTGAAGATGCACCCACTCTCCACCCATACCCTGTCCACTAAAGCGACTAACGCGCAGTCTGCTGATAGCACAGGAAATCGCTGCACTATCTGCAGTTGCCCCACGTTAGCTGTTACTGGGCACACTTTTCCCATGCTATCAGCACCTTAACAGCTAATGCACCTTAGAAGACAGACCCTTTAATGCTATGATGGTGCTCTAGATTCACCTGCCTTAAAAAACATTGATGGAACGCCAGCTGTCCCTAATCTATTGAGAAGTATAGGCAGTTGTCTTTGAATATTTTTTAAATACTTATATAATTCTGTAAGATAGGGAATAATAAAAGGATCCTTTTGGAAGAAAAATCTGTGAGACAGTTATTACCATGTACGAGCGTGTTGTCCTGCATAAGGTGAGATTTTATTGGGAAGTGTAAGTCCTCTCTGTGATGTTTCTTTTATTGGGAAGTGATATGTCCTCCCTGAGTGGTTCCCCTTCTGGACGGAGGAAGGTGTCTTCTTGGGAACTGTCTGGCCCACAGTTCAGCTGACCCTTCGCCCCGTACATTGGGAACCATAAGGGGAACCACTCAGGGAGGACATATCACTTCCCAATAAAAGAAACATCACAGAGAGGACTTATACTTCCCAATAACATCTCACCTTATGCAGGACAACACGCTTGTACATGGTAATAACTATCTTACAGATTTTTCTTCCAAAAGGATCCTTTTATTATTCCCTATCTTACAGAAACAGAAAGCTAAGAACAAAGGAAAAGAGTCCAGTGGAATTACAGATCTTTCCACCTATCACAGCAGGCAAACAGAGTCATTTTGTCTTATCTCAGATGCAGATTTCTAAACAATTACAAGTCAAAATGTCTGGTCCTGCCTGCATGATTCTGTCTTACTTCCTGACTCAACAGCAAGTATGACAGGCTTTCCTGGACACACGAGATCAGTGTAATAGACATACACACAAGACAGACTACATGCACACAAAACTCTCAGACACAACAGGGATACTGGGGCCATAGAGAACCCAGGAAATCCATACTTCCCCATAGCCTCCACTGCGCAGCAGACGGATTCATCATGTATCTGGTCTTGTCACATTATATACCCTTGCTCAGGACCATACTTACTATCGGGGCATTCTTCTCTAATTAGCTGATTCTTGTTCCAGCTCTCTGGAGCCCCACTTGTGTTTTTTCCCATGTTATTCTACTCATGTCTGTAACCCCTCTCCGTTGACCTTTCTTGGGCCCATGTCTGCAATTATCACTCTGGGCCTTGTCAGATTTATATTGTTATCTGACCTCTGCCCCCCTCACTCAGTTCTTTACCTGGTTTTCTTGCTTGGTTCTCTCCCACCCCTCAGTTCCCAAGAAAAATATCTCTTTAACTCCCCGTGTTCTGACAACTATACTGGGGGCCATATGTTCATCTTCATGCTAAACTGACATGTTTATCTCTCATGATTGCCTTTCTACCCTCTCTCAAGGTCCACCATTTACTGATAAGTGTGTTTTCACATCTTTTCCATATGATATCACATACCTCTGAAAGCTTCACGTACGCACCTCAGTACAATTCCAGCATTTTTTGTGTTACTTTGTTAACTCCTTCTCCTCTGGCTCTCACACACCTCTTCGGCATTCTGGTCAGTGCCCTCAGATGCTGCTCTGGCCAAACCTTCGCCATGCGCAATCGCGTGACTCTCAGGCAACTTGGCAGCATCATCTGCCCCTTAAAGGGATCACCTTTGGCGTCAGGACTTCACTTGGCTTTCCCTTTCCTCTTACCCAGCATTATTGCAGGTAAAAGTGCACAGGGGCCCAAACTGAAGGAAGATGCCGAGAGCTCACTCACACACCTCCTGCATGAATGCCATCATGCCCCCCTCATTGCCACCACTTTAAATGGTGATTACAAATTCATCATTCAAGAAAAAGTCCAGACGTATGTATTAACAAATGGTATGAGCCAAGAGATTATACATCAATTCAAGACTATACTTTTATGTCATATTATCGGCCAACATTGCAAAATATCTGTGTCGGACAAACAGAAGAGTAAAATGCTTATCTGTATTATGTGACTAAAAAATATATATCTATAATATTTTTTTTAACTCTTTGTCTCAGTCAACCCTTACTATTCCTTAATGTTGTTAAAACATCAGAGACGCTACCACTTACCAAAGATGTATCGGTGCAGAGTACTCTGCATACAAATTTCTTCAGTTCTAAACAACATAAATGCTAATAGCAAGAACGCTCTACCAGAAGAGAGGACCCTTTAAGGGTAACTTTCTTGCTATCATCCTGCTGGTCATGCCTTGTGATAATGTAGGTGGAGCTAAGAGCTCAATGTTATTTAAGAGAAGGAGGAAAGTTTATTCATCGAACGGTTTCTGACAAGGAGGGTAAATTAAAGAAATGTCTATCCATTAAAAAGATGGCTCAGGCTGTTTGCAGCATGAAAAAATGTTTACTGTATTAAATATTAAAGCTATGGTTTAGGGCGTGGGTAAATGGATTAGTTGAGGGTGTGGAGTCCTTGGATGACTGTGGTGGAGGAAGTGAGAATGAATCTTATGGGAGTGGTTGGTGGTAGAATCGAGTGGGCCTGTTTAATTTTCCTGTTTGAAGATTGACTGGAGTGTATGGGGATTTTGTACTGCTGATACTCCAGACTTCTGGGATTAGCATCATGCTGAGCTGTTCTGTAATACTGAATAACGCTGCATCTGCCTGTATCTTTTGGTGGCTGGCTATAGATGGGGGAAGAGGAGGGTTTGAGGAGGGGGTTAGGAACAGGACAGGGTGCAAAGTGGAATGTAAAATTTGGTATTATATGTTCATTCCTGGCACAGTTAAGGAACCCCATGTGCTGTGGTGTTTCTTGTCCTATCTTGTTAATGGCGTTCTTTTCATATTTTCAGTATCATTTATGTAGTATTGTAAACCGCTCTAATGCTTTGGCCTGAGCGGTATATCAAATGTAATAAACATAAACATACATAAACATAAACAAGTGTTCGTACTTCCTAATAAAAAGATTATACCATAAATATTAAATCTGGCACTGCTTTTCCATAACAAAACGAGATGAATCTGCCTAATCAAAAGAACTGATCAAATCGACCACTGAAAGTAAATTGGCAATTCAAAAACACAAATCAATTGCATTTGCAACCAATAGCACATTCCTTGAAAGATACCTAGTCATCAAATGGTATTAGTTTACTTAAATTAACGCAATTATTTCAAAAATTTGAATGCTTTCTTCCAGAAAAGGAGTGTTCGTGAAACACACACAGATTTTACTAACTAAAGCTATCACAAATAAGTCTTTTGACAGGTTTCTTTCTTGCCAACACTAATCATGTAACGTCATGATACTGATAGTATACTCCTATTGTAAAATTGTTAAACCTCTTCTTCCCCTCCCCGATTCAATCAGCAGCATATTCATTGTAAATGGTTTTATTAAATGTAAACTCCTTGATTCCAAGATAAAGTAGTATAGAAATAAATAAAAAAGAAAGAAAATTATGTGAAAAAGGTCTCATGTATGAAAGGGTTATTTTATATCCAATATTGATGAAAGAAAATTCTGTATATGGTGTGTTCAATGACAAAAGCTGACCACAAAGTAGCAACTTGTGATTCACAATGAGAGCACCACCACTATGGGAGACTGATTGTATTAAGAAAAATGCCAATAAATAATTGGTCATGGAAAACTGACCGTCTGTTTCACTATCAGACTAATGGTATCTAATTGGTAGAATTGTTAAGTAACTCCCCCACCACCACCCCATCACATCAGATCCCTTCTCTGACCTCTGTCCACATCCAATCCCCTTATCACCCCAAAGCATCTGTTCCCTCTTACCCTTCACAGTATCCAATCCCCCCTCCCCCACCAGCAACCCCTGGCATGAACATACCCCTCACCTAACCCCCCTGGCAACAGCAATGCCCCTGAGGCCCTCCACCTACCAATCACTCTCTCCAGCCTTAGCAGAGAATCCTTGTCATCTAGTGGGAGCAGAAGCACTGCGCAATCCCTCCTATTCTTACTGCGCTGGGTTCCAAAATGTCACTGATGACCCCTAGCAGTAGTTTTGCTGTACTGCGGCAGTCCTTCACCTATTTTACAAGAGGCTCTATGGGCCTGATATTGAACTGCCTGGATCTTCAAAGGGCTATGCACCCATTGATCCCCACTGACCTCCAAACCGGATATTCAATGCCACAGCGCCACTGCCAAAGCCAGTAGTTGCCGAAGCTAACTGTGCAGCAGCGATATTGACTGCTACCCAGTTAGTGATCGTCGCCTTAAAAATATGCTATCTTGAGGGCACCAATCATTACTCGGGCAACAGCCAATATTGCTGCTGCATGGTTAGCACCAATCTCTCTGTCTGCTCTGGACCACTGCAACATGCCCCAATGCTAACCAGATAACATCAGGGCACATGGAGATCTTAGCTGGGGATATTCAACAGCACTAACTGTTTACTGGGCTTTACACATTTTATTTAGACAGTTTTTGTATACCACCTTATCCTTCAATCAAAGCAGTCACAACACAATTGGGGGATACATTTAACATGCAGGGATATGAGACACATACACTAATACTTACAGGGAACATGGGCTATGGAGGGTTAAGTGGCTTGCCCAAGACCACAAGGAGCATCTGTGGGACTAGAAACCCCAGTCCTTCCAGCCCAAGGTTGCTGTCCTCTAGTGGGATTTGAACCCCTGACCTTCCGGCCTGAAGTACCTTGCCCCAACCACTAGGCTACTCCTCCACTCCTCCACTCCTCCACATTTACATGTTTAATGGGCTTTAAACCATGTAAATGCCTTTTGAATACTGGGCCCCCTATATTTTTAGCAGAGCCATTTCTAAAATGCTAGAGGAATTCTCCATGTCCTGCCCTGGATATGTGAATTCCCCTCTCCACATTCTATCTAAAGTCTGCCTTCATAGCTAACAAACTTATCCATGTCATTTCTAACATTGTGTCTCATAAAATCTCAAACAATACAAACAGAACCTATCCATTAAAAAAATATATTAATTTGAAAAAGATTTTGATGGCCAAAGTTTTGTTTTATCAAAAGGACATTTAAAACAAATAAGACCTTTAGAAAATAACATTTAAGCTGGCACTAAAGACCCTTAAAAATTACTATCAAGCAATGTTGTCTTTATATATATATATATATATATATATATAAAAATGTAAAAAATGTACATTCATTTCAGAGGACTCCCAAACTAAAAATGGATATAGCATGAAACTACAATACTTTAAAAATAGCTTTAAAAAAAACAATAAAAAAGAATATATAAATATAGCACAAAAATATTGTGTATCTATCGGATTTAAGATACTTTGGGAAATACACAAAGATCCAATAAAAAACAAACTTGTTTAGGGAATATACAATTAAAAATGTACAGAACATTGTATAAAACAGGGTGAAATATTTAACACTTAAGTGAGCTGTTGATTTAAGCCAAATGGTTCTATAGTATTCATTCCAAAAATTTATCTCTGTTCTCCTAATAACCGTAGATCTACTACCACCTCTTCGAAGGATGAATAACTTGAATAACAAAAAACATGAAATCTTTCAAAAAATGTCACTTTGTATACAGTGGCCAAACAGAGGTTTATCTTTGACTCTCCTGTCTATTAGCTCTTATGTTCCCAAATGTGTGTTTTAAATTTCTTTTTGGTTTTGCCAATATATTGCATGGGTTGGAGATTCAATAAATAATGGGGATGATTTTCAAAGGTCCAGATATTATACCTTGCAGCAGTCAGCTGCAGCATTTAAATGTAATCTGGATATGCCCAGTATCTGGCTAGTGGCCAGTGCTGAATATCTGCCCTCACACCACTCATGGACTGCATCTGAACTATCTGGATAGTGCCATAGAGGTCTGTTACATAGAAACATAGAAAAATGATGACAGAAAAAGACCACATGGCCTATCTAGTCTGTCCTTCCATATCAACAACTACAACAGTCCCCTTTTTACCTTTAGAGATCTTCTGTCTTTGGCCCATGCTTTTTTGAATTCAGATACTGTCCTCATCTCTACCACCTCCACTGGGAGACTATTCCACGGATTCACCACTCTTTCCGTAAAGAAATATTTCTGCGTATCATTCCTGAATCTATCCCCTTTCACCCTCATCCCATGTCCCCTCATAGCAGAGCTTGCTTTCAACCGAAAGAGGCTCTCCCCCTGTGCATTTATGCCATGGAGGTATTTAAACATCTCAATCATATCACCTCTATCCCACCTTTCCTCTAATGCGTACATATTAAGATCCTTAAGTCTGTCTACATATGCTTTATAATGAAGACCACTAACCATTTTAGTAGCCACCCTCTGTACTGACTCCATCCTATTTATATCCTTTTGAAGGTGCGGTCTCCAGAATTGCACACAATACTCCAAATGAGGCCGCACCAAAGACTTATACAGAGGCACTATCACCTCCTTTTTTCTGCTAGCCATTCCTCTCCGTATGCACCCAAGCATCCTTCTAGCTTTTGCTGTCACCTTTTCTACCTGTTTAGCCACTTTAAGATCATCAGACACAACCACGCCTAGGTCCCGTTCTTCTTTAGTGTACAAAAGTACTTCACCTCCTATACTGTATTGCTCCCTTGGATTGCTGCAGCCCAAATGCATGACCTTGCATTTTTTAACATTAAATCCCGCAGCATCATCCGCTTAATGCCACTGAATTTCCCAACACGCTTTAGATCTACTTCTCCTAACCGAAACATGGCTGAGAGAGGGCGAAGATTCCTTTCTCAACCGTTGTCTTCCACCAGGCTATTCCTTTTTGTCCACCTCCAGTCGGGGGAGGGCTGGCGGAGGAGTTGCTGCTATCTATCGCTCTTCTCTCCCTCTCTCTGAGCTCCCTACCTCCTCTTCCCTGTTTTACCCAGAATCCCTACTTCTTCGGCTAGATTCTTCTTCCTCTCCTTGTCACTTTCTCCCCATCTCTTGCTGCAGCTGCATGGGACTCTCTTTTAGCCACTATTTCGGAAGCCTCATTGCAGTACCCTTATCTCCTGATTCTGGGAGATTTTAATGTTCATGTCGACTCTCCTGCTTCAGCGAGGGATTTCTCCTTTCTTACTCTTGTCTGACCTGTCTCTTCATCAATTTGTTTCTTTTCCTACCCATACCACAGGACATTCTCTCGATCTTATTATCACTTCCACTTCTTCCCCCATCCCCTCTTCCTCTCTCTCTTCCTTCTCCCTTCCCTGGTCTGATCATTTCTGTCTTCTCTTCTCTATCCCTGCTTTGCCCTCTTCGTTGGATTCATCCTCAAAGTCTTTTGGCAATGCCCCCAATACCAGTTCAGGCCAACAGATGCTTGCACGTAAGATTACCCCAGACACACTTTCTCAATTCCCCTCTTACGCTTCTTTATTCCCGGAGGATTTTGAATCATGTCCCATCGATGCTCAGGCGCATCTTTGGTATTCCTCCCTCTCTTCTGCCCTGGATAGTATTGCTCCTCTCTGTCCCTGTCCGGCCCCTCGTCACCGTCCCCGGCACCCCTGGTTCCACCCCGGCCTCCTACTGCACCAAAAATATCTTCATCACGCAGAACGCCATTGGCGAAAGCACCCATCTCCATCTAATCTGCAGAATTTCCGTTCATGTCACTGACACTACCGTACCCTTCTTCACTCGGCAAAGCGTGACTATTATTCTAGGCTTATTTCTTCCTCCTCCAATAACTCACGCCAATTGCATACTGTTCTTCATTCTCTTATCGCATCCCACTCGGCTTCTTCTTCTCTCCCTTCATCCTCCCCCACTCCTCCTGACCCTTCCTCTCTTGCCTCCTTTTTCACTTCTAAGGTTCACACTTTTCGTCAGTCTTTCCCTCTGTGTCCTCCTCCCCTTTCTCCTCCCTCTGTGTCTTCTCCCTCCCTTCCTTCCCCCCCCCCTACTTCCCCTACCCCTGCATTATCACATTCCTGGTCCTCCTTTGAGTTAATCTCCCCAGCCGCCCTACATAAGACCTTTCTTTCTATTCATAAAACAACTTGCTCCGCTGATCCTATTCCCTTGCGGTGGCTGCTGGAGCCCTCATTGCTCTTGTCCCCCTATATCCTTTCTCTCTTCAACACTAGTCTGTCCTCTGGTACTTTCCCCACACCATGGAAGCATGCTATTGTCCGCTCAATTCAGAAATCTCATACTTCTGATCCCACCATTCTTTCCAACTGGCGCCCTATCTCCAATCTTTGTTTTCTCTCGAAACTCCTTGAGAAACTTGTTTGTCTTCAACTTTCCTCTCACCTTGAAGCCTCTCTTACTCTTCACCCCCAGCAGTCTGGTTTTCGCCCTGGTCACAGCACAGAATCTATCCTTCTTTCTTTTCTCAATGAACTTCACTACGCACACGATCATGGTCTTTTCACTCTTGTTGTGTCTCTTGACCTTTCTGCGGCTTTCGACCTGGTGGACCACCGTACCCTTCTTGTTCGTCTCCAGGAAGCTGGTATTTCAGGCACGGTTCTCCAGTGGTTTCATTCTTTCCTCTCTAATCGCTCTTTCTCTGTTGCTTCTGGGTCTTCTTCCTCAGCTCCAACCCCTCTCTCCTGTGGTGTACCCCAGGGGTCGGTTCTTGCCCCACTTCTTTTCAACGTCTTTCTGGCTCCTCTTGCACTTGTTGTTCAACAGTTTGGTATCTCCACATATTATTATGCGGATGACATACTTTTTCTGCATCACACTGACTCTTTCACTCCGGACATCACCCCTCTTAACCGCTGTCTCTCTGCCGTTGCATCCTGGTTCTCATCTAACTTTCTTCACGTAAACCCCTCTAAGTCTTTTGCTATCTGGTTCACATTAGGGAGCCCTTCCCCCACGTGTGCTCCCACTTTTTCTTCCCAATCTATTCCCTTAGTATCTTCTTTCCGTTACTTAGGTGTGGTTCTTGATTCTTCCCTCTCCTTTAAGGAACATATTTCTTCGGTCGTCCAGCGGTCATTCTTTTCTCTTAAGCAGCTGCGGGCTGTTCGCCCCTTTCTTTCCTCCCCCGCCTTGGCTACACTTCTACTCTCCTTAGTGATGTCCCGACTCGACTACTGCAACGTTGCTTTAGCAGGTCTCCCACAGTACCAACTTTCCCATCTCCAGCGTATTCAGAACACTGTGGTCCGCCTTAACTCATGCTTCCCAGTTTGAACATGTCACCCCTCTTCTTACGCAACAACATTGGTTACCAGTATCATTCCGTATTCAGTATAAGAGTCTTACCTTCGTTCACAGGGCACTCCCCCTTTATCTTGCAGATCAGGTCTGCTTTCATACTCCTCACCGTTCGCTCCGTTCTATCCATGTCAATCATATGTCCCTCCCCCCTCCCTCGCATGCTCACCTGGAATCCACTCGCTCGTCCGCTTTTTATTTTTTAGGCCCGAGGCTCTGGAATTCGCTTCCCCTTTCCCTCTGATCCGATATGTCATTCCAGCTTTTCAAAACAAAACTCAAGACCCACCTGTTTAGCCTGGCTTTTGACCTTCCCCCGTAGCCCTCACTTCTTTTCTTCTTTTCCTTGCTGTTGTGTTTTCGTTGTCTTATTTCGTTTAACTGTTCCCTGTCATCTTTTTCTCCTCTTTACTGTTCTTAAATAATGGCATTCCTTTCTGTTTCTGCAGCTATGTAATTTTACGATTTTATGATTGTAAACCACCCAGATGCCCATGGTGTTGGGTGATATAATAAATTTTAAATAAACATAAACAGTGTCCTGAGCCGGATGGATTACTTGGTTATCCAAATAAGGACTTCTGAATATTGACCCCCCTGTTTTTAGTATCTCCGTTGGAGAAAATCTTTAAATAATACTACTTAGTCTCTAAATGTTTAAAGTACTTAATTGCATTTTATTGAGGCATGTGATACACTTGCCACGTCTAAAAAGTAAAGGACTGATAGATAAGCTCTCTCTTCCATAAGTACTAATGAAACCAATCTATGTTATGTTGATAAGCACAAAAAGGGGGTACTTCAAAGATAGTCCAATTAATTCAATGAATTTGTTGGGTAATATGTCCCTATGTATGGGCAAATATGACTTCCTTATTTAATTCTTGGATTAGTTGCCAATGTTTTTGAATAAAGTTCTTAGTCTCTTCATAGAAAGGAAAACTAAAGGGAACAGATAATCTTGGATGAGCTGAATATACAATGGGCAGTTTCAAATATGACTGTAGTATCAATAAGAATATTGATTATCATTCTCATTTGTAGGCACCGAACCTAAGCTTACGCCAGATATCTACTTAACTGGCAATCCAGGAAAACTCAGCTTAGCACAAGAGAGTCTGGCAATCAGCAGAGAGGCTGGGAAAGGAAAAATGAAGAGATGGGAAGAATCAATTTACTAATGGTAGTGCAGGCATGATAGTCAGGCATTGTAATCGTGAGATGATTAGTCATCCACCTACAGAGAAAGGCCTTCCCTAGAATTCAAAAATAGCTTTTTCAAGGAAAATCTATACAACTGGTAAGCATTAGAGCACTAGTTTGTTTTAATATTGTAATTTTTCATCTGTTTTACAGTATAGTTTCATCTGGAGGATGGCAATTGATTATCAACTAAGGAAAAATACTCAGATTTCGAAAACCGGAAAGTGATTGTTTTTAAATATAATGGGAAACACATTAAGAGGCTGATGCAAGAATATGGATGCCCGAGCACTGGAGACGTCCTGAACGAAGCAGGGCCGGCCTGTACATTCTGCAAGAATGTTGTTCACACAGGGCCCCATGCTTCAGGGGGCCCCGCACAAACTTCATTCCACTGGATGGGTTTGCAGGGCCAGCTTCAGAGGGAGTCAGGGAGGCCTGAGGCACCGGCTCACTTCTGCACAGCGCTGGAGTGAAGAGCAGCGTGTTCCTTCACTCCCACTGTGTTCTCATGAAGCACGCTGAGTGCCTGGAAACAGGAAATGCCCTTAAACATTTCCCAGCACTCAGCGCACTTCACAAGAACACAGCGGGAGTGAAAGAACATGCTGCTCTTCACTCCAGCGCTGTGCAGAGGTGAGCTAGCCTCCTCGGCTCCCTCTGAAGCTGCTCAGACAGATGCGGGGCTCTTTGGGGGGAGGGAGTGCCAGGATAAGACTGGACATGGCTGATGGGGGCCTTGGACTGAAATGGGTTGGTGGGGGACTGGAATTGGACTGGAAATGGCTTATGGGGGGCTAAGATTGGAAATGGGTCAATGAGGGGAGCTTGGACTGGAAATGGGTTGTTTGGGGGCTAGGATAGGACTGGAAATGGCTGATGGCGAGGCTAGGATTGGAAATGGGCTGATGGGGAGCTAGGATAGGATTGAAATGCCTGAGGGGGGGTCTAGGATTGGGAATGGGCTGATGGGGCTGACTTGGATTGGAAATGGACTGATGGGGAACTGGGATAGGACTGGAAATGGCTGATGGGGGGCTAGTATTGGAAATGGACCTACAAGGGGAGCTTGGACTGGAAATGGGCTGTTGGGGTCTAGGATAGGATTGGAAATGGCTGATGGGGAGGCTAGGATTAGAAATGGGCTGATGGGAGGCTGGGATAGGACTGGAATGGCTGATGTGGGGCTAGGATTGGAAATGGGCTGATGTGGGGGGTTGGGAGAATGGGACTAGAAGGGAGAAGATGCTGGGTGGGGCTGGAACTAGATGGGAGATGATGTAGGGGGAGGACAAGAAGGAGATGGAGCTAGGGAAGGGAGGATGGAGAGGGAAAAGATATCTTGTGTGGGAGGGAAGAAAAATCTACGACTGGCAGGGTATTGGGAGAGTAAGTGGGGATTGAAGATGGAGGGGTAAAATTTGAGTGGATGAAAATGGAATAAAGAAAGAAATGGAGGAAAGAGCAAAAGGGTAAAGATCAGTACGTTAAAGCTGATGTAGAGAAAGAATGGAAAAAACTAGAAGAGAGAAGAAAGGATAAATGGACAGCAGACAATGGAAAGTTAGCAGAAGACAAAAAGAAACCAGAAGAAAGTGACTGGAACAATTGCAACTGAAAAATAAAATGCCCAAAAAACAAAAGGTAAAGAAATACTTTTTTATTTTGAATTTATTAACTGGAATATGTTAGCTCCGGGAAATGTGCATCGCTAACATCTTTGCGTTTTTGTTTAATACAAAAGGAAATTAATTTATAGTTCTATTTCTCCAGTGCTATTGTACATTCCAAGTATGGCTTTTGGAATTCCCAGTTTAATTATTGCCTGTCTATTTTTAAATTGTGATCCCTTGTTCTTTGTTTGGTGACATTCTATGTTCGGCATGTGTAACCGAGCTGAGGTATTCTGTTCATGTAGTTTCTGTGTGACAGTGCCACTTGTTCTCTTTCCCCAGTAGGAGATAAATTGGTATTCCATTAGATGTATTGGTTTAATATTTGCAGTGTTGCCTTTTTGATAGTTTGGTGCTTTGTGAGTTCTGGTAGTGTGGTTATGATAAGACAGGTTTGCTATGGGTTCTAAATGGGCAGTGTTTATAGTACTTTCTAATGTGCCTGGTAGCTGGCACTGGAGTATAGTAATATAGAAATCTGATAGTCTTTATTTATCCATACACTCATTAAGATGCATGTTTACTAAAGTTAGCGCATATTAACATTATGCAAATATTAATGCAAATGAGGCCTATTATGCAAATGAGGCCCACAATGTCTCTCCGCACATGGCCCCACATCCCCCTTGGGCCGTCCCTGGAACGAGGATGTCCCCAACCAGGACCATTTCTGTAGACATTCACGCTGCTCCAGAATGGAAATGGAAATGTCTTGCCGGCTGCATGTCGAACCTGCTGCCATGAGACAGCCGGCAATGACACATTATGAGGATGTCCCCTTAGGAGTCGCAAAACCGAAGACATCCCTACCCCCATGCACAGAGGTCCACGTGCAACAGGAAACAGGGTGGAGGACCCCCACCCCATCCCCCACCCCATCCCCATCGAGGAACAGCAATAATGCACATCAGAGAATATGGCAACCTGACTGCCAAATTTCTCTGAGGAGGAAACCAGTCTCTTCTGCAGACTGGTCCTCCTGAAGGAGGAGGTGTTCTTCCAAATTTGGGCACAGCAGGCCTGCACTAGCTGCAGCACACAGGGGATAGGAGAGGATCCGCATCACCTTGGTACAATAAGTACATCCATACTAAGAGAAACATGGGAAAGGGCAGCAGTGGCCAGGAAAGAGCAGCAGTGGCCAGGAATCAAAAGCACAGAGGGATAGAAAGGAACAGGTGAGCTAAATGAGGGAGAGGGGACAGATATTGCAAGGATCTGTTATATGCAGAAAGCATGCATGTGGAGCAGCCCCAGAAGTTTGGACACTCAGGCTAGCAGTGTCAATGAACCAGTCGAATTGTAACAACAGGAAGCAAGGATCCACACTATGAAAATGCAAGTGGTACCACACTGTAGGTGCCAATGTGGTCAGTGGTCCTAAACCCTCTGCCTTGTGTGCACAGCTGGCATGCTAGAGAGCAGTAGGAAATGACTGGAGATGGAAAACATGCATGTCTGCACTGATAGGTGTAGCAGGATGGCCACATCACATCATGTCCCCACAGTGGGGCACAATGTCCCCCTAAATCTGTGAAGTCTCTGTAACAGGGACCCTAACAACAGTTATCATACATGAGCTGGCCTGCACCATACTGCAATGTCAGGTCATGACCACTGGAACATCTTATACCAAGCCCAGCCTCAATATCAGCTGCACTGCCCACAGTCCAGTCCAAATATAGCAGTGTGAGTTCTGTCACATGCCTCCAAACCAGACCATGGTGCCCCTGTGATTAGCCATCATCATTGTTCCCTGATCAGTGTTGGAAATGACATCAAAGGGCTGTACACATGCTGTGAAATCAATCCATGCAAAGGGCACGAGTACAACCCATCCTGTCACCCTCAATGGCCATGCTAAGGCACCACACTCACTGCATGGGTACAGTTTCCACATTCCCCCACCATCATGAAGTGAAGGAGATGCATAAATGAAAGATGAAGGCCATGGACCATGGACCACATCCCGCCCAACTTTCACACACAGTCCCGCTATCTCTGAGCAATGCACTCAACATATAGTATGCAAAGCAAACTGCACGTGCTGCACAGACTCCAGAAAGCCAGACCACACCAATGAACAGCGACATAACACACTCAATTAACCAAAGGACAGAAAATCCCAGGATGAGCAGATGAACATTCACCCACAGGACAACACCAGGCATCATCTGTCCCCTCACACTGAGGTCAGCATGCTGCCAGTTAGTGGTGTGTGTTGAAATATCTCGATTTGAAGTAGGTAAACCCTCTGGAATCTCTGTAGCAGGTGTGGAATGCTGAGTAGACAATATTGTGTGAGCCATGCCCTCTCATGCTATAAGATGGGGTGTGACTGTGTTAGCTAGTAGTTTGTATGTGGAACATTGTCCAGGGTGTCCCCTGTCATGCATGAATGTTTGACATCTGTAGTGTGTTTGTGATGGCACTGTAAACCAGAAGGCAACATGACTGTCACCCGGTGTGTGGCATCCACTACATTGCTGTGTAGCTCAATGCCCACCTAGGCACAGAACATGAGAGAGAATGCACATCACTCTGGTACAGTTGAGGGATATAATTCTTGCTTAGGGTGCGAGAAGTCCTGGGTTCAGCTCCTGAATGAGCCTCTACCCTTCTCCTCTCACTATCACTAAAATCATCTATAATACCTGTAGAATGGCTTATGTAATGCCAATTTTTAAAAAGGATTTCAGGAGTGATCGAGGAATCTAGAGACTGGTGAACCTGACATCAGTACCGGGCAAACTGGTAGAAACCATTACAAAGAAAAATATTACTGAACATGTACATAATCATCGTTTAATGAGAGAAAGCCAACATGACTTTAGCCAAGGAAGCAGGGGCGGACCAAGGGGGTGCGGGGCCATGTGCGGAGATTAATTGTGGGGCCTCATTTGCATAAGGAACCTAATTTGTGTAAATATTTGCATAATGTTAACATGTGCTTTTAGTAAACATGCCTCTTAATGAATGTCTGAATAAAGAAAGACTAACAGATTTCTACATTACTATATTGCAGTGACAACCACCAGGCCCATTAGGAAGTACTACAAACACTGATCATTTAGAACCCATAGCAAATCCACCGTATCATAATAGCACTATCAGGACTCACAAAGCACCAAATCCTACCTATCAAAAGGCAACACTGCAGATATTAAAACCAGTACATCTCAGAAAATACCAATACATCTCACTGGGGGAAAGAGAACAAGTGGGACTGTCAAATAGAAACAATATGAACAGAATACCTCAACTTGGTTACACATGCAGAACATAGACTGTCACCACACAAAGAACAAGGAATCACAATTTAGAAATAGGAAGATAAATTAAACTGGGAACCCTAAAAGCCAAACATGAAATGTACAACACTGGAGAAATAAAACTATAAATTAATTTCCGCTTGCACTAAGCAAAAACGTGAAGATGTTAGCAATACACACTTCCCAGACCTGACATATTCCAGTTAATAAATTCAAAATAAAAAGTAGTTTTTTACCTTCTGTTTGGGATTTTATTTTTCAGCTGCAATTGCTCCAGTCACTTTCTTCTGGTTTCTTTATGTCTTCTACGAGCTATCCATTTTTCCTTTCTTCTCTTTTAGATTTTTTCCATTCTCTCTCTATATCTGCTTTAACTAACTGATCTTTCCCCTTTTGCTCTTTCCCCCTTTTCTTTCCTCATTCCTTTATCATCCACTCAAATTTCACCCTTACATTCTCAATCCCCACTTACTCTCCCAATACCCAGCCCATCGTAGACTTTTCTTCCCTCCCACACAAAATATCTTTTCCCCTCTCCATTCTCATTCCCAATCCCCAACCCTTTCTAGTCCTCCCCCAAATTCAGCTCCCTTCTTGTTCTAGACCCAACCAACATCTGCTTCCTTCTAGTCCCAATCTCCCAAGCCCCCACATCAGCCTATTTCCAGTCCTAGCCCCCGATATGCTCTTTTCCAGTTCCATTCCAGCCATCTCATCAGCCCATTTCCACTGCAAGATCCCCCATCAGCCCATTTCAAATCCTAGCCCCCTCGTCAGCCCATTTCCAGCCCCCATCAGCCCATTTCCAGTCCTAGCCCCCATATGCTCTTTTCCAGTTCCATTCCAGCCCCCCCATCAGCCCATTTCCACTCCAAGCTCCCCATCGGCCCATTTCCAATCCTAGCCCCCTTGCCAGCCCATTTCCAGCCCTATTCCAGCCCCCATCATCCCATTTCCAGTCCTATTCCAGCCCCCATCAGTCCATTTCCAGTCCTAGTCCCCCATATGCTCTTTTCCAGTTCCATTCCAGTCCCCCATCAGCCCATTTCCACTGCAAGCTCCCCCATCAGCAAATTTCCAGCCCCCTCGTCAGCCCATTTCCAGTTCTAGCCCCCCCATCACAGCCCATTTCCAGTCCAAGTACCCCCCCATCGCAGCCCATTTCCAGTTCTAGCCCCCCCACCATTACAGCCCATTTCCAGTCCTAGCCCCTCCATCACAGTCCATTTCCAATCCAAGCCCCCCCATCAAAGCCCATTTGCAGTCATAGCACCCCATCACAGCCCATCCAGTCCTAGCCCCCATCACAGTCCATTTGCAGTCCTAGGCCCCATCACAGCCCATACAGTCCTAGCCCCCCCCCCAATACAGCCCATTTGCAGTCCTAGCCCCCATCACAGTCCATTTCCAATCCACGTCCCCCTCCTATCACAACCCATCCAGTCCTAGACCCCCCTATCACAGCCCATTTGCAGTCCTAGCCCCCCCCCCCCCATCACGGACCATTTGCAGTCCTAACCCCCTCCCATTAGAGCCATTTCCAGCCCCAGTTCTCCTTCCCTCCATCATAGCTCATCCAGTCCTAGCCCCCCTTTCCCGAACAGCCCCACGGCTGTCAAAAGGGCTGGAGAGGGAGCCGGGGAAGCCCGCGCAAGGCCCTGGCTCCCTCTGCACAGCCGCTAGCATGAGGAGTCTTTTCCCTCATGCTAACGGCTTTATCTATGAAGCCGCGAATGCTGGGAAAGGTTTAAGAGCATTGCCTTTAACCTCTCCTGGCATTCGCGGCTTCACAGATACAGCCGCTAGCATGAGAGAAAAGACTCCTCACGCTAGCGACTGTGCAGAGGGAGCAGGGGCCTCGCGCGGGCTTCCCTGGCTCCCTCTGCAGCCATCCACATTGTGCATTAATGGTGTTTACGCAGGGCCCCCTGAAGCGCGGGGCCCTGTGCAAACAACATCATCGCACAATGGACGGGCCGGCCCTGCAAGGAAGGTATTGTCTTACTAATCTGTTATATTTTTTTGAAGGTGTGAATAAACAGGTAGACAAAAGTGAGCTGGTCGATATAGTGTATCTGGATGTTCAGAAAGCCTTTGACAAGACTTGAGAGACTCTTGGCAAAATTTAAAAAGTCATGGAATAAGGAGGGGCGGAGCCTGATGTCCAGCGGGATGGTCGCATAACGCTGAGGCTCCCGAGAGGCCTACTCAGAATCCTGAATTAACACCGTACATACTTGGAACTTTACTCTGATCTTGCTGGGGCACATTGATGAGATGGCGGGGACCAAACCCACGCGCCTGGAATTTGGATCTCCAGCGGCTTCTCACGGCAAACGTTCCAAAACTGAACCCCCGTCCCCGCAGAAGGGGCTGGCCTTGCGCGAGGGCCCCGAAATGCAGCAGGAAATCCTCGCAGAGATTAAAGGGGTCAAAAACCTCGTGCAGTCAAACGGTGAAGCACTTCGAGCGCTGCGGGAAGATCTTGGTGTGCTGCAAAGCAAGCTAGAAGGGCTTTCTTCGCGTCAGGACAAAATGGAGAGCATCTTGGACTCCCATGCGGCCCGGTTGTCCAAACTCGACAAAGTTGAACGTCAGGTGCGGGCTCTACAGAAAGAAGTGGAAGATGGCAATAATAGAGCGCGTCGCAACAACATACGACTCGTGGGCATACCGGAGGGAGCGGAATCGGGAGACATGAAAGAGTTTTTACGCAAAACCCTCCCTTCCCTGCTCCGAATCACCTTTACCAAGGATTTGGAGATCGATCGCGCTCACCGTGTACCCTCAAGCATAACGCTCAATAGGAAGACCCCGCGGCCTATCATCTTTCGACTTTTGAGATATCAAACACGTGGAGCAAATTTTAAGTGCCTCTCGGGCAACGGGCCATATGGAGTTTGAAAGCCACAAGATCTCCTTCTATCCTGACTTGGCTAAACCCACGGTCGACCGCCGAAAGCGCTTTCTGGAATTTCGGCCGAGGCTTCAACAACTACAAGCACGCTATGGTCTGATGTACCCGGCCAAGCTCCGAGTCACGCTTCACAATCAGACAAGAACATTTGAGGACCCTGATCTACTAGCGGAGTTTTTGGATTCCAAAGAAGCCGACTTGATGCGCTGACTTCCAGAATATTCCTGCAAGCATTCTCATATCCGCTGTATTTGCCATATTGGATCTGCCGCAGCCCAGCAAAGAGTCTGGCGAGGGCAGTTTGTTTGCCTTACTTTTTTTTTTTTTTTTTTTTTGAAACTTTTATTTTCATTTTGCAACAAACAAAAGAAACAACACACCTAAGGAGACAAAACAATTATACAATAAAGAAAAGTAAACCCAATTACCCCCACCCCCACGCTTCTTCTCTAGCTGATTATGTCAGCATGTGAGCGCTTCCAAACAACAGTGATTGTACATCAAAACAATCAAAAGAGTATCTGCGATACAGAATAATCATGAGACAAAGATATATATAAATTTAGACAGTCAGATGAGAGCATTGAGCATCTTCCATTTAGACCGATGATGAGGAGTCTGAATGGGGGAAGCAAACATACGAGGTATTTGTTCATATTTACTGTAGAGACAGACATGATTCCACCACTCATTGGGGCTCAGTTGGGAACTATTTTTCCAGTACTTCGTAATTAGGGAAATAGCAATGCCTAGCATAAAGTCCAAAAGGAAGTAAGCCGTTTTTGGAAGAGAGGGGATCCCCGCAGCTGAGCGAAGTCCCACTATCCTCCAAGAAAGGGGCTCTTGAAAGTGCAAAATAGACTGGATACGACCCCAGACCCGACTCCAGTAATACTGTAGTGCGGGACATTCATACATAACATGAGGTAGTGAACCAATGGCCGCATGACATGTCCAACAATTATTGCCCTGAGTAGTGTTCCATTTGGCTAATCTGTCAGGAGTGTAAAAACACCGGTGGGCTAGAAAGAAGAGTGTCTGAGTGAGTGAGGCAGATCGGGAGAGACCCGTGTCACTCTACTCCAGACAAGGCTCCATTGCTCCGGGGTCAAAGTCACATGCAATTCTCTCTCCCATGCTTTCTGCGCTATAGGGGTATCCCTAGTTATAGCATTACATAAGGTTTTGTAAAAATTGGACGCTACACCCGGTGAACTACCAATAGACCGGATAGTCTCCAACCAACCTTGTGTAGGGGAGGCCGATGGCGGGAGCACCTTAGCACTCCTAAGGCAATGCTGAAGTTGCACCAACTGAAAGTAGTGTTTCGCTGGGAGACCAAATTCAATTTGCAATTCACTAAAAGTTTTCCAGCGACCTTCATGGAACAACTGACTAGGAATCCAAATGCCCCTAGTGTACCAGGGGCTCCACGCCATCGGTTTATTTTGTATTCGAAATCGAGTGTTGTACCAAAGTGGGAGCTTGTCTAACGGACAGAGTCGGGAGTCTAAAGATTGCATGAGAGTATTAAAGGCACCTAAGGTGTCTAAAAGCATTGGTGGAAAGTGGGAGTCTGATGGGAGAGTCATACCAGGGAGAAAAGTAAGAGGAATCGGTTTGCAAAGGTCCTCTTCTATGTCTAGCCACACAGGTCTACTCGGTACTGGATCTTCCAGCCAACGAGCACCTTGTTTGAGAAGAAAAGATTGATGATACTTCAGGAAATCAGGGAATCTGACACCCCCATTTTCCTTATCTGCTTGCAGCTTATGTTTCGCTATCCTAGGTGTCTTGTTTTGCCACAAGTATCTAGTCAGAAGGCCCTCGATATCTTTATAGATACGTCGAGGGAAGAGACAGGGCACCATTTCTAAGATATAATTCACTTTCGGAACAATCATCATTTTTATGGTTTCTAATCGACCCCACCAGGTAAGCGTTAAAGGAGTCCAGCGGTGAGTAAGCGCCCGGACTTTAGAGGTTAAGTCTTTGGCATTGAAGGAGATAGTGTCTTCCAAAGGAGAACAATAGTGAACCCCAAGGTATTTGACCATGCGAGGTTGCCATAAAAAGGGGAAGGATTGCATATCTGCCTGATGAAGCAGAGGATTTAATGGAAAGGCTACCGACTTGGTCCAATTTATCTTATAACCGGACAGTTGTGAGTATTTACCAATTTGCTCTAGAACAGTCGGTACTGAGTCTATAGAGACAAAAAGCATAAGATCATCAGCATACGCTGAAATTTTGATTTCCCTATGGGTGAAAGGGACTCCATGAATCTCCTCCGATTGCCGGATTAGTAAAGCCAAGGGTTCGAGTGCAAGATCGAAGAGGAGTGGAGACAGTGGGCATCCCTGACGAGTGCCGCGTTGAAGGGGAAAAGGCTGAGACTTTAAAGCATTTGCACATATACTGGCTGTAGGCTGAGCGTACATGGTGCGAAGACAACGGAGAAAACCTTCCCCGAATCCGTACCAGCGGAGGACTGCAAACAGGAAGGGCCACTCTAAGCGATCAAAGGCCTTCTCAGCATCAAGTGAGAGGCCAACAAATGGGCGATCAAGATTAACTGCGGTAGTCAATACATGGCATAGAGTCCGAGCATTGTCAGCAGTTGATCTACCAGGAATGAAACCGCATTGATCTGGGTGTGTTAAGGTAGGCATCCTATCCGAGAGCCGGGTAGAGAGAATGGTGGCAAAGATTTTATAGTCCGCGTTTAGGAGGGAAATTGGACGATAATTAGCTGTTAGTTGCGGGTCTCTCCCCTCTTTCTCAAAAACTACTACATTTGCCATTGAAAAGGACCCAGAAGGAGAACCCTCCTCGGCCAGAGCAGAAAAATAAATTTTCAAAACTGGAGCTAAATCAGCGTGAAAGGTTTTGTAGAATTCAGCGGGGAGACCGTCTGGGACTGCGGCTCGACCCGAGGCACATTTCTTGATAGCAGAATGAATTTCTGAGACAGTAAATGGTGTGTCCAAGGCCACTCTATCTTCGTCAGATAGGGTCGGTCTTTGTACTCCTGAAAGTAAGCGTTCAAATACATCTGGCTCAAAATCACATTCAGATTGATAAAGCCGAGTATAAAAGTCACGAAAGAGTTCTAAGATTTCGGTATCTTTAGTGACCAAGCCCCCCCCCCCGACGGATTACGGAGGGCGGTAACACGCTTGGCTTCTTTTCGACCTTTTAGGGCATTTGCTAATAATTTGCCAGCACGATTATTTTCCCGATAATATAGCCCTTGTTGTGATTCAATATTTTTAACAGCAGCAGTGTGCAGAAGCTGATTGTATTGAAAACGCAAGCGTTGTAAACGGAGTAAAATACATGGGTCAGTACGGGACGTGAGGAGACGCTCCCCAGCTTGTATCTGCTGCTCTAGAATCAGTAAATGCTGCTTTCTTTGTTTCCCCTGCCGAATTTGATAGCTAGTTATAGTGGCACGGATAGATGCTTTAAAACCCTCCCACCAAGCCCAGCCCGCTGTGTCATGGGGTGAGTTAAAATGAAAATAATCTTGGATAGCGGCCTTTATATCAACCTGAAAATCTTTTTGACCCAGTAGGGATCTATCAAAAAACCAAGCTCGGGGAGAATCGTCCCGCGCAGTGACACGTAATGATAAAGATATGGCAGCATGATCTGAAATATGGAGAGGATGAGTCCTAGTCGTGTCTACTTGAGAAATCAGTGCTTTGGAAATGAGAAAGAAATCTATTCTAGATTGGGAGTGATGGGGGGCAGAAAAGAAAGTGAACTCTAAGTCGGAGGGGTGAAGCAGCCTCCATATATCTACCAGCGCAAGATCTTGCATCAGAGCTGTAAGGGTAGCAAGACTCTTGGGTGGACTACTCGTTCTAGGCGGCTGTCTATCTATCAGAGGGTCTAACACTTGATTAAAGTCACCACCAAGTATTAATGGAGTATTGGCAGAGGCCTGTGCCAACTGCGCAATACTTGCATAGTAAGCAGGGTTGTCCACATTCGGGGCATAAATGCAAATATATGTGAATTCACTATCTCCAACCTTAAGATGTACTCGGGCCCATCTACCCTCCTTGTCAGCGCTAGTATCAATTACAGTAGCTTGCAAAGATTTCTTAACCAGAATGGCTACCCCGCACCGTTTGGAAACGGCGGGAGAATAGGCAGCCACCATGTAAGGCTTAACATTGAGTTTCAGTGTTTCAGCAGAGTTTAAGTGCGTTTCCTGAAGAAACGCTAAATCAGCATGCTCATGGCTAAGATAGCTAAGGATTTTCTTTCTTTTGATTGGACTATTAATGCCCTTTACGTTGAGTGATAAAATTTTACATAAAGCCATTCAGACAAGTTAAAAATTCTGAGCATGATAGCGCACCTAATTTCACAATGTCCCTCATATTGACTGTATCAGGCTGTACATATGGCATAAAGAAAATAAGCTTAGATAATACAATGAAGCGCCCCACATTAAAAAAGAAAAACCGCAGCGCGGTAGAGAAGAAGCAGAACCCCAAAAAATACTGGCGACCATGTGTCTGCGGGGAGAAGCCCCAGAGAAGGCCGAAATTGAAAAACACATAACCTGTAGGACTGTGCGTGTTCCGAATCCGACCGAGGCACACATCATGGAGGGAGAGGAGACCACAAAACAAGAGTCATAGAAAGAAAGAAAGAAAGTCCAGGAAGTCTCTGTGCTTGGCTATGACCGCCGCATCGGGCCCTTCAAAATGGCGGACAGAGCCGGCGAATAAAAGTCCACGTCGTTGGATTAGCGCATCTGCTCTGCTTCTTTGGAGTCTAAAAATATTGATAGTAGATCAGGATCTTCGAATGTCCTGGTTTGGTTGTGGAGAGTCACTCGGAGCTTCGCGGGATACAACAGGCCAAAGCGAGCCTGTAGCTGTTGAAGTCGAGGGCGGAAAAGCAAGGAGTTTCTTCCGTCGGTCAACGGTAGGCTTTGCCAAATCAGGGAAGAAGGAGACTTTGTGACCTTCAAATTCCAAATGATGGTTCGCCCGGGCAGCATTTAAAATTTGTTCCACTTGTTGATATCGTAGCAAGCGAAAGATAATAGGCCGGGGGGTCGTTCGGTTGAGCGCCATGTGGGTAGGAACACGGTGTGCACGATCGATTTCCAATTCTTTATGAAAGGTGATCTTCAGCAAGGAGGGAAGAGTTTTGAGCAGGAATTCTCTCATATCTCCCGCTTCCGCCCCCTCCGGTATTCCAATGAGCCTCACATTGTTGCGACGGGCTCGATTATTGCTATCTTCTAACTCCTTTTGCAGATTCTGTATCTGGCGCTCGGCCTTGTCCAGTGCGCCCAAGCGCACCGCGTGCGAATCGAGGACCCCCGCCATATTGTCCTGCCGTAATGAGAGACTTTCAAGTCGGTCCTGGAGCACTCCAAAGTCTTCTCGCAGGGCTCTAAGCGCTTCTCCATTGGACTGCACCAATTCCTTCACGCCGCGTAGTTCCTCCAAAATCTCCAGGTGCATTTCGGGGTTTTCACGAAATGGAACCATCTTCTGTGGGGAAGACACCTCTGTTTTGGAGCGTTTTCCGTGAGAAGAAGAAGGAGACCCGAAGTCCAAGCGCGCTGGTTTATGGGCCGCCATCCCCCCCGAGGTACCCCGGTCAGCCCGGAGCGAAATAGTAAGTTTGTATAGGTATTAAGTCAGGATTCTAAGTAGGCCTCTCGGGAGCTTCAGCGCAAAGCGTCTTACCCGCTGGACATCAGGCTCCGCCCCCCTGTTTGCCTTACTTTTGATGATATCTGTGACCCGACTCCATCTACCCACAGTAGCCTCGATGAATATCAGAGACAGTGTTAATTATGGACTCTGGTGTTTCTTCTCTCTTCTTCACGTCTTTCTATTCCTCTCTAGGGCCTCCTCCCGCAGACATCTGGTCGCCATATTCTTTGGGGGTTTTGCTTCTTCTCTAGGATACAATGTACATACTTTTCAATATGGTGTGTATTAGCCAGCATCCTCGGTGATTATGTCATTGTTGCACAGATTCTGATTATGTTGTATGTTTCCAAGCGCCCTACTTAAAATGTCCCTTACTGATTCATGGCACCATGTAAGATTTTCTCATTGAATGTAAAAGGAATCAATAATCCGATAAGACGGAAGACAATCCTAAGCTACCTAAGTCAAGAAGCTGCGGATCTGATTTTCTCCAAGAAACGCATTTAACTTCGAAGGAAACTCTTAAACTCAATATTAAACTTTACATGGTGACCGCCTATTCCCCAGCCGTTTCCAAGTAATGTGGGGTTGCCATACTGGTTAGTAAATCTTTGCATGCTACTATTATTGCGACTAGCTCAGATACAGAAGGTGGACGGTCCAGAGTTCACCTCAAGATAGGTAGCCTTGAAGTTACATGTATATGCCTTTACGCTCCTAATGGGGATGACCCTGCCTTTTGCTACCATTGCTCAGGTTGTTCAGGCCTCTGCTGATACTTTATTGACAATTGGGGGGGATTTCAATCTAGTCCTTGATCCCCTGATTGACAAACAGCCGCCTAGGACACGTGGTCCCCCCAAGAGTCACACCACGCTTACCTCCCTGATCAAAGATCTAGCCTTAGTTGATCTATGGAGGTACTACACCCCAATGAGCTTGACTTTACCTTCTTCTCTTCCCCTCATAAATCCCAGTCTCGCATAGCACGGCCACTTTCAGAGCTCAACAGGCCTGGGAGTGCGAACTGCAAATCACTTTAACTCCTGTGCAATGGAGCGTTTTCTAGAGCAAAGTAGTGCGGGTTTCCCGGTCTGCCTCTGTTACCCAAACTCTCTTCTTCTTACACACAGATGCTTTTATACCCCAGAAAATAGCCAAATGGAACACAACTGCTGGGGACCAGTGTTGGTCTTGCCATACTGCTGTGGGAACCTTCGCTCATGTTATTTCTGAATGTCCTCAACTACAGGTTTATTGAGGGTGGGTTTGGGGTTGTATTCAATTTCTCTTATACCTTCACGAGCCTCTCTCTTGGAAGATTGTGGGACTCCGCTTTGTGGCGGAGGTCCCCTCTCTTCCTAAGAAGGGTCGCTTTCTCCTTGATTTCATGCTGGGTATAGCCATATGCTCAACCTTGAGGCATTGGAAGGATAGCTCTCGACTTACCGTCAATGAATGGAGGAACCTCGTCTGCTTATATAGTAAATATGAGCAGATACCTCGGAGAGCTATTCCCCATGCCCAAACTCACTCTCGCTTGTTTAAATCGCAGCTGCTTAATGATTATGTACAATTTGCTCATTGTTCCAACATGCCTGTATAGTGTGCACTCATCATGTTTTAGATCATCGCTCGGTTTTGTAACACAATAATGTAAGTATACGCCCGCTTCGGGAATGATTAGTTTTCTAGAGAAGAAGCAGGGGGGAGGGGGGTGGGAGGGGGTGACTTTGGTGTATGTATTATACTTTATGTATCTGTCTTTTAGTTGTATGTCTTCCTTTTCCTTTGCTGTTATAAAACGAAAATAAAGAATTTAAAAAAAAAAAGTCATGGAATAAGAAGCAGTATACTATGGTAGGTCAGGAACTGGTTAAAAGATGAAAAGCAGAAGGTAGGGCTAAATGGCCAATTTTCCCAATGGAGAAAGATGAATAGTGGAGTATCCCACAGATCTGTGCTGGATCCGCTGCTTTTTAGCATATTCGTAAATGAACTGGAAATGGGGATAATGAGTGAGGTAATCAAATTTGCAGATGACACAAAATTAGTCAAAGCTGTTAAAACCAAAGAGGATTATGAAAAATTGCAAGCAGACCTTGATAAATAGGAAGACTGGGCGTTCAATGACAAATGAAATTTAAAAACCCTTCGTCATCTGAGACCTATGATGAAGTCTGATGACTTCCGCACCATCTTTCAAGCTCTAGTCACGCCGCACTTTGATTATGCTAGCATAATACTCCATGGCTTACCAAATATAACTATTAATCCTCTACAATTAGCCATGAACGCAGCTGATCGTGTCCTCTGCGGATCATCAAAGTGTGAGCATATTTCCCCCATTCTAGAGAAGCTTCATTGGTTACCAATAAACTGTAGAATCCAATATAAGGCCATCCTTACCACCTTTAGGGCCTTCAATAATATTTCTCCAGATTCCATCTCTGATCTCATCATACACACAACAAATAACAGGTCCAGGAGATCTCCAGCTGTTGACACACAACTTATACCAAAGGTTTCCTTAAAAGCTAATCAATCATCCATCAATAGGGATTTTTCGAATTATGCTCCTAGATGTTGGAACAAACTCCCTCCCAATATCAGAGCAATTAAAGACATCAAACAATTCAAAAAAGCCCTTAAACACCACCTTTTCATCGCACACTTCAAACACCTAAACATCCCTTCCCCTCCCCCATCCTTTTAACCTCATACCTACCCTAACTAGCTGTATAGATTTTATATATCTCCAACATGTATTTTCTAGAAATATAAATGATTTCCCTGTTTACTTCCATGTTAATTTTCCTGTTACTTGTAATAGATCTGTTATATCTGACCAATAGTTGTATTGTTTCAATGTAAACTGCACTGATGACAAATAGCGCGGTATATAAGAAAATTAAATAAATAAAATAAATAAAGAAATATGGAGAAGTACAAAGTTATGCACCTAAGAAAGAACAACCCAAACTATGGTTACATGATGCAAGGTTGCACATTAGGAATCACCACCCAGGAAAAAGATTTAGGCATCATCATGGATAACACATTGAATCCCTCTGCCTGGTGTGCCATGGCAGCCAAGAAGGCAAATTCAATGCTAGAAATCAAGGAAAGGAATGGAGAATAAAACAAAGGATATTATAATGCCTCTGTGTTGTTCCATGGTGCGACCACACTTGAATATTGTGTGCAATTCTGGTCGCCATATTTTAAAAAGGATATAGCAGAATTAGAAAAGATAGAGAGAAGAGCCACCACAATGGTAAAGGAAAGGGGTTGGAAGGATACCCCTTTGAGAAGAGGCTTAAAAGGTTAGGGCTCTTCAACCTGGAAAAGAGACAGCTGAGAGGAGATACGATAGAGGTCTATAAATTAATGAATGGAGTGGAATGGGTAAACGTAGATCAATTATTTACACCATCAAAAATTAGAAAGTCTAGGGGACATGCAATGAAGCTACAGTGTAATCCATTTAAGACTAATAAGAGAAAATATTTTTTTCACTCAAAGCGTAATCAAACTCTGGAATTCATTACCAGAGGATATAGTAAAAGCTATTAGTGTAAATGGGTTTAAAAAAGGTTTGGACAAGTTCCTGGAGGAAAGGGCCGTAAACCATTATTAAAGAGGACCCGGGAAATCTACTGCTTGTCCCAATACAAGCATTGTGGAATCTGTGTGTCTTTTTGGGAAACTGCTAGGTACTTGTGACTTGGATTGGCCACTGTTAGAAACAGGATACTGGGCTTGATTAACCTTGGTCTGACCCAGTATGGCATTTCTTATGTTCTTATGTAGCATAATTGCATGACATTGAAAAATGTCCTGTTACCCATTGTGTCTGTTGAGGCCACTGCCCCCCCCCCCAACCCTGTGGTAGAGGATGCAATTGATATGTTTGGTCAGACAGGCCCTCCGACATCCTAAACTATCTCCCCCTATCCCCCTCCTCCTCCTCCTCCTGTAGCAGTACCTAATTTGGCTCCCAATGTCAGGAATTGCAGTAAGTCCATACATATGTTGTAGTTTACAGCAAACTGCAATGTTCGGTTATGACTTGTGGCAGTCCAATTAAACCGAAACAACCACAGAAACAAACATTAACTGCCAGCAAATACTAACAAAAGTAAGTAGCATGGCCATTAAGGGTCACAGGGGATGGGCTGTACTCATGCCCTTAGCATGGATTGACTCTCTCTGTGAGTGCCCTAACCAAGAGGCTAATACACCATCCCAGGTGATGGCAGTGGAGCATAAATAGGTGACTGTCTGGCATGCATGTCATAGATTGGTTACATGGCCTGTGGGGAAGATGTTAGTCACCCACATATATACATCAGCACAATCCAAAAAGTCAAATGAATGAGAGCACGCCTGAAGGATGAGGCATCAATATGGACCCATGAGGGTATGAGCGCATCTTAATAGGGCCTGTTCAGCTGATGGCTCGCAGAGATTGCTCACAGTTACTGTGATCGAATTCCCCTTGTTAGAACAGTTGATATATGATGCAGACATGCATATGACTCCGCAAGTCAGGATAAATGCTTGGAAGGTATCTTGACTGCACCAAGGTCTATATCCATATATGCATAATGGTGGCAACAAACATGTGCTTGCAATATCCCACCTGATCCACACCTACCGCCATCAACCACTGTGATGTGGCCTGGTGTGATGTGAGTCCCTCAGGTAACTAAAATGTGTGCAGATATGGTGAAATGCCTATTCATAGGGCAATCCCTCCTAGACCATGCCAAGTTAGACAGCAAAGGTGCTAATACTGTTGTCCAAAACAGCAAAATTATCCAGCACTGGATACCTACAGAAACAAGATAGAATGGTAGAAGCTGCGAGGTCTCACAAAGTATGACCTGTCAACCCTGTCATGTTCCCTGTAAAATAGTTATCTCCAAGTTATAATGCCCTGTTCAATGTAATTTCAGTTTGTTCAATGTAAACCGCACTGATGCAGAATAGCGCGGTATATAAGAGAATGTAAATAAATAAATAAAAATAAATAAACCCAGCTCACGAAGGCCCATGGCTCTTTTCTCCCCACAGGTGCCTTCACATATTTAGGGACCCTGAAACCTATAGGGGGTGATACAGTGCAATATGACAGAACAGGCTGAGGCTCCTAACGAGAATACACCGCCAGCTTCTGCACAAACAAGGTGAGTGATGAGAACACACAAAGACATACCACATGCACAAAACCACCAACCCCACAGAACCACCATGACAACTACCGCACCCAGTATTCTGTGGAGGCCCACATGGTACTTGCATTGCTGTACCCTGAGATGCTGGAAATGGAAGCCTACCAAGCAACCAAACCAGCACTGACACCCATGATGTGCCTCACAACATGTCAAACATGGACACATGTCCACACACTCCACCCCCAGATATTGGCACATGCCAGTCCCCATGGGTGTATCATAACAGCACCATTGGGGCACAGGGATAGAACATGGGACAGGTCCTGCTGGTATGCACCTTCCAGCTGTGGTCTGCTCTAGTCCTGATTGTGGGAAGACTGCAGAGGGAGACATGTCAACAAGGCACCTAGCAGACTGGTCCATTCCCCCTCTCCCCCTCCCCAGGAGAAATAGGGTTAAATGTCAGCCTAGCCAGCCACCAGACTAGGCTGCCAGTCTGAGTATAGACCCAGACAAGCAATGTCACATTGTGTGGACCTCAATAGTGATGCGCTCAATCATGTATCAAACATTGGAATCTGCCTCTGGCAGCACATCATTAGCAAGGACATAGCTGTAGCTGATATGCTTCTAATGTATACCTATAGGGAAACAGTCAGCGTTACACAATTAGGATGTAGGCTTGTCAGGTAGTATGGTTGTCTGCAGGTAGTGGCAATAAAGAGAACACCTTGCTATCCCATATACAGCTGTTACAGAGATTGACTTCCCTCCTCCAGCCATTGAGGAGCAAGGGGAAGATGAAACTGGCACATCCAGTGGTGAGGGATGCAGTAGTCCAGCAATTAGCACCAGCAGTTGGAGCAGCTGGGCCAACACACAAGCTGCCAGCAAAATCGGCAGCCCCATTGTCCTTTCAAGCCCCTCCTCAGAGGAGGAGGGCTATGAGGAGGAGGAGCTGGTCCTAACCCTCACAGAGGTCCCAAGGTCCCCCAAGGGTGAGGGTCTGCCTAGCATCCAGATGGGAGCCAGTGGGCCCCAGGAGGGGGTCCCCAGATTGAGGAAGATGAGGAACAGGTGGAGTGTCCTGGGGTAGAAGATATAGAGGTCCTGAAGGAAGGTGAAGTGGCATGGGAGGACAAGCCCCTGGAGGAGAGTGATCTGCCTGAGGGGGTATGTGTGTGGCCTGCAAGGTTGGAGGGGGTGGATGTAGGTGATGGGCAAAGGGCAGATGAGGGAGGTGCAGAGGGGTGGGATGGGGGAGGGGACCTGGATGGGGAAGGAGGAGAGGTTGGATGGTGGTGCTGCAAGGAGCCATGGGGAGTGGTCAGAGGATGACAGGAGGGAGGAGATGTGGTCCAGGGATTGTGGGATGGAGGGCATGGAGGGTGCAGTGGAGATGGAGAAGGGTTCTGGGCCTGGTGATGGGAGGGTGGAGGAGAAGGGGACAGAGGATGTGATTGAAGAGTTGGGTGAGGAGGGGAAAGGGAAGAAGAAGGGGGATGGGAGGGTAGGACAGCTGCCCCTACCAACCCCCCCCCCCCCCCACCAGCTGTGCTGATTGAATATAAGATCCTGGGCCAAGTGTTGCTACCGAGACCACAGAGCCCCCAAACTCTGACAAGCAGTACGGGCAGCATAGTGTTGCAGGGCAGCCTGGGCCCATGGACGTCACTACCGGCACCTTGAGGGCCTGCGGGAGGAGTTGCATGTCCTGCATGGATGTGTGCCTCCTTTTACAGGCACCCACCACACCCCCAAGCCCTGCAGCTGGCAGGGTGCTCGGCAAGTAGCGGGGATGACATGTGGCAGAGCAGTGAGGGAGGGGATACCCAAGGCAAAAGTCACATTTCCACCCTGTCACCTCAATGATGTGTGCATTGTAAATATGGGACAGTTCAGTTTTGTACTCAATAAAGTTCTGTTGTTGTAATGGGCTCACTGATCTCCACTGTTGTCATCCTTCTGTGTCACAGTGCATCAATGCAACACAGAGGATGTGGGCCTATGCATGGGCCTATGCATTCCCCGTTACTTGCCCCAGATACCTCACCGAAATGTGGGATCCTGCCAGCCATGACCACAAGCAACACACCTGACTCCTGTCCATCCACTCAGTGGGGGCATAGCTGGGTGCGAAGCAGCCAGTGACATGGCTGATATGGAACAGTCCCATTGGCCCTAGATTCTGAAGGGCACAGGTCAGTACCAGGGCCATTGCCATAGCTGGTGAGGGGAGGAAATGGACACATGTGGCCACAGCATGTATGGTGCAGGCACCTTCACAGCTGAAAACACACATACACACACACACACACACAGTTGTCTTGCCCATCCAAGTACCAGGAAGTGGGCACATATCAGTACCAGGTCAGAGGTGGACACACCACAGCTAGAAACATTGAAAGATAAGAACATGATGGCAGAACCTGAGCAGATGGCCTATGTAGTCTACTCGTCCATATCCACAACAGTCCTCTTTCACCCCTAAGTGATCCTCTGTGTTTGTCCCTCACTGTTTTGCAATCTGATACTATTCCTGTCTCTACTACCTCCACTGGGAGAATATTCCACGCCATCTATGCACCCACATATTGGAACGCCCTCCCACCCACCATCCGGTCCATCACTGACCTTGCCCAATTTAGGAAGGCACTGAAGCACCACCTCTTCCTTCAGCACTACTCCCATAATAGTGACACATCACATCCAGCCACACTCAACCACCAGTGCAACCCCCCAACACATCCACATCACACCGATGCAGCCCCGCCCCATAGCACCACTATACAATAGCTGCCAAGCAGCTCCTGTCAACTCTGTACATCTGTGAATGTGTATATAGCCACCTACTCTTGTAAATAGTTGCCAAGCAGCTCCTGTCAACACTGTACATCTGTGACCCGACTGCTTAGACTGTATATAGTTACCTGAAAGAGTTGCCAAACAGACCTGGTCAGTGCATTATCCCGCGACCGCTGCTCAGCCTGTATATAGTTACCCTAGTTAGTCCCAAGCTGCTCAACCTGTACATAGTTACCCTAGCTAGTCCCAAGTTGCAACACCTGTTTATTGTAAGTACAGTGCAGGTCGACCTGCACTGTACAAATTATTGTTGACTGTAAACCGCACTGATTCTAAAGGGCGCGGTATAGAAAAGACATTAAATAAATAAATAAATCTACCACTCTTCCTATGAACAGGTATTTGCACATAGCACACCTGAGTCCATCCACTTTCACTCTCATCCTATCTTCCATTAAGGCTGATTTGATGGGCAATTGAAAAAGCCATTCCTCCTGTGCTTTTATGCCAAGTTGATAATTAGCCGTCTCTATCATATCTCCTCCATCTGGCCTGTCCACTGACATTTACATATCAAGATCATTTTCTCTGTCCCCATATGCCATCTGATGAAAACCATCAACCACTGCAGTTGCCACCCACTGCACCCACTCCATCCTATTTATAGCCTTTACAAGGTCCTGTCTCCAGAACTGCACACAATACAGCAGATGAGGTTGCGCCAGAGAGGAATACGGAGGCACTATCACTTCTTGTTCTCTGCTGGCTAATCCTCTCCCCATGCACCCAGGCAACCTTCTGGCTCTTGGCATCACCGTTTTCACTTGTCAGTCTACCTGATGATCATCATCACATATCTCATTCAGCTATCAGTTCTCTCATGTGGACTGACATACATCAATCTTTACACCGTATTTTTATCTTTATCTTTATTTGAACATTTGATATACTGCCTTAAACAAAGAAGTAACAAGGCAGTTCACAATAATAGCAATTGCAGTGAAAATGAGAAACAGAAAAGGAATGCCAAAGGTGGGCAGGACAGGAAAGAAAGCACAGTTACTTACCTGTAACAGGAGATCTCTGGGAACAGCAGGAATTAGTGTTCACATATGGGTACGTCGGTACCGACGGAGCCTGCATGGGAATGCTCCCCAGCATCCAATCAGAAAGCTTTTGGGAGCATCCCTCGCGCCTGCGCGCTGACTTCCCGCCTTTCCCACTGCCTCTCCTCAGTTGAGTTTCATAGCTGAGACAGAAGGAGAGAAATAGGAAAGGAAGATAGATAGATAGATACAACTCCTAGGGGAGGTGGGTGGGTTGTGAAGACTAATTCCTGCTGTTCCCAGAGATCACCTGTTACAGGTAAGTAACTGTGCTATCTCCAGGAACAAGCAGGAATGAGTCTTCACATATGGGGACTCCCTAGCTGTGGGTGCCAGGGGAGATCCCATAAAATGCGTATCCCTGGAACAGGACGGCATTTCCCAAACCTGGATCTCCGGCATCCCATGAGGGATGGGGGGTAGGATTTGAACAGAGAAGAGCTGTAGAGGAACAGCAAATCTAAAGACTACAGAAAAAATGAGTCTTTAGAATGTATGTCAAGTATCATTAAAAAAATTTAATGAACTAGCACAATATAGAGCTTACCTACTGGATTGTAGGAAGTAGAACTGTGATGGAGTGTACTGTAGATGCAGTAACGGAATCCACAAGGCAACTTCACAGCGGTGAGGATGAAGTTCTAAACCTGGAATGGGCAGGTGACTCAGGTGTCAACTGGGGTAGGATAAGAACGGCAGGTCTTCAATGGAAAGCTTTATGGGAAAAAGCTGAAAACTCTTTAAGGTACAGCATTATTATCATTGAGGACTAAAAGAAGAAGACTGACCGATCTGGACAATTAGCCCAGTCCTGAAAGGAAGAGGGGGTATGGAAAAAGGCCCCTATTCCCAAGGAGAACAGAAGTGTACTCAGAAATACTGAAGATGTACACCGTCGTTCCTAGCTCGTAAGAGATAGGAAGACATTGAAGATTGAGACTTCACAGGTAAGGAGATCTATAACAAAAATAGAAGCTGTTGACATCACAGCAGTAATTGTGTGTATAACCGCTCCCACTTACTGAGCCATATGAGAATAGGCAAGGTGACTGTCACAGACAGTAAGGGAGCTAGTAGGTGATACAAATTGTCTTATAGACATCTCCCAATGGACATTTATATATATATATATGGGGATACATACATATATATATATGCACTTATATGGATAGATATGTGTGATATATATAGATATAGATATATGTATGTATATATATATAGATGGACATGACTTATGCCCACACAGGTTACAGAAATATGTATGTATAGGAGATATACATACATGAATATAAGTCTGAGGATACATGCCTGCAACTGAGCCCCACAAAAACATTCACATGGGGAATGTGATGGGAGAATATTCATCTATTAATAAAGGGGGTGAAGACCACCTGAAGATATATAGAGAATCTATTTCTGCGGTGCAGGAATGTAGTTCAGTGAAATAACCAGTATGGTTGCGTGAAGAAACAGAGGATAATAGCAGTCTGGCAAGAGCACGTCAGGAGTACTCTAGGACACTGACATGTCCAATGGACAGAAAAACGCATAGAAGAAGATACCAGGAGGACCCAGCCAAGGGACACAGGGGTATCAAGTATACTAAGAGAGTATGCGTTGTCCAAGTGGAGCAGAGAGCATAATGCCAAGCTGTAAGGAAAAAAAGGGTAGATTCCTGCAAGATTGGGAACTCCTTGGACATTCACGCAGAAAAAACTTGTCTTCTGTATCACAGCAGGAGACAAGAGGGTATAAAGAACCCCTATAGTCATGGAATGATTATATAAGCTTTTTCTACTATATGGAAAAGCCCTCAGAGACAAAGTGCAATGCTCTGTAGCAAAGGCCCATGGTAGAAAGTTTCTCTGAAGATTGCAGACAGCATTGTGCAGGAGAATTAAGACTGAAGTCAGGTGTGTTGCCACATCCTGGAAAAGGATATGGCCAGAAGAGGATAATCTGAAGTGAGTAGTATTATGCAAGAGAGTTGAAAGTAGCTTGCAATGACCACTAACAAAAAGTCTACACAGGAAAAGTGTTTCAGTATGGTACCAACTCAAGCAGGGGAAACCCTGGAAGAGAGGGGGTTAGAAGGTGACTTACCATATAGTAAGTCAGCTGCAGGAAAAGATGTCCATGTGGGGACAGAAACTATCATGGGATAGTAGTAACCTCCCTTCCTAGTAGTAAGAAGGGGAGAATTCTGTAACCCATGGACAAAGTATCCTAACAGCTCAACATACTGAAAAAGGAAAAAATCAGTGTAGAGTTTTAAGAATAAACTTCTGTTAAGAAGAAGTTAACTGTAGATTGCAATGTACAGGAACCTATGGTTGCTGGTTATGCTTAGACTGGTTAGAGTCTGGAAACTTCAGATTAGGATGAGATGTCCCTTGCTTGGGTACATCTGGAGGATGGGCAGGAGAAGGGTGAAACCTTCTTTTCTTAGGAAAAGAAGGTTTGGTAGGACATTTCCTACGTCCTGGGGAAGAAGAAGGCTTAGGAGGGTTTCCAGAACCAGGGAAGTCAGTGGAGCAATGAGCAACCTGACGTAAAGCCTCTCTATTGAAGAGATTTTCTCCAGTACAAGGAGAATTACCCAGTGTATGTTGTGCCCATCTGCTCAAGTCTGAAGCTTGCAGCCAGGCTTTACGACGTGCTCCAATGGCAATAGCAGAGGATCTGCTAACAGACTCAAAAGAGTCTAGAGAAGCACGAGAAAGAAACCAAGAGATATTCCTGCTATGATTAAGAAGCAAGGAATAGTCAGTGGCCTTAGGCTCTGACAAAAAAGGGGACAAAAGAGATAATTTCTCTGTGACCTCCTGAAGTGTCAGACTCATATAAAAAATATATGAGATAATCCTTGAAGCCAGCATAGACGTTTGGAAGGTTTGACGTCCAAAGGCATCAAGTGCTTTAGATGCACGACCTGGCGGATAAGAAGAATGCTTCTTCTTGCTTCTTACCTTCCTCATTGCTGATTCCACTACAATAGAATGATGTGGAAGTTGGTTCTTTTGAAACCCCGGAGAGGGAGGCACCTGATACAGAACATCAGTGGCTGTAGAAGGCGAAGGAACCTTTAAAGGTGATTCCCAAATCCTCAGAAGAAGATCCTGCAAAGAATGATGTAAAGGAAGCATTATATTTTCCTTTTCTGCGGGGTCTTGGTTAAGAGTAGAGCCAGGGATAGGAATGGCAAGAAACGTTGCCATGTCAAGGAGAAATTTCTGAAAAGAAGGATCTCCAGTGGAAACTATTCCTGGGTAAGCTGAGGTTGAAGAAGCAGCTTGAGCACCAGAAGACATACTGGACTGGTGCAGAAAAGAAATCCTGCTAGATGGACAGCGATACTGACAGTCCCGATTCGAGACCGTTAGTACTGCATCATCAGTGCCTGGTATCGATTCCAAGCTAGGCATAGAAAGGATCGATGGCACCGATGGAACTGCAGGAATCGACATCGATACCGATACTGGCATTGGGAACGGTAATGCCATCGAAGCAGTTATCGGGGGCTGCTGAAGCGGTACTGAGGTAGCCAGAGAGGCTTGGTAAATATCCTCGGTACTGCGTAATCGGGAACGATATGGGTCGGTTCCGAAACGCATCGGTACCAAGTCATCTAGACTGGATATCGATTCTAGACTCGGCATCGATGGGAGCGAGTCTATCGATGCATGCCTAGAAGGTACCGACGTCGGTGGTGGTATCAGCGATGCCGATACAGGAAAGTCAATCAGAGTCATATCGATCGGTTCCGAAGGTACCGAGGATGTCTGATGACGATTCCTGGTGAAGAGTGGAACACTCGACACCAGTGCCGATGCCGGGGTATCGGTACCGCTCGAAGCCGATACCAACCCCGAACATGGCGAAGATACAGGAAAGTCAATCTGGGTCGTACCGATCGGCCACGAAGGTACCAAGGATAGCAGATGACGATCCCTGGTGAAGAGTGGAACACTCGACACCGATGCCGATGCCGGGGTATCGGTACCGCTCGAAGCCGATACCAACCCCGAGCATGGCGGAGATACAGGAAAACCAATCTGGGTCGTATCGATCGGCCCCGAAGGTACCGAGGACACCAGATGACGATCCCTGGTGAAGAGTGGAACACTCGACACCGGTGCCGATGCCGTGGATCGTACCGCTCGAAGCGGATACCACCCCCGAGTATGGCTCAGGTATGTTCTGTGAGGGGTGAGCCCCAGGAACAACCTGAAACCCCGTAAATGCTTTGGAGCCCGAAGACTCCCGCCGGGGTTTTATTGCCAATGGGTTCTTGAGGGTAAGGCCGGAGCCGTCATCATGCTTGGCATGAGACTTACCACTCAAGGATTGGCTAGTCTTAACAGACTGTTTGTGGGTTACCTGATCCTGGAGAGAAGAATAAACCGGTGTCCTCACCTCAGGAGGAAAAACGGCATCGAGGGAAACTCGAAAAAGGAAAGGTCTTCTCCCAATAGTACAGCCTGATGGTTCAGGGGAAAAAGGGGCAGGACCCAAACAGGTTAGACACCAAGCATTGGAGTCTAACCACAAGAAAACAAGTAAATAAGAATTGTAAAGAAAAAAGTTTCTGCGGTGACAGGAGGACGTTCTGTCGGCTCCGCGGAAAAACGAAAACTGAGGAGAGGCAGTGGGAAAGGCGGGAAGTCAGCGCGCAGGCGCGAGGGATGCTCCCAAAAGCTTTCTGATTGGATGCTGGGGAGCATTCCCGTGCAGGCTCTGTCGGTACCGACGTACCCATATGTGAAGACTCATTCCTGCTTGTTCCTGGAGATAATCAATCATACAGAAGAGAGGATGGAGGAGAAGGGCGGGGGAGGGTCACTAGTCTTGGTCAGGGGAAGGAGGTGGTCAAAGGTTGTCCAGAAAAGGTGGGTTTTGAGCATAGCCCTACATTTCTGGAAAGAGGCTTCTAGGCAGAGTGCAGAGGGGAGGGAGTTCCATAAAGCAGGGCCAAGGAAGAAGAAAGCAGAGTGATGAGTGGAATCTAGATGAACTTGAGAAATGGAGGGACGATGCAAATGATTAGAGTGGTTGGATCGTAGCAGGCGGTGAGTCCATGAAGAAGGATTAGAACAGAGAGATATTTATTTATTTTATTTTATTTATTTATGTATTTATTCTTTTCTTCTATACCGCCCCTTCCAGAGATCAAGGGCGGTTTACAGGGAACAGTTAAACAATTTTATATAGTTTTACATGGAACAGTAATTGTAACTATATACAGGTAAACATTGTAAGCAACTGTGTCAAAAACTATTTACAAAGAACTATAAACATATGTTACAATGAACAGTCGATCTTGTGTACGTTCTGGAAGTTATTTTCTTCTTTTCTTACGTAATACATACTGGGGCGGTGGTTCTGTTGGGGTTAGTCGTTTGCGGGTTCAGGAGGTTGGTGGGATTGTTTCTGTGACTGCTGGGGTGTGGCTCTTGGGAGGTAGGGGATTTCAAAATGCTCGGTGAAGAGGTGGGTTTTGAGTTCTTTTCTGAATAGCTGAAGGTCCTTCATCATGCGAAGGGTTATTGGGAGTTCATTCCAGAGGGTGGGGGCAGCAAATGAGAAGGCTCTGGAGCTTGTAGTTTTCTTTGTTTTTCTGAAGGTTTTGTGCATGTTGAGAGAGTGGATTGCATTTTGTCTACGTGTTCTTGATTCTGATGGAAAGTGTAGGAGGGTGGTCAGGTGTGAGGGGGAGATGTTGTTAAGGAGTATGAATGTTGTTAGGAGTATTTTATATTTTATTCGGCTATTTATGGGGAGCCAATGTAGTTCAAGCAGTATGGGGGTCACGTGGTCAGTAAGATGCGCTTTTGATATTACCTTAGCACAGATGTTCTGGGCTCTTTGTAATAGATATGTATTCTTAAGTGGCAGGCCAATTAGGAGACTATTACCATAGTTGAAGTGGGGGGTGATGAGTGTGCCGACTACAGATCTAAAATCATGTGTGTCGAGGAGGGGTCTTAGGTGTTGTATGGTCTTGAGTTTATAGAATATAGTTTTTACTGTCTGTTTTATGTGAGGCAGCATGGTGAGTGTGTGGTCTAATATTACCCCTAGGTACTTTACTTCTTTTTTGACAGGTATAGTAGTATTGTTGATTGTGATGGTTGTTGGGTAGGTGGCATCAGCATCAGGTTTTCTTGTTACAAACATTGCTTCTGTTTTTTTAAGGTTAATGTTGAGATAGTTGGTTTCAAGCCAGGAGTTGGTCTCATTCATGCATTCAGACAGGTTGTTGTATGAGGGGCTGTTAGTGTTTATGGGGATAGCAAGCATGATGTCGTCAGCATAGATAAAATGGTTAATTTTGTGTTTTTTAAATATGTTTGTAATAGGCTGTAGGTATAAATTGAAAAGGAGGGCGGAGAGGACTGAGCCTTGAGGGATTCCCTGTCCTTGAGAGAATGTCTCTGATGTGTCTTGGCCTATTTGGACACGTATCAATCTGTGCGAAATATAAGACATGAACCATTTGAGGACTGTCCCTCCTATTCCTAGGTTTTCTAGTCTATTAATTAGTGTGTTGTGGTTGATATTATCGAATGCAGCGGATATATCTATGAAAATGAGTAGGAAACCCTGGTTGTTGTCATCTGTGCCTCTGATGAGAAAATCCATCAGAGTTATTAGGAGGGTTTCAACTCCATGGAAGGGTCGGAATCCGAATTGGTGTGAATCAAGGGGTTTGTGCGTGTCTATGTGATCTTGTAGTTGTAGTTGTATAATTTTTTCTATTATTTTAGCAATGAATGGTATACTGGCTATGGGTCTGTATGAATTTGGGTCTTTTGGGTCAAGTTTATTGTTTTTTATGATAGGACGAATAGAGGTGAGCTTTAGGGCATCAGGCATGATGCCTTGGGAGAGTGATTGGTTAACTATGTATTGTATGTTTGCGGCGAGTTTGGCTTTTTTGGACTTGATCCATGATACTGGGCATAGGTCAAGAGGGGAGGTTGTGGTATTAATCATTGTTATGATCTTAAGGAGGTGTTTTTGGTCGACCATGTGAAACGTTGTCCATTCGTTATTGGTTTTTGGATTTGCCTGCAATGTTGTTATTGTGATAAGAGGTTTACTTTATAGTTTCTCAGCAAAGTGTGCCACTAATGTTCGTGCACTTATTGTGGATTGTTTAGGTTAGTAATACAATTTATAGTACATTCTAGGCGGTTTTACGCAATATAAAGCTAGGCTAGTAATACAATTTATAGTACATTCTAGGTGGTTCTAGGCAGATACAGCAATATGTAGCAGGTTCTAGGTGGGTTCTAGGCTACTGGTACATTTTTCAGTATAGTTTAGTTTCAGTTATGCAGTGGTAAAACAGCAGTGAATTATAGGAAGAGCATAGTTTAATAGGAGGTTATCAATGCAGTGTTATATGAGTTCTTACTTTATTGTTGGTCTCTTGTCGTGAAGCAGTCTGTCTTCAGTGTTTTATGATAGTAGATCAGTTGGCAGGTTCGGCCACTCCTAAGGGCCACGACAAAGGGCCCTCTGGTGAGGCCCTCAGGCATGGGTCCGCAAGGCGCGGGTGCGCCCGTTAGAGCTTACTTTTGTGTAGCCGGGGCTGCCCCGATTGGGCAGCACGTGTCAGCAGGGCGGCTGGAGGTGGGCCGGTTTCTGCGGCAACTTTCCTCCATCCTGGGAGAGCTGCAGGGTGCTGGAGAGGCTTCGGTCCAGGTTTACTCTGCTTTTTTGTAGCCGGGGCTGCCCCGATTGGGCAGCGCGTGTCAGCAGGGTGGCTGGAGGTGGGCCGGTTTCTGCGGCAGCTTTCCTCCCTCCCCCAAGATATTGCAGAGTGGAAGTGTGGAGAGCTCTGTGGACCAATGTGAGTACCTTAAATTGGAACATCAATTTGACGGGAAGCAGGTGAAGACGGATAAGCCGAGGAATAATGTGGTTTGAATGTGAAACATATGTGAGAATCTGTGCAGCAGTATTCTGGAGGAGTTGAAGACACTGTATCTGATAGTGAGGGAGACCAGCAAGGACAATGTTGTAGTAATCTAGACGAGTGATAACAAGAGAAAGAAGAAGCATGACCAGAGATTGGGGGGAGAAGAAGGGTGGACTGCCCGAACTTGATGCAGGGAATAAAAAGAGCAATGAATGAGTAATGAGAGGTGTTCATGAAATGATAGAGCAGAATCCAGGGTGACACCAAGGTACCAAAGGGCAGAAACAATGGGAATCAAAGATTGTGATAGAAGGGGAGTCAGTGATGGGCAAGGGTCACCAAAGGTGAACCAAATGGTTGATGTCTTAGAAGGGTTGAGGAGAAGGAAATTAGCATGCAACCAATAAGAGATGTGGGAGAGACAGGAATCTAGAGGGACCAAGTCAGGAGCAGAAGGACTCATATGGTGCAAAAGAAGGATATCGTCAGCATAGTAATATGCCGAGACACTGTACTGTTGAGCAAGGAGGGTCAGTGGGGCCAGAAAGACATTGGAAAGGAGAGTTCCAAGATAGAGCCTTGAGGGACACCACAGGGGAGAGAAGTGGCAGGGGAAGTAGCTGAACTCTACAGAACAGAAAAGGATCTAGATGAAAGGAAAGTATGGAACCAGTGCAGGATAGTGCCCTGGATACCAAAATCATGAAGTTGAGCAAGGAGAGTAGGGTGATCAACCATGTTGAAAACTAAGGACAAATCCAGAGAAATGGCATGGGAGATGTCACCGTGATTGTGTGTGACTTGAAGTTCATTTAGAAGGGAAGTCAGTATGGTTTCTATGCTGTGCCCTGGTCTGAATCCAGATTGATGGGGGTGAAGTGTGTGAGTAGAATCAAGCTGGGAAGACAGTTGAGTGAAAAACAACTTCTCCAAGAGTTTAGAAAGAAAAACAGAGATTTGAGACAGGGTGCCAATGTGCTATAACCAAGGGATCGAAGGTGGGCTTCTTAAGAAGAGGACAAACCGTGGCGGGTTTACAGGAGGAAGGAAAGGTGCCCAAGAAGAGACTAGTGTTACAAATGGTGAGTACTAAGGGAAGAAGAATGAGGAAGGGTTCTGATATCCAGTGAGAGGGAATGGGGTCAGAGGGCATGAAATCTTATGCGTGGAAGAGATGACTTTAGATAGTTCAGTGGAAGATACGGGATGGAAGAAAGACCAAGTATGGGACAGTGAGGAGACTGCTGAAAGAGGGGAGCAGGAAGCAACTACAGAAGGAGAAGATGGAGAAAGGGGAGGGGGGCAAGAGGGAAAGGAGGATCAAAGAGACTGAACCTTGTCTACAAAGAAGGAAGCAAGCTTAGTGGGACTGGGGGCAGTAGGAAGAGGGAGGGGAGCTACAGAAAGGATGGTGTGGGGATGGAAAGTGACCAGACAGAGTATAACTGACAGAAAGAATTGGAAGAAGAGTGAATTAGATTAGAATAATAGGAATGCTTGGATGAGTGAATCAGAGAATGATAGTGTTGATGATAGGAGTGAAAGTAGGGGAGAGAATCTGGGGATGGGTGCTTATACTAATGATGCTCAGTGCAATGAGGATAGGTGCAATGGAGATGAAGGCCAAGTGTTACCATGGATGACGGGTGGAGACTCATGAGGCAGGAACTGAGCAAAGGGGTGCTAATTGATCCAATGCAGAGGATAGGATAGAATCCCAGGTCTGGATCTGAAGTTCAGAGGAGAGGGAGGCGAAGTTGGCCGGGAAAATAGAGTCAGAGGAAGGGAATTGTTGAAAGGTAAGAGGAGTGATCTGGCAGGACAACCAGGTGGATCCACTGGCTGAAGTACTAAAGGGGAGAGAGGACATGGAATTGACGGACAGTGAGAAGAATAGGCACAAATGGCAATGAAAGGGTAGAGAAAACAGAAGGTACCAGGGAGGAACCAGAGGGAGTAATGATCAGGTCCAATGTGTGACCAGCAATATGGGTTGTCCAACAAATGAGCACAGATCCACGTGCAACAAAACTAACCCAGTACAAATCGTGGATAGCGAAGGAAGAATATACTTTATTAATTAACTCCAGCTATTGGCCCGACACAGGCCGCATTTCGTTGAGCCTTCCTCAGGGGCTAAAATGGCTAAAAAACACACAATAATAAAAATACAAATAAAAACCATACAATAAGAAATAAATAAACACATTCAAATAAAAGTTATAAAAAAATCAAGATATAAAAGCACACATATATATAAGCAATTCTGTACAGCATATTATTATAAAAACGGAGAGAAATTCAATAGAATCATAAATATGAAAAACGTTAAACACAATAAATAAATAATAATATCATTAAAATACATTAAAACAATCAAATAATAAAAACATAAGTAAATTTGTCAATGTTATTATAAGTGTTTAATGAAACTCGCTAAGGGTGTGACAAAAATATATAAAAAGGCATACCTGTGTATATTTTAATTTGTGTCCTGATTGGACTATAACACTATGGGAAGGAAGATAACAAAGATCATAAGGGGAAAAAACAGAATAAAAACAACAATGGAATGTGCAGACGCAAGGAGGGAATATTATAAGCACAGAGGGATTTAAAAAATATAATCAAAAGTGGGTACCTGGGCAGCAGAGGGAACAGCCCTCGGTTTCCCCTTTCTCTTAGGCATTAGAGCAGTCAGAAACACACCGCAGCCATCTTGAAAAGACTCACACTACCCGTGGATAGAATTCAGGAGATTCGAGCCGGCTTGGTTTCGCCTAATGCAGAGACACAGGCGTCTCCGTCGGATATAGAAACGTCTCTCTCTCCTGCATCGAGGACTCCCCCACCATGCCCAGCTGCTTTGGATCGGTCTCCAGCGTCTACAGCGTCGACTACCCCCCAAGTGGAGGCGCCGGCTGCAGAGAGGGTGTTGGCTGAACGATCGGTCTCTCTGACCCCCGATAGTCTTCGGGTGATTTTCCGGCGGGGGTAACTCCAGTGCAGCCTTCCCCATCGGGGAGTTCCTTCCCTCAATTGGTCTCAACTCCTTTGGTACTGGATTTCCCTGCTTTGGTCCGCCCTAAGGTATTTACTTTGGAGTCTATTTGGGAAGCGATTTCTATACTTTCTACTACGCTGTATTCACAATCTACATTAGTTGCCTCCCGGGACCAGGAGAATTGTACTAACATCCAGAAAAACGCTGAAAGTATTGAGATGGTAATGTCTACGCATGCACAAATAAAGGAACAGAACAAAACTTTTGGGTCTCAGTTGGACAATGTTGCAGACATGCATGCTGCATTATCTAAGGAAAATGGGATTTTACGATACAAACTGGAGGTGTTGGAAAACGCCTCCAGGGCAGTGAATCTCCGAGTTTTGAATTTCCCACGTCTCCCTGGTGTTGCAGCTGTTGACATGTTTAAACGCTATATGTTGGAGATTCTGAAAATTCCAGCTGAATTAATTTCACCTTTAAGCAAGGTCTATTATCTACCTCGAGGAAAGAAGAGTTCTGAGACTCCTGTGGCAGTGTCTACAGTGAACTTCAACGTCCTGGATGTGTCAGGCCTGCTCGAAGACTCAGGGGGTGAACGTTCTGTACCAACTCCTTCGACCTTAATGGTTCAATGTGCTCTTGTAACAGATAAAGATTGGCTTCTCAAGATTTTCTTTAAAAAAAGATTGCAAACTTTTTTGGGTTGTAAAATATCTATGTTCCCTGACTTAGTTAAGGAAACTCAGAGGAGGAGAAAGCAATTTTTGTTATACAAGGAGGGGGTTTTGAAAATTGGTGGATCTTTCTTCCTTAGATTTCCATGCAGGTGCTTGGTTATTATTGAAGATCTTAAATATGTTTTCTCTGATCCAAGTGATTTGAATGTTTTCATTAATGCCAGACTTCCTGTTAATACTATACCTACAACTGCACCTGAGTGATTTGTAATATCTTGTTTATCCTCGTTTTTTAGTTAAGTATCCTGGGTCTCCCGCAGTCACTGATATCTCTGGGATTTTCTATATAGTACTCTTCCAAAGTCCCTGCTTTGGTTAGATGTTTTCTTTCTTCCTCCCTCCTAAATCTGGATTATAATGGAGTACATTTATTTGTTGTTTAGTTATTTGTTTTTCTTTGAATGATATTCTTATATACTCTGTTTTTCTCCGTAAGGAATGTTGTAAATTTCTTGCTGGATTTGTTAAAATTTCAATAAATAGATAATATATAAAAAAATATAATCAAAAAAATATATAATAAAAATAACCTTTATCCTTATGTGTTCAATCTATATAACACAATAATGATCTAAACCGGATCAAACAGTAAAATGCAGGGATTAGCTTTCTCAAAACCAGAGAGATAACTTTCACAAAAACTACATCTTTTGTATATTATAAAAAAGTTTATATACTAATTTTATGCATGCTACAAAAGATTCTATATAATCCCAAGGAGAATACTTAATTTAACCAAAAGAGATATAAAATAAATATCACACACCAAAATCAACTAAAGTTTGGCATTTTTCAGGAGGTGCTGAGTGGTAGAATAGCTCACCTCCTGACCTATCCACGTATCGGAATCTGCTCTTCAATTGTCCAAATGTCCGCTCAATGATGCTCCAGGTACTTTGGTGTGCCCAAATGTATCTATGCTGGGCTGGGGTGCTGGGCTTGATAATGGGGGTCATAAGCCATTCCCTCAATGACTATCCCCTGTCACCTGTAGAGAGAAGGGTTATATCACACAGGACCAGGAAGTGTGTCATGATGGAAAGGAGGGGGGGAGCAGTGTGCATTACACATGCAGGATCAATATGTGTGTGGCTGTGGTCTGCTGTAGCAGTCAGTGACATGGGGCACCAGCTCTCGGGCGAGATATATGTGTCCATTGAAGGTGCATATGCCTTATCACAGTCACCTGTGGTAGTAGTAGAAGCAGAATATGGGCTAGGGTGGGATAGTTGGTTATTTGGCTGGTGAGACACTCCCCCCACTCCCATGTGAGGACTGTGTAACCAGTACTCTACATTCCATTTGTAGCACTGGGATTGGGTGTGTGCCTCAGCGGAATCCCCATCACAAATGTCCATTGCTGGAAGTATAGGCTTGGTATGTGATATATGCCCTCTGACCATCAGGGGTCCCCATAGGCATCTGACTATGTTGCCATATCACTCCATGGCACTGCCATGTACACATGTGTGGATATGGACATGGCTCTAATAGTAACCCTCAAGCCCTCACCGATGTTCTGCACAATGTCTGCTCAAGACCTAGCCGTCCTCTGCACTGTACACATGTGCAAGCTGTGGGGCAAAGGCAAATTCCTCTCACCATATGGCCATTGGATGTTGGCCTGTGCTTTCACCTGTATGTCGCAGGTATGGAGGCATCAGTGTGACAGCTCACTTAGTAGTCACTCACCGACAATCTCGCCCCTCTCAAAGTGACTGTATATTCCAGACTGGCTCAAGATGTGTGAATCAGAGCAGGATCCTGGATATTTGGCCACAACATCTGTAATTTCCCCATGGACATTGCATGTTCATGGAGTGGTATGCCTTATGGTTGGGGTACATAGCGTCACAGTAACTTGGTGGCCTGAAAACCACATGTGTTCCATCAACAACACCCAGCACTGATGGGAAGGAAGCCACATCATGGAATTCAGCATCGTCTGGTGCCTCTGCTGCTGTGTTTGTGGGAAAGCTATGTATTGCGTCATGAACATCAGGAGTGCTTTCAGAAACTGGATAAGACACCAGGAGAATGCTGCCTGGCTCAGACCTCCCACAGCGGCTAGAACTGTCTGGAAAGACTCAGTGCCCAGGAAGGCGAGGGCTGTTCTGACCTTCACATGTACAGGTATTTCCAGTTCCCTGTGAGTAATGGGGACAAAGTGAAGCTCCAGCTGCTGTCACAGGCCCTGTCAAACCTGAATCTGGACACTGATAGGTCATCAGTTATGTCCAGGTAATTGCACCTCAGCCTTGGAACCATTGGGTATGGGTGCCTTCTGGCTTCCCTCCTCCTTTACTGGTCTGTGCAATTCACCAGGACCATCACATACCATGTTTGAATGTCACATAGTAACATAGTATATGACAGCAGATAAAGACCAATATGATTCATCTAGTCTGCCCAGCAAGGTGGCAAGAGTAGGTGCACCTGCTGCTCTGTGCAGGTCACCCCTCCCCATGTCTTTGTTTAGGGGTGTACCATCACTTCGTGTAGGACATCCCTATTTGTTGAGATATAAGAAATAGTTACGTTTATTTTGAATTTATCCTGTTGCAATAAAGGGATCCACTGTGTCTGTCCCATGCCATTTTGAATTCTGTCACTGTATTTGCCCCCACCACTTCCATTGGGAAGGCATTCCAAGCAGTGAAAAAGTATTTCCTGACATTGCCTTTCAATTTACCCCCTTGCAGCTTCATGTTATGCCTTCCATGATATGTTCTTGCCTCCAGCAGATGCTCCACTGGGGTCCTCCAAATGCACTTATACTTCAGGGTGATCTTGGGATGTGTCAGACACACTGTCAAACTTCCACACACTAACACATTGCCACACCTTTTCTTGTGGATGTCCATGATAATACCCTTGCAGAGCAAAGGTTAGGCCTTGAGTATGTAAAAGCACGTCCATGTTTGCTATGAATAGGATGAAGATGTAGACATTATACCCCTGCATGGCAAAAAGCTCTTCATGGTATGACTTTTCCTTGGGGGGCCACAGAACAGTGACATGCAAGGACAAGGCAGAACTCCATTATGGCACATCCACTGTCATTTCCCTGGATGCATGGGTGAGTTTGAGTAACATGGTCATGGACACACAGGGTGGACATGGGACTTGAACCAACATGCTCGGGTTTATGTGGCAGTGCTGCAACCATTATACAGTACTACACACACTGCCACACATTGTTTTTACAGCTCTGCAGGATGCTGCATTTCCTGCTAATTGCTTACAGAGGTCCTTAGGGCCAGGGCTCCTGCATGGCTATGCTGTAGCAATGTTTCCGGCTGCCAACGTGTTTTTCCAGAAGCACCCATGGGCCAACGCATTTCAAATGTTTGGACGTATTCAATCGGTGTTGTTTCTGTGACATATATGGATACATATACCTAGGGAAATGTCTGGGACCATATGTTTGCAGCGTACAACTTTACAGGCAGTACTGATCCACAGTCATGCCATCTAAAATGGCTAGTCACAAGGCCAAGTTCTATGAGGGTGAGGTGACGCTTATACTGGAGGGGATCCTTGCATACTTGCCTATGTTGGTTGGGCTCAGCTCATCATGGGTAGGAGCATATGAAAAGCAGAGGCAGTGGCTGGACATCTGACAGCAGATCAATGTGGTTTATCACCAGAATTGCAACATCAAAGAAGTCAAGCATAAGTGGCAGCAGATGCAGTGTGATATCGCAAAGAAGGCATGATTTATGGGGCCTGATGGCCAGGCAGAGCAGCCAACTGAACTTGAGCAGCCGGTCATGGCCACAATTGGCCCAGCTGCAGAGAATGGGGTGGGACTGTTGGACACATCACAGCCCTCCTTGGAGCCAGGTAGGTGGGAGTATGCCATCTCATGCCTTGGCACCCTGGTGTGGCTCCCCTCTTTTGTGTGCAGCTGCTGCTATGCACCATTCCATTTGTCACTACTGCAAAGTATTCCATACAGTGGGGTTCCACTAAATGCCACACATCATCTATTTCCGTTATGTTGGTGTTCGGTGGTCCACATACATAGCTACTTACTCACAGGCTTCTAGTCACAAGACTTCCAGGACGAAACATATGTGTGGTGACATGGACTCAGGGCCACTTTTACCCATTTCCTCTGTATTGGGCATTGTGACAGTTGACACCATCAGAAACTGTCACTCTGTTCCAATGTGAACAACTGGTCCATCTGCATAGATTTCACAGAATCACCCCTGATGGGGTTGTGGTCAGAGGATACATTGTGGATGGTATATGTGTCTCCATAGGTGCTGTGAATGGTACTCAACAGGATACCGTGTCTGCCAACACCACCATGCCTGGAGATGCTGCAACAGGTCAGATGACCACTGCACAAGACACTGAACAGTGGGTGGACCTGGACAAGGGGGCCGAGCTGCAAGCAGAGGCTGAGAGTGTTCCTGCTGATCTGGAGATCCTGGCTCTCTCCCCACTGCCACAGCAGTACCAGGACACAGATGGAGGGGAACAACACACCAGCAGATGGTCCTCATAGCAGATACTTAGGTGTGCAGAGGCTGCTCAGACACAGTGCCACCCTGCAGTCAAGGGGACAGGTCCAGCTTGAACTGCTCCAGTAAAGTGTTGTGCTTCAGGTTATTTCTGCTGAGCAGCTAAACACCTCCATTGTCAGGTTGCACACATCCATTGTGGAGGTCCTATATGAGATGTGCAGGATTACATCATAGTCAATCCACATTCCAGCACAGGTCAGCAGTGAAATGCAGCCTGGGGGTGATAGGGCTTGCACTTCAGAGTGGTGACACTGCAACATCAGACACTTCTGCTGCACCCACAGCAGCAACATCTGGCCCCAGCTCCACTGGTATGGCAACCCATGCCTCTACAAGGGGATGTCCAACCTGTGACACTGCCATCGCCCAGATCTCCAAAATTCTTGGCCCAATTCTTCCTGGCATGGATCCAGGGCTGACATTCCCACCATTCCATGAGGGGATTGTGGAGACTAGTGACAGCAGAAATGACTCACCAGGATCCAGTGAGACACCGCCATCCACCTCTGAGAGGGGGAGGAACAAGGGGTGGGCCAGGGACCGGGGCCATTGTAGGACCATGTAACCATATGTGTGGCTGTGGCAATGTGTTCCTGTGAGTGGGGATATACAGTCTGTGTTGGGGGGCCACTGGTATGTTGGTTTCAGGATCATGGAGGAGAGGGATAGGTGTTCATGCACTTGGCTACAGTGTGTGTGTCTGTAAGGGGTGTGGGGTTGTGGGCGGGTCAGAGTGGTGGCACTATGCATGGGTCCACAGCCTATTGCTGTAGTATGGTGGGGGTTGGGATCCCAGTGCACAAGGGGCATGTTACATTTTGCCCTTGCAGGAGGACCGAAAGCTACAGACATACCTCAGTTCCAGACAACTGCCTAATCTGTCTACAGTTTATTATTTTTCTTCTCAGTGGCAGAGCAGCAGACTGAGGTATTACTATGTCCTACGGATATGACGTGCCCATAATCTTTAGTTTTGTTACAGGGCCAGGGACCTAGCCACCCTCTCTAGTACCCCTGATAGCTTCTATGTCATCTACCAGGCTTCCGCAGCTTGCCATGCCAATCCATGGAAAATGTTGGGGTACCCTGACTTGGCTCCATTAGCACAAACAGTAGTTGTCAACATTTCCTGAATGCACCCTCACCATGCTTCATGTTTCTGTAGGTGTCTGTATTATTGTTCCTACATACCTCCATCACCTCTGCATTCTATTCTTTACCTCTGCATCTAGTGTTCCCCAAGACTGGAGACACACAGTTCATGACATACTTGTCGGTTCCATTCATCTATATGGGATGCTTTGGAGAGCAGGGCAGTAAAATATCTCTGACCTTCTCTTATTCCATGTTTTCGCAGGTATAACCTGGATGTATGGCTGAAACACCGCAGACGTACGCGGGCCTTCCCTGAATATACTTAGCATGTCTCTGTGACTGGCCATGCCCCATTCCACCCCCCACTGACCATGTAATGAGATGCCCGTACTAGTGCTGGGTATGTGTAGGTCTGGGCTTTTTATCCAACAGCCTCCTAGAAATAACTCTAATAGTAACTACTTTCATTTCTTCAAGCTACAGAGAAATTTCCCTAGAATCCACAAACATTTATTCATTTTAGGGAGTCATTTACTAACTGTGGGGCGTGTTTACTAAATGCGCTAAGTTAGCACATGTTAAGCCTGACAAATTAGCATAGAAGGTAGCGTAGAACCACAGTAACTGTTGAGGGTGTGCCCAGCATGTCCCCCTTCAGTCATCATCAGAGAGATGCACTTCACTGTGCTTACTGGCCAGCATATCTAACTCAGGTGCACTTATTGCCAGCCATAAGGAGGTGGTAAGTGCATCTACGCCAACAGCAGCCATCATGGTTAGCATGCAGCAATGACAGTTGCGCTGTGATGAACCATCAACTCCCACACTCCTTTCCTAATCTGTCCAGTCATCACTCCTTTCCTCACCAATATTTCATAGTAACATAGTAAATGATGGCAGATAAAGACCAGCATGGTCCATCTAGTCTGCCCAGCACGATGGCAAGAGTAGGTGCACCTGCCGCTCCGTGCAGGCCACCCCTCCCCACATCCCTGTTTAGGGGTGAACCCACCACTCCATGCAGGACACCCCTATTTGTTGAGAAACTAGATGGTTCAGTTTATTTTTATTTTATCCTGTTGCTGTAAAGGGATCCACTGTGTCTGTCCCATGCCATTTTGAATTCTGTCACCGTGTTTGCCCCCATCACTTCCATCGGAAGAGCATTACAAGCATCCACCACCCTTTCCATGAAAAAGTATTTCCTGACATTGCCTTTCAATTTACCACCTTGCAGCTTCCTGTTGTGCCCTCTAGTTTTACAGCTTCCCCGTCTTTGGAAGAGGTTTGTTTGTTCATTATATCCCTTTAAGTATTTAAAGGTCTGAATCATATCTCCCCTGTCCCTCCTCTCCTCCAAAGTGTACATGTTTAGGTCTTCAAGTCTCTTCTCATAAGGCTTCTGACGGAGGCTCCAAATCAGTTTGGTCGCCTTCCTCTGAACAGCTTCCAGTCTTTTTACATCCTTTGCAAGATACGGTCTCCAAAACTGAACACAGTATTCCAAGTGAGGCCTCACCAGTGACTTGTACAGTGGCATAAGTACCTCTTCCTTTCTGCTGGTGATTCCTCTTTGTATGCAGCCCAACATCCTCCTGGCTTTTGCCACCGCCTTGTCGCACTGTTTTGCCACCTTGAGATCTTCAGAAATAATCACACCAAGGTCTTTCTCCTGATCCGTGCACACTAACCTCTCGCCCCCTATCGCATACATTTCCCTTGGATTTCTGCTACCCAAGTGCATGACTCTGCACTTCTTCACATTAAATCTTAATTGTCAAGCATTTGACCATTCTTCCAGCTTTTGTAGATCTTTCCTCATGCTAACCACTCCCTCGGGGGAGTCTACTCTGTTGCAAATTTTCATGTCATCTGCAAAAAGACAGACTTTTCCATTCAATCCTTCAGCAATATCACTCACAAATACATTGAACAGTGCCGGGCCCAGGACCGACCCCTGGGGCATCCCGCTAATCACCTTCCCTTCATCCGAGTGAGCTCCATTTACCATCACCCTCTGTCGTCTGTCAGTCAACCAATTTCTGATCCAATTTACCATCTTAGGATCCATCCCCAAGCTACCGAGTTTATTGATAAGCCTCCTATGAGGAACAGTATCAAAGGCTTTGCTGAAATCCAGGTAGATGACATCCATCGCATGCCCCTGATCTAACTCCCTGGTCACCCAGTCAAAGAACTCAATCAGATTTGTTTGGCAAGATCGTCCTTTGGTAAAACCATGTTGCCTCAGGTCTTGCAACCTGTTGGTTTTGAGAAAATTCACTATTCGCTCTTTCAGGAGCGCCTCCATGACTTTTCCCGCCACCGAGGTAAGGCTCACAGGCCTGTAGTTTCACACTTCTTCCGTCACCACTTTTATGTAGAGGTACGACATCAGCCATTCTCCAATCCTGAGGAACCTCTCCTGTTTCCAAGGATCTGTTGAAAACATCTTTTAACGGCCCTGCAAGAACCTCTCTGAGCACTTTCAGTATCCTGGGATGTATCCCATCTGGTCCCATGGCCTTGTCCACTTTCAGTTTTGCAAGTTGTTCTAACACCTCTGTGAAGGGTGTGGTAACTACTTCATTCCCATTTTTATATTTTGGAGTCACAGGTGGTTATTCTCCAGGACTTTCTATAGTAAAAACAGAGCAGAAATATTCATTTAGCAATTTCGCTTTTTCAATGTCACTTTCCAGGAATCCGTTCACAGCACTTCTGAATCCTGCAATTCCACCTCTGATCTTCTTCCTTTCCCGAATATACCTAAAGAAGGTTTTGTCACCACACTTCACATCTTTAGCCATCTTTTCCTCTGCCTTTGATTTTACTATTCTTATTTCTCTCTTTGTCTCTTTGAGTTTGATCCTGTATTCATTTCTGTGTTCCTCTGTTTGCAAGCTTTTGAATTTTGCGAAAGCTGTGTTTTTTGCCTTTATTTGAGCAGCCACTTCTTTGGAAAAGCAAATAGGCTTTCTTCTCCTCTTGTTTTTGTTTACTTTTGTGGAGGGCAATACACCACGGCCTATCAATATGTTGGTTAAAATCTTTATTAGGGACCCAACTGTACAGGTTTCGGCCGAGGCCTTCATCAGGGGTCTAAATAACATAAACATATAACATAAACATGATAAAAGCATAAATATCATTACATATTAAAAAATTAAAAATATGAATATCATTACATATTAAAAATTGAAGATAACAAAAAGGACTATATGATGTATCTGAACATTACCAAAACACCACATAGAAGGTGTGGTGGACACGTCTATGGGATGAAGCAACCACTCTTCCCAATCTAGAACATGATAGGAATACAAAATATAACAGAAAAACATTAGTCTACATAAAATTACAATGGAACATGCATATACAAAAACATCATAATAAAAGGACATATACAAATGTCAGAATATTAAAAGCTTCATAAAATACAAACTTCATATATTAAGAAATATATATATATAGCGAACACTAATAAACAATGTGTACATGTATACACACACATATATAAAAGAGCCAGCAGGCAAAAAGCTTTCCATGGTTTCACATTGTGTTGAACCACTATGCTATATGTTTTCTTTTAAGTTTCTTTTAAATTCTTTTAAATTGTTTTGTATCAAGTTTTTTGCCTGCTGGCTCTTTTATATATATGTGTGCATACATTTACACATTGTTTATTAGTGTTCACTATATATATATGTGTATATATATATATATATTTCTTAATATATGAAGTTTGTATTTTATGAAGCTTTTAATATTCTGACATTTGTATATGTCCTTTTATTATGATGTTTTTGTATATGCATGTCCCATTGTAATTATATGTGGACTAATGTTTTTCTGTTATATTTTGTATTCCTATCATGTTCTAGATTGGGAAGAGTGGTTGCTTCATCCCATAGACGTGTCCCCCACACCTTCTATGTGGTGTTTTGGTAATGTTCAGATACATCATATAGTCCTTTTTGTTATCTTCAATTTTTAATATGTAATGATATTCATTTTTTTAATTTTTTAATTTTTTAATATGTAATGATATTTATGCTTTTATCATGTTTATGTTATATGTTTATGTTTTTTAGATACCTGATGAAGGCCTCGGCCGAAACATGTACAGTTGGGTCCCTAATAAAGATTTTAACCAACATATTGATAGGCCGTGGTGTATTGCCCTCCGCTGAACTTTTGCTGTTGGACTTCTTGCGGAAGGCCTCCTTCTTTCCTTCTTTGTTTACTTTTGTTACATATTTACCTGTTGCCCCTTTTATTGCCACCTTTAGTTTAGCCCATTGCAATCCCACTTCCTTTATCTCCTTCCATCCTGTCAGCTCCTCCTTTAGGTACTCGACCATTTTATTGAAGTCGGTGTTTTTGAAGTTTAGGACTTTGAGCCTGCTATGATTGGTCTGTACCATGGCTTTTATCTCAAACCACACCATGTGATGATCGCTGCTGCTCACAGGGGACTCGCGCAGACATTCGACACGCTATCGTCGTTGGTGAGCACTAAATCCAGCGTTGAGCTTTCCCTGGTTGGTTCCATCACCATTTGTCTAAGTAACGCATCTTGGAGAACATCCACGATTTTTTTTGCTTCTTTCCAGATTTGCAGAAGGAGAAATCCAATCCACATCAGGTAGATTAAAGTCACCCAATATGATTGCTTCCCACTTTGTGGCTATCTTGATAATATCTATAATCAATTCATTATCTATCTCTTCAATTTGTGTTGGGGGTCTGTAGACTACAGCAGTATGGATGACAGTGCCATCTCCTCTTTCCAACACAATCCAGAGCGCTTCTTCTTTTCCCCATGCCCCCTGCATTTCAGTGGCTTTAATATTGCTTTTGACATACAAGGCTACTCCTCCTTCTCTTCCATTTTCTCTGTCTCTTCTGAATAGTTTATAGCCAGGTATGGCTATATCCCAATCATGCAATTCGTTTAGCCATGTTTCTGTAATGGCCACAATGTCCAAATCCATTTCCACCATTAGGGCTTCTAGGTCTGGAACTTTGTTGGCTAAGCTTCGGGCATTTGTGCTCATTGCTTTCCAGCATTTAACTGGCTTGCGTGTATTTAGCATTGATTTTGCTCTGCCTACATCTTCCCACTTGTTTATGATGTGTGGTTTAAATGTGTGGCTGTTTCTGATTTTAATCTGCTTTTGCAGGGGGTGATGTCCAGAGCTTGACCTTCCACATCCATCACCCCCTTTTTCTAGTTTAAATGCATATCCACATATTGCTTGTATTTTTCACTTAGGATTCTTTTCGCGTGGGACTTTTACCATGTTGTCCCGCGCCGTCAGTGTGATGTGCTTAGCAGGTGGTAAACCCCTTGCTAACCATTAATGCGGTTGAGTAAACAGACCCAATATGCACTAACACTCTTAACGCCATCTTGTTTATCATAAGATCTATAATGAACTCTGTGCTAAAGAAGGTGCGTCAACAGTGTTAGCATATATTAGTGCTTAGTAAATGACCTGCTTAATTGTTCAAAAAGCAGCTATCTGAATGAGAATGCCCTTCTTCATGATAATACTATTATTCTCTTAGGGAGACTGCAAACTAATAGTCACATAGCATTTAATATACACTCTTTCACAAAGTAAATATCATTTGACTGCCTATCATAATTATAGCATACTTTGGGGGAAAAATGCTGTTTGCGGAGTTATATCATTATAGTTTCAATTTGTGATATTTTTACTGTTAGGGTTTCATGCTTATATTGTTTCATGCATTTCATTTTAGCACAAGCTACATTTTTACAATGCATGCACTTTGCTAATAGCACGTACTAAAACTTTAGTGTGCATGAACACATTTTACAGGTGCTGAAACATAACATGCAATTTTAAAACATCCATTGCATATGTACAGTATTTCTTTGTATAAAACAGAAAATAAAATATGTGCATTATACTCAAGAACTTGATCAGTACAAACTATTTCCGAACCAAGGCTGGAGCTTTAACAAATATTTTTATTAAGAAAGAACTTTTACTTATCTGTAAAAGTAAAACAAAATAAAACTCATGAAACAAAAAGTATAAATAGTACAGATAAGCTATTGCATCAGCAATCCATCATTTTTAGGCATGTTTCATTCCTTTCAAAAGCATCTATTAGTTTAAATCTGCATTTCCGTTAATCCAATATCACCTATCTTTCCTGCCGTGATTCATCAGATTTACAATTCCGCTAAATATAGTTTTGGTTTAGTTTACTTCAGACTTGATATACCGTTATTAGACCCTGAAGGATGCTTCAGAGCAGTTAGCAATACAATAAAGGAAGGCAAGAAAGGAGAGAAGAGAATAAAAACTAAGACTGCACACAGCATCGGGCGCGCCCACGTCTGGCGGGCCCACGCCTGACAGCCTCTCCAGAGGGCCCTTTGGCGTGGCCCTCAGGCGGGGACAAAACAAGATCAGGTGAATAACCTAACCGACACTCCTATTCCTCCACATAGAATCAGATGACCAACCACCTCGAACCAAGCTATCAGTCTGTAAATTGCATACAAATACCTGTCTGGCACGCTACCTAATTCTCTCTCTCAATCGCAGCCCTCCACTATTTGTATACTGTTGTAACTTTCCCTTCAGATTTATGTACGATCTACAAATGTCTTCTGATGTAACTCTTTCTTTAATGCATGTCTACAATCTGGAATAATGTGAACATTGCTCGGCAATACTTTATTGTAACCCATTGCACAACACATTATAGCTAAGATAGACATGCCCTTACTCTCCTTAGTATCATCTCTGCTGTCCTGCCACTTGATTGCTATTATATAGACTAAGGTAAATCTCCTACCCCTGCACTTTAACATATTCTCTCTGTTTAAAGCTCTCTAAACAAGACATCTATCCCCCTCTCTCTATACCACGCACTGTCTGACTCAGAGCAGCACCATTAACCCCAGTGCTCTCTGCACAATATAACAATGCCTGACTTGATGCCATTCTTGTTGTTCCTATATTGTCTGGCACATTCCATCATACCTAGTGCTGCTTACTATCACCAATAAGGTTTAATTTCCACAATACATGGATACAGTCGTAATAGACAAGATGATAGATTCTCCTCATTAAGATCGCCACACCCAACAAGATATCAACATCTCATTCATATTATGTGCCAGCCCCCAATAAAATCTCCCACACAGAAGTCTCCTGAAAATAAACATCTAACTTGCATGCTCATAAATGCAAGAACTATACGGAACAAATGTCTGATTATTTGTGACTATGCTGATTGGTGACTATGCTGAGAATCATAATCTAGACATTCTCTTTATTACTGAATCGTGGCTCACTGAAACTGACACTATCCTTACAAACCAACTCAAGCTCCCTAACTATGATATTTTTAACTGTACAAGAGTGGGTAGAAGAGGGGGTGGTATTCTCATCTTGGCCAGATCTGCACTACAGTTCCAATGCCTATCTTCACAGAACTACAACAACCTTGATACCATCACAATTGCCAACAAACATCTAGCAACAGTGCTCTTCTACCATGCCCCTTCTACTGATGCAGGTGATCTCTCCATAGCCCTTGATCTAGCTTGCAACCATTCTTCAAGAACTAAACCTCTCTGGATGTTGGGCGACTTTAATCTTCCAGCTCTGTCTAAGAAAAACTCCACAGCATTTATGGATGCAATGTCCATGCTAAGCTACAATCAACTCATACATACCGCAACACACACGAAAGGAAACACTTTAGACCTGATTTTTGCTCCTTCCTATACACTAGAAACCAACAACATTCCCCCTCCACAAATCCTTCCATTTCCTTGGTCAGACCACATGGCTATATTATTCCAGATCCCATCCACCCTCCCAAACCCTAAATCGTCATCCACTACGACATCACCACCAGCTTGTCGCTTCAGACCATTCAATAAAGAAGCCTTCCTTGATAAAACTCTACCTAACCTTAACCTTAACCATACAACCTCTCAATTAACTGACATTATATGCAATTGGAACTCCACATTAAGCAAGGCTGCACACCTAACTCAGCCCATGCAATCCAATAAAAGATCATATACTGCTATCTGGTTCACAGCTGATCTACGTAACTCTCTACAAAGACTTAGGAAACTAGAGAGGAAATGGTGCCGCTCCATACTCCCCCATGATCATGAAACTTACATGAAGACCCTGCAAGAGCACCATATTAGTATCACCCAGAGAAGGAAGGAATACCACACCAACATTCTTATGCGCTCCCTCAACAGGCCTTATGAGCTATTTCGACTAATTTTACTCACAAAAGACACATCATGTCAACAAACTGAGAGTTTTCTGCATCCACAGGACCTGGCTATCCATTTTTATAATAAAACCAACACGCTATCCCACAATATTGGAAATACGTGAACTGACATTCCCCATAGCGATAGCACCAATATCCCTGCATTAGACTCCTTCTACCCATACTCAGCTGAACAGTTTGAAGACATAATAAAAGGACTCAACTCAACCACCTCACCTGCTGATCCATGCCCTTCTCACTGGATCAAATCAGCATATTACGAATTAAGTCCTCATATATCAAGAATAGAGTACCTTTCCTTCTCTAAAGGCCTGGTTCCATCACCACTGAAGACCGCCACCATCAGACCCCTCCTAAAAAATCATAAATCGGACCCTCAAGACCCAAATTCCTATTGTCCCATAGCCAGTCTACCCTTCTTGGCTAAGATATTGGAGAAGACAGTCCAATAGCAGATCCAAGACCACATTGATTCCTGCTCTCCTTTGGATCAACAACAACATGGGTTCCGCCAACAATCTGGTGTTGAAACCTTGCTTACCTCACTTATAGACAACTTTGTTAAAGGCATGAACAAAAAACAAGGCTTCATTTTGATCTTCCTAGATATCACTTCAGTCTTCGACGCAGTCTGTCACAACCTCCTATTTGATCAACTTCAGCTACATGGCATCAAGAACCTATCTAACGGACCGCCAACAACAAGTTTGCTTAGGTACTCAAACATCATCAAAATACCAGCAAACCCAAGGAGTACCACAGGATCCTCCTTATTTGCGTTATTCTTCAATTTATATATTCAACCAATCTTCACGATCATCGAAGTCTTTGTCATACTCTACCATATCTATGCTGATGATGTGCTACTCTATTCCCCATTCTCAACAAACACCCCTAATTGCACAAAAATCACGGAGTGTTTCAGTGCAGTTATGGACTGGTTAAATTCACATAACCTTAAAGTGAACTGCAAAAAGATTGAAGTATTATTCATCTCAAAGGATTCAACCTTCATACCACCAGCTACAATACAGGTTAAGGATGCCGAACTGAAAATGAAGCATGAGGTTCATTATCTAGGCATTACATTGGACCAGCACCTGAATATGAAATCGCACATAAACAATATCACCAAGGCTGTTTATCTTAAAATCCGCTCCCTCTATCAGCTTAAACCACTACTTGAACCTACTGACTTCCGATCTGTCTTCCAAGCTCTCATTATGCCTCACTTTGACTACACTATCATCATTCTACATGGCCTTCCTGCCCACACACTCCATCCATTACAAATGGCCATGAATACTGTTGCACGAGCCATCTATGGTGTCTCCAAATACGAGCATGGCGTGGTAACTAGGAAAGACAAACTTTATTTTTCGTATACCAGGGACAACCCGACACAGGCCGTGTTTCGTTACCTTCATCAGGGGTTTCAAACTGGCACACTAAAATCATAAATACATAAATATCAGTAAAAACATATCATAATTCATAAATGAGCAAATAAATAATTAATTAAAAAATAAATAAAATAAATAAAAATAATAATAATAATAATAAATAATAAAAACCTGAACAATAATAAATGATCACTCTTAAGAAGTAAATTGTTACCAAACATAAACCCCTGACGAAGGTAACGAAACACGGCCTGTGTCTGGTTGTCCCTGGTATACGAAAAATAAAATTTGCCTTTAGTAGTTACCACGCCTGGACTTGATCTTTGCATCTACGTGGTATATTTGCTTCTCGTGGTGTTGCTCCAAATACTCTACTAATGCAGCTTCACTGGCTTCCTATAGCCCGGCCTCAAGTACAAAGCCCTCCTTATTGCATTCAAAATCCTCCACCAGCTCTCTGCAACCACCTTAGAAGACTTCCTACATTGGACACCTGACAGCAGAATCAGGAGAACAAACATGGCAAATACCCTTGCCATTCCCACTCTGGCTAGTAAAACCTCCCAATGTTAGGCATAGAGCCTTCACTTTATTTGCCCCTCTGCTCTGGAACTCCCTCCCTGCTCCAATTTGACTTATCACTGACCTTTCCACCTTTAGAAAGGCAATAAAAACATATCTTTTCCAGCTGTACTTTGACCATGTCACATAGCCCACTATTGCCTCGCCTCCTTCTAGTGCAGACTCCATTTTCCCCTTGCTGACTGTAGTTACTGTTTTGGTAGTCGCTAAAACTATGGTCATACTGTTATGAGGATGTATGCTGTTGTACTGTTCTAATTGTAAGTTCTGTTATCTGTTACTTGTTCAATGTAAACCTGTTCAATGTAAACATGCTCTATGTATTAAGTTGTTATACTGTAAAACGCACTGACTTAAAATAGTGCGGTATATAAAACCAAATAAATAAAATAAATAAGATAAGGAAAAGAGGGAAAAAGGAGCAGGGAATGCTACAAGATTCCATCTGCATGAAGACAAGGAGAGGGATGGGAAGGAAGAGGTCTCTTGCCGGTCCAGGGTAGCATTCAGCTAGTCACCAAATCCTAAAGTGAAGAAGCAGGTCTGTAGGGCAAATTTAAAATGTGAGTGCTGGGGCTCAATCTGTAGGTGATGTGGAAGGGAATTCCAGAGGATTGGACTAAAGCAGGATTGCAGTTTCGTTTGTGATATCAAGGAAGTGGTTGTTTGCAATGGGAAGAACAAGCTGATTGGAATGAAAGGAGCATAAAGGTCAAGAGGAATGAAATGAGATAATCAATGAGGACAAATGTAAAAGAATGTTAGTGTGCAGGACTTTATGTTTAATGGAGCAGATGTTGAATTGAATGTGGTTTTGTACGGGCAACTAGTGGAGGATTTTAAGATAAGGGTAATGTGTTCGAATTTCTGTGTGTTAGTCAAGACTCTAGCAGCTCTGTTCTGGATCATTTGAAGGCAATTCAAAGAATGTTGACAGTTTGTGGTTTAGATAATTACAGTAATCAAGCTGATTAAGCATGAGGGCATAAGTGATTGTTTTTAGGCTGTTTGTATCCAGAAAGGGTTTAACTGAGCAGATTTTCTGCATTAAAAAAAAGTTGAATTTAACAGTGGTTGAGATTTGCATAGTGAAAGAGCGATAACTTATTAGTAAAATTTAGAACAAAAATTAGACCCTTTACATTGAGAATATATAAAAAATGATTTACCTGTGGGGTGTGACTTTAAATGGCAGCATGAGTGTTTGCAGCTCCGTGTTCACTTACTCCATATGGGGAAAAGGAAAGGGAAGTCAAGGAAGAAACCTCACCTGCTTGGCTTCCTGTTGCTCAGGATCCAATGGCCTGTTATGCTGCCCACTGGGGTTTGTCTGTCTGCATCGACACCGAGGTCTGTAGACCCAGTGTCCTTCTCAGAGTCTGAGGCATCACTATCCCTGGAGGTGTGGCATCCTTCCCTATTCCCATGTGTGGTAATGCCCCTGGAAGACAGCCCTGGTATGTCAGTGCTGGAAGTCAGAGCTGGAGGCTCAACCGTTCGAGCGTGGCTATCAACATCTGCCCTGCAGGAACAGCTCAGGGAAACCGTGAAGAGATGTTGATGGAGTTGGCTGGTGTGAAGGCAGAGGTTGGATCTGTGACTGGATCAGGTTTGCTTTTTGACTTTTCCTCCTCCTTTTTGGCATTTACACAACAATGACTTAGTCAGTTTACTCTAGAGACAATATGGGAGCTTTCCACAGCTCTTACAATACAGTCTCAACAAATAATGTTGAACGTGCAGGAGAATAATTTTTTAATTAAAGTAATCAGGCAGCTATTGCCTCTTTAAAAGTCTTTTTTTTTCAAGCCAAGAGTCAAAGCTACAATCTGTCCAAAAGGCCAATCTGGCCTTAACTAAGGAGAACATTTTTATAAGAGCCAAAGTTGATTCCCCCCTTAGGGACAGCAATCTCAGGCCAGAGGGACTGGGGTTTCTAGTCCTACAGGCACTCTTTTTTCCTTGGGCAAGCCACTTAACCCTCCATTACCTCAAGTACGCATGTAGATTCTGAGCACTTCGGGAACGAGGGACTGCATCCAGTAACTGCTTGTAGTGTATGTAAACCTCTCTGATGCCCTTCAGCCTGGACGGTATATCAAGAAATTGCATAAACCTAAACAAAGCTACTTTTTACCTTGCTGATGTCACTGTGCAAGTTTCTCCCTCTCATCCAGGGACCCCACCCACACTATATACTGCCCTGTTCAAGTTTCAGGATTATGAAGCATCCTTCTTTATGTTATGCTGGTAGAGTACATTTCTCCAAATGTTGCTTTTTGTAAACACAATACCAGAACTCAGTGTTACAAGAAAGAATGTCACAATGCCTTTGAGTCTTGAAGCATTTGTTAAAACATTCTTAACGGGTTTAGCTAGATTTATTACTTGCAAAGCATAAGCTGTTAAAATGACATTCTCAAGTAACATTCCTTATAAATGAAACCAAAGTGTAGCATCTTCTATTGCATGGCTGATGAAATTATCATGAGAAAGAGAATAAGACGAAAAAGAAATTTACATAGCAGCTCAAATAGATTCTGAGAATGCGCTTGTAGGAAGGAGATTGCAAAGACATTGATAAACAGAGGCTTACTTGATGGTCATAAATGTGACCCACAGATCGATTTCTGCTAAATTATTCGGAGTGAAAAAATATTTCTTTACATCTCAGGTGCATCTGAATCAGGCAAATAAGAGAGTCAAGAATTCTAGTGCTGATCACTGGGTAAAGATATATTTTCTTGAAAAAGAAGGGGAGTACTTTACTTTCTACCTAGAATTTCACAGTAAGCTTCTATTCAAAGGCAAAATAATTTGTAAGGTTAAGAGACAAGATGTTTTGCTGATAAGGAGGCCCAATTTTTGAAGACATCTACATGGGTAAGATGATCTGAAACATTTACTTCTCACAATCAAAGAACATAGTCTCAAAGTGGGCCTGCACCTTAATGTAAAGAAGACAAAGATCATGACAACTGGCATAATCAACAGGTTCATCGTCGAAGGAGAACAAATTGAAATCGTGAATAACTTTAACCTACTTGGATCAACTATCAATAAAGAAGCAACAAGCAGTCAAGAAATCAGACGACGCATAGCTCTTGGCAGAATGGCTATGAAAGACCTAGATAAGATTCTCAAGAGCAGAGATGTCTCTCTCCATACAAAGATTCGACTTGTTCAGGCCATGGTATTTTCAATAACATCATATGGATGTGAAAGCTGGACAGTGAAAAAGATAGACAGGAAGAAAATTGATGCCTTTGAATTATGGTGCTGGTGGCGAATACTGTGTATACCATGGACTGCCCGAAGAACAAACCAGTCTGTACTAGAGGAGATCAAACCTAAGCTTTCTTTAGAAGCTCAGATGACAAGACTTCGACTTTCATACTTTGGACACATCATGCGGAGAGAGAGATCATTAGAGAAAGACATCATGCTTGGCAAGATAGAAGGTCAACGCAAAAGAGGAAGACCAGCAATGAGATGGATCGATACAATAACAGCAGCTACGGGTACCAGTCTGTCAATAATGAGCCGCCTGACTGAAGATCGAACACAATTTAGGATAGCTATCCAGAGGGTCGCCATGAGTCGACTCCGACTCGACGGCACTTAACAACAACACAAGGGTAACTTCCCTAGTTACCCGTGTAAGTGCCTTATCCAGGATTTTCGAAAGGCACCTACACGGGTAGTGGCCTTTGAAAATCCCGGATATGTCCGTAACGCGCCCAGATGATATGCGGTTAGCATTGGGGCATGTTAGGGGTGTTCCATGGCAGGGCGGAGCGGAGGGTGGAGGAAAGGACTAACCGGGTAGCACCGATTTTCGATGTTGGACTGTTTGGTAAGAGGGAAAACTCCTCACGACACAAACCTTCCTTTTTAATCTTTATGTGATTAAGCAAACCAAACAGTGTAAAATCCTAAAAAAATTATTTTGCATTAAAGAAAAAAAGCAATACTTAGCTTAAAAGTCACAAACATAGTGAGTCAGTGAAAACTTTCCCCTTCTGCATGGTTTGCCTAATCACATAGGGCCCAATATTCAAAAGGCATTTACACGGTTAACAGCTAGTTAACCATGTAAATGCCTGCTAACCGGATATTCAATGGCATATACAAAGATAGTGCTGTCAAATATCCCCCACTAAGTTCCTTACGCACCCCGATACTAGCCAGCTAGCATCGGGACTTGCCAGGGGCGTTCCAGGAAACCCCTCACCTATCTTATAGGCACCAAGGCTAACCGTGCATCATTCAATATCGATGCTGCATGGTTAGCCTTGGCGGCTTTCAGGCAGTGTGGCCAGACCCAGATATTCACTTCCGTTGCTGCAGAAGTGAATATCTGGGGTTTGGGGGTGGGCAGGCAGGGCTAAGCGGCTATGGTACTTAGCCTGCCAAGTTGAATATCAGGCCCATAAAGATTAAAAAGTAAACAGTCCAACACATTTATTTCAACTGAGTTTTGCTCTCATCTTGATCTGACCTTTTTGATGGGATTATTTATGAATGACAATGCTGGCAACAAGTAACATGACACGTCTCAGTGCAACATCCCACAAATGCCTCGTAATGTTCAGACCGAGGCAAATAGATTTGATTTAGCCAAGTACATGATCTGCTGAGAGCTCATAAATACAGGGCTCACTAAATTTGATGACTGATCTGTGAAGGACAGAGCATGGAAGGCTTATTTCAAGGATGTCACTGCAGATCTGAGCCTTCCCCAGAGAAAGAGATCAGTTTGATGGTGTGATAGATGGGCAGCGGAGTTTCAGAATGTATGAAAAGAGAAATAACTTACCTATAATAGTGGTTCTCCATGGACAGCGGGATAAATCTGCCACACATATGGGTGATATCATCCCTGATGGCACCAGTCAGACTCGCTGTCCAGACCCCAGAAGAGTCTAGACAATCTCTTTTGGCATGTGTGGGAGCTCCCTCCTATGTGGCCATTGCTCCTCTCTGTCAGACAATAGAAGAACCGTAATGAGTGTTGGGAGGGATTGTGTGCCTGATTTATCCTACTGTCCAAGGAGGACCACTGTTACAAGTAAGTAAATTCTCTTTCTCCTTGGACAAGCAGGATATAATCAGCCACACATATGGGTGATGACCGAGTTGAGGATGTAAGGGCAAAAAGAAATCTTCAGATATCTACCTGGTGGCCCTTGTATCTGGCATTGCTGAGGTAGGCTGAAGGAAGGTTCCCTATGCATTGGTTAAGAGTGTACTGGTTAGAAATGCTGCAAACACCAGAGATCCATGCTTGTTGGAAAGATAGCTAGAGAAACAGAGTTGTGAGTTTGGTGTCCTATGTGCTGACTTAGTGCCATGGGAAGGTCTTACCTGGGGAGCTCGAGGGATGAAGGGGAGGAGGAGAGAAGAAGGAGTGAAGACACACTGAAAAGATAGGCATTGAGTCACAAGACAGAGGTAGAGGTGATAGTATGCCTGCTCCTTCGTTTTATTCATGGTAACGTGGAAGTGCAAGTTATGGCTAGTCCAGGTTTCATTATTTCTTTGGTTTTTTAAGTCCAGAGAATACAGGCAAATTAGTTTTGTGTATGGATTGCTAAAGGTCCATCTAGGGGGAGTTGTACATGGAGGGAAGGATATTTACAGGCATTTGCATGGTTTGCAAATGTGCAAACCATGTAAATGCCGCTCTGCAGGATATTCAGCGGCACTAACATTATTTAGTGCTGTTAAATATCCGCGGGTGTCGCCTCTGCACCCATCACATCAGGGCATGCCAGGGCAGCAGCCATCACTAACTGGGTAGCAGCGATATTGAGCCACTGCCCAGTAGTGATATGCAGAGAAAGTCGGGTACAGGAAACCCTGGCCTAACTTTCAACACAGAGGTTAACCAGGCAGCAGCTGAATATCCAGGTTGTAAGTTCAGCACCAGCAGCTCACTGCTTTAGGAGTGCTAGTCGCTGGTGCTGAATATTGAGCATGGGGTTTTTATGAAAAAAGAGGGAGGTATGACTATGGCAGGTGGGCGAGTTGATGCGGATCCACCTTGTATTTGTAAACAAATGAATTTGTCTTTGTAAGGGAGGACCTCACTTGGGAGGTAAGCTAAAGTGAGGGTACACTGGGATATGGACTAGTGGGAACCATGCCAAGTTAGATTGGAATCCTGATAAGGTGATGGTGGAATTGGGTGAGATTTCTTGCTGTTAATAGGGATGGAATACATTAGCTATACTGTATTCTCTTTTCCTTTATTTTGTTATGAACTATGATGTTTGTTCTCACAAATATCACACAAAATATGAACAGACAAGCAGTACTGTACCTAACCTTGTGTGAACGGTGTAGCCGCATAGGGTGTAAAAGCTTAGGGGGCGCAATCCGGCTGCCTGCTGTTGCCCTGCCGCTGCCACATTTTGCTCTTTCAGTGGTGGCAAGGCAACAGCAGGCAGCCGAAATGTACCCCTAAGCCTTTTCAAAGGGTCTTTCTGCAGGTCTGATCCCTTCCTATTCTGACACAATGTCAGATCAGAGAGGGATCAGATCTGCTGCTGCTGCCTACCGCTGCCGCAATGTGCACATTGGGCGCGTGCTGCCCCCCCCCTCCAATGCATATGTCCAGAGCTGCCTGCTCCTGCCCTGCTGCTGGCGCCGCCATGGACAAAACAGAGGGTGGCAGGAGCAGGCAGTGGCTGGATGGAGGTATACGGAGGGGGGGGCACCCAATGTGCAAGTCACACAGGGCACGATTCTGGCTCTATATGGCCCTGCAAACAGGAAGCTTGAACAGAGTGACCCTACGAGTGGTAGAACAAATTTCTGACTGGTATGGCTCAGAATGTTCTTGCATCTATGCTTACCTACCATTGGCTTGTAGGTTGGAAGAATTGCCTCCAAGGCATATTTGCTGGTGAACTGCACAAATAGGCAAGTGGTGCGTGGAGAAAACCTGCTAATTGTCCAACAAGCAGCGTGTCTTAGTACAGGGGTTTGGGGTTGTCCAATTGGCAGCCTAGATGTCAGCAGATTCACCTAGAGGTTGTGAATTAAGAGTGGAATGGAGGCAATATCCAGCTACACTTGAAGAAACCTGGCAATTGAAGAAAACTGGTACGCTTAGACCGGCAATTTCAAGAATCAAGGAGTGAGGGAGGTAGAAGTGCACGGAATGTTAGCGTTAATAGCCCTGGAAGAATGGAGTGTGTGTGTATAATCTGAGATGCAAAGGTCTGATGGTCAATGTAGGGTCTGTAGAATTTAGGAGCAGGTGGAAGGAGGCAAGAGTGGTGCCCTTATCTCATGTCCATAATACAGCAGGGTGCTGAACAGGCTGTCTTGAGAAGGAGGTAATAGCAAATGAGGAGCTTAGGGCCTTATCCCCAGGGAAGTCCTGGGTCTGAAGTTGACTAAGACAGTGTACACTGAGTGGAAGAACTTGTGGTACTGTGGAAGCACATGTGAAAAAAGTACTCTAGCGTCAATCTGGTGATATTAATGTTCCTGAGGCAGACATTTTATTTTGTGTGCCTGAGGGCCCCTCAGTTAGAGGGTTTATTTATTTACTTACAGCATTTATAACCCGTCTAATCACACAGTTCAAGGCGGCACAGTAATAAAAATACATTGACAAAGCATAAAAACAAATACAAAATCAGTCATCAGAACCTGATGAAACAGGTGACACTTCAGATGCTTATGGAGGGACAAGATATCACAGTAGCCCAGCAAGGAATCAGGCAATTATTCTGCAAGATAGGGACAGCCAATGCAAAAGCACAAGAACATGTAACATGCAAACTAGTCCAGGATGCACGCGACAAGATAAGAGTATCACAAAGGGCACAATGACCAGATGAGCAGAAGTATACCACAGCAACAGTTCACCCAAAAAGGACGCAGATAAACCCAATCATATTTTCAATACCATACAAAGAACCTTAAACATAATCCGCTGCCAAACAGGCCACTGATGTGAAGAACGCAAACAGGGTATAATATGGTTGAACCGCGATTCGCCCAAAACTACCCTTGCCGCAGCACTCTGCGCTAACTGCAATGCTGATAAGGTAGAAGACAGCAAACCCAACACCACCACATTAGCATAATCAAATGTTGGAGATAACACTGCTTGTAACACAGATCTACTCACACACACACACACAAACACACAGTATTCAACAAATAGAGAGCATGCTACAACACTATTGCACCAGATCTTGTATTTCACTAAGGATTAGGTCCAAAATGGCTTCCCATCTAATCAGTTCATGAACCAGCTGCTCCAAGAAGCATTCATTTATTTCATCTAGAAACTATTTAAGACTAATAAGAGAAAATAATTTTTCACTCAGCGTGCAATCAAATTCTGGAATTCGTTACCGGAGGATGTAGTAAAAGTTGTTAATGTAGCCGGGTTTAAAAAAGGTTTGGACAAGTTCCTGGAGGAAAAGTCCATAAACCATTATTAAAGGGGATCTGGGAAATCCACTGCTTGCCCCAATACAAGCATTGTGGAACCTATGTCTTTTGAGGAAACTGCTAGGTACTTGTGACCTAGATTGGCAACTGTTGGAAACAGGATAACGGGCTTGATGGACCTTGGTCTAACCCAGTATGGCATATCTTATGTTCTTGCTTCATAATAGGAGCTTTCTAAAATCAGTATTTGAATGTGTATACAATCTAGTAACGTGAACTGGTTACTTTTGGGATATGGCAGGTAGCTGTCACCTGGATTGGCCACTATGGAAACTGTGGACCCAGTATGGTAGTTCTTATGTTCTTAAATGCTGCTATTTAAATGACTAGATGTTTCTAAAATGGAATTTATAATCTCACAGTTTAGCCATACTATTTTAGTAGTCCAACCTCATCTGTAAATACTTGATTGAAAAAATAAATTTCAATTTTCTTTCTAAAAAATAGTAATCCAGGCAGAAAGGGGGCAAATTATCTTTTTTTTTTTTAATTACAAACACCTATTTAAACTCCCATTTCTAGTCCACAGTGATAAGAATAGTTGCAATATTCTCATTACGGTCCCACTACCCGTTTTTCAGATGCATGCAAGAAATTGGCCTACACAGCAACACATTAAGATGGTTTCAATCCTACCCCATTAACCGGCAACAACAGGTCAAATGCGGAATAAACCTTTCCCCATAAAACAAGGAGTACCTCAAGGCTCATCAATCTCAACACTTTTATTTAACATCTAAATACAACCCATCTGTGAAATCATCAAAAAACACAAAATTCAGTACTGGCTATATGCTAACGATATCATGTTATATACCCCAATTGAGATACACAAGCCCAACATCTCAAGCATAACATCATGCGTGGAAGACATGATCACCTGGCTCAGCAACAACAACCTATCTATAAACTACACGAAGACAGTGTCACTCTTCATCACAAGACATACTTCATTCATCCCTACAATCAATTAATATACTGCAAAGGTCCACAACAGTAAAAAAGGAGATCAAATACCTAGGGATCACCGTGGACCAACACTTCACCATGCAATCCCACATAAATGAAACCACCAAAAATGCCTACTATAGAATGAAAGTCATCAGGAGTCTAAAACCAATTCTGAACCAAGATCACTTTCGATCAATATGCCAGACAGTAATCACTCTTATACTTGACTACTACAACACACTTTACCATGGTCTCCCAAAACAAACTATCATGCCACTCCAAATAGCACAAAACACAGCAACATGAATCATCACCGGAACATCCAAACAGAGCACATCACCCACATACTTGACCAATTACATTGGCTCCCAATACATTCTCGCTTCAGATTCCAAGACAACATTAAACATCTTTGAAATCATCCACTACTCATCAGTCGACATCCTACAAGACCTAATATTAAGAGACACAAGCACCTGAACCAGGAGAAACATCAACAAGCATATGATCACCACGCCCCATTAATACCAAAAATCCAAACAATCTACATCCAGAAGAGCGCTTTCACTATATACCCCATCGATATGGAACTCGCTTCCAGATGACATGTGAGTGATAACAGACAGCAAAGACTTCTGGAAGAAGCTGAAAACTTTACTAGACACAAACCATCTGGGACACATTACTTAGCCTCCTATCCGATGAAAAGCTACAAACCACTCCCTGACAATTCCAGGCCACGTACTAATGACGACTTCTCAATGCCATAGATCTAAGTTGTACATAGGTTATGCCCTATATGTTACATTGTACATAAGTTAACTTGCTATCCTGTTCTGTAAACCCTTCCCTCCCCTTCTGTTCAGCATTCTTTGTACACAGTTAAGTTATAATGCAAACCACTTTGACTGAAGGATAAGGCGGTATAGAAAACTGGTTAAATAAAGAAAGAAAATAAATAATTTTATAACAGGGCTTGTAGGCTATCAAGGCCCATAGATGCACATCTTGTGCCTGTTTCACAAAGGTACTCATGCAGCTATGTGCCTTTAGAAAATGACCCCAGTGAAAGTAGGCACTCATTTACAACTGCTCTGAGGTAGACGCAATCATGTGCATATATGTGCAAAAAGAATAAACGCATTTTATTTTATAAAGTTTCAGTGCCATTCCCACTCCACCTGTTATTTACCCCTGAAAACGCCTACACGCATGGAGCATAATTTGATAACAGAGCGCCTAGGTTAAGGCAGTCATAATAAGCCTATTTTAAGTCTATTTCATAAAGACAAGCATCTGGGGACGCGGTCTGGGTAGAGCACAGAGTTTGCAAGTATGTGTATGAATTATAAAATACCTTACTCTGTGTGCATACTTGCTAACTTTACACAAGTTCATTTACACCTGCTAAAGTGCACGTGTAGATGTGTGCCCTTGAATTTAAAGAACCGATCCCTGCCACTTTCACTAGTATTTTATAAAGACAAGTAGGTGTAAATGAATGTGCATAACGTTTGTATGCATGCACGTAGATTAGGGTATTTTATAATCAATGCGTATATTTCCGAACTCTGCACTCCACCCGGACCGCACCTCCGGCCACGCCTACCAGCAAAGTGTGCACCTTCATGTCAAAGTGTATATTTTTTATGCCGGTCTGTATGTTATATAAGCCCATTAGTATGTGTAAACTGCCTTTTAAGCACCTTAATGACTTCATAAATTTACCTCCCACATTGCGTAAAAGTAGATTCTCTGCATTTATGTGCCTACCTTTTACCTTGCACATATCCAGGCAATCTTATCACAGCCTACGTGCTCGCATCCCTTATAAAATGACCCCCCATAATGTGAGATGTCCTTATCGGACAACTCTGAATGAGGATGAGTAACAAGAGTGAGACGAATCTGTGTGAACTCGGGTGCACATTTAGCAATTCAAGGAACCTATATCTGATAGTTTATTAATAATCAAGCTAGTTTGATAAATATGTGAATTTATTGTGGGTCTATCAAACTATATTTTACAACCATTTTATGAAAAACTTCACAAGCACTCGTACTGAGAAAAGCAGCAACCCCTTTGTGGCATGACGTATGAACCCAAAATGAAAATAATTGGATCTGTAAGATGCTCCCTACCCTCTCTCTCCCCGAAACCCTCCACTCACACACTAATTTGCAAGCACATAATAATCAGTAAAAGGTAAGGTAATGTTGGCATTTGGTTGTGAGATATAGGACACACACAGGAATTAGGGATCGATGTAGCATAAATAAGGATAATATACATCTTAGGATTAAAAGGCTTTGTACCTACACCAATGCATTTCAACAGACATCTTTCAGGAGACATTTTAGGCATATTAGAAGGCGGTTTAGATATTTTAAGAAAGTATAAAAGAGAGCATCAGCCAGAAAATATCTTACCAACTTCTGTCTCATAGAATTTTCCATTGGCTGGCAGTGGAATATACTGACTGGAGAAAAAGTTGCTACCGTATCCCAGGATGAAGCCTTCCAATTCCAAGCTGGGGCTAGGACGCAGAAACTTCATGGTGATGGTGTCACTTGTTGCATTGATCTGAACTTTCAGGCTTTGTCTTTTAGCTGTGGAAAAATGACAAAGTTAGAGCAATAGAGAACCTTAGTAATCACCCCTAGCTCTTCCTCCTTCTTAGCCCAAATGTAACCCTTGTGTGGGGAGTAGGGGAGAGAGGAATGTTGTATTTCTGATTTCTGATTTACGTATATTAATGAGAATATATTACGGGGATTGCACTGGTGTAGCCAAGTGATTCACACCAGGGCATCTGAACTCGCATGAAGGAATGCACCACCAAGAGCAGTCCAGCAAATGAGGATGACAGGTTACCATATCCACAGACTTTTGTACTGATGCAAATTATACTGCAGCAAAAGCTGTCTCTATTACTCTTGCTGGAATTCTGCATACAAAATTCAAACTTCTACTTCAAAAGGTCTGAATTATGTAAAATTCTGCACGCTTTGTAAAAATACAAAGCATATTGTTTATGACTGATTCTTAATTTAATATACAATATAGAAATAAAGTGCAAAACTTTGTATTATTGTATGCAGAATTCCAGCAGGACCAATCTATCGGGTCCAGCATTCAGGAAGCTGCTATTAAGGACAACATCAGAAACCCATTCCCTCTCATACAAAAAAATTAGGTGTTTATTAGATAAAAACTGGAAAAATCCTACTTCCCTAGTAATCTCTCACTCCTCCTCTAGTCCACCGGGGTTTCCTCCTCCCTATCTTTATCAGATTAACAACCCTTCAGCTGCACAAATATACACTATAAATTTGATTCAACAAGAAAAGGTACCAGTCATAGTATGTGATCCACAAAAACTTTGATAAACACCAATTATTTGTATCCTCAAAGAGCCAATAATCAGCTGGAAAATAAATACCTACAATAAATTTACAATTTATAAGCAACAAAAAACAGAAACCCTAATAATGTTACACCCGAGGCTGTAAGCTCTAGTGCTAGGATACTAAAAAGCACTGCTGCAGGTGATTATAAGAAGACCTCGGACCATGGAAAATATCTCTTTACAAGGGCAATTAATATATTAAAAAATTTAATTTTAATTTGACTTTCCTGGAAACCATCTTTTTCATGGAACACCAAATGTTCTAGAAGACATCTGCAATAAATCCAATAAAACGTAAAGCTTATGTTCAATGTTGTAAATATATTTTATTATCATTATCATTAATAGCAGAACTGTGTTACATGGTGATAGCATCTCAGACATAAACATCATCTTTACCTTGGCTCACAAAGGCTCTATTAGGAACCTCTTTAGATGTAAAAGCCATGGCCCTTAACCTTAAAATCATACAGTCAAGAACAATTACCCTATAGGAAGAATTCAACATTTTACAAAATGGAATATTAAGGCAAATGCAATGCACCACCCTGTGACCAAATGAACAGTAAGTAGCCCTAGATGCTGTCTTAGAGCTATTTATTTAAGTACTGACAGCTGTGTGTAATATTTTATGATGAGCTCCAGCTTCCATTTGGGAAAATTAATTGGAAAGAAAATGAATTTGAAGGCAATTCAGCAGGAACCTTTAGACTATATTACACCATAGGAATTGTTATCCCCCCTAAAAGGCTTCTGCTTTTTTAGTCTAGCCCAAAGGAACCTCTCTGATGGCACTTTTATCTTTAGAGAAGTCCTCGGTCCAGAAAGAGGAGAGCAGAGGCGAAGCGTCTCATTACCAGAGCAGAATAACAGTAAGAACTTCCACAAATGCTGATCAGTGGGCTCTCTTCCTCCACATACCCCATTTCTCCCAGATAATCCTGTTTTATAGAGGTCTTTTTCAGTTTGTTGTTTTCCTTCGTTTTTCTGCTGGTTTTGAAAAGCTTATCTGTCCTACTCAGCTTCCTTTCCCTGCCTGCCTCACGACCACCTACTGCACAGCCTGTTCTATCTTATAGAGACTTTTAGAAGATAAGAGACTTTTCATTGAGTTCAAGTGGCTACTTAGATCCTTTCTCCATGGACTAGCAGGATTGTGTCAGCCACACCTGGTGACGTCCTTCGGGCGGCGCCATACGGAAGTGCTCTCTAGAGCTCAGAACTCTCTGAGCTTGCCCAGGTAACCCACCTCCACGTCCCGCCCCTAGTCTGGCCAGTCTTCTTCCTTCCGCCTTGCCAGCAAGACGGACCCTGCTCTCCTACACACCTTTGTTTTTTTCTTTTGTTGTTTTATTTCCTATTATGCCTAAATCCAATTGTAAAAAGTGCCCGCGATGCGGCAACAGGACTTATAGTTCTTCACACGGCTGCATTCACTGTGGGGGCTCCTCAGCTGAGGCCAACAAGAAGAAGGGGCATCACAAGACGCATCCGGGCTCCAACCCTGGTCCTCGAAGCGTCACTAGCCCTCCGCTGGCTCAGGATGTGCCCGAAAGGGCCTCCATCCCCAGCCATGCCACCATTATAAATGCTGATGCTTCTGCCGAAGCCCCGGCCCAGGATGTGCCCGATCGGGCCTCCATCCCCGGCCAGGCCCCACCGACGGCCTCCCTCGCTGCTCCAGCAAGCTTTTCTACCACCCGCGAGGTAAGGCCTTCCCCTCCGAGAACGAGCTTGTCCAGGGCCGCCAACTCAGCGTTTTTTGGGCCTTCCACCTCTTCCCCTCGAGGCCTTGTGAAACCCTGCAATGGCACCCAGGAGAGGTCCTCCAGCCCAGATGCTCAGTCCTCCAACTACGCCCACCGTCATCAGAGCAACCGGGAAAAGTCCTCCAGCCATGCTGCTCAGTCCTCCAACTCCGCCCACAGTCGTCAGAGCAACCCCGGAGCCGACACTGCTGGAGGCTCCGCCTCCCATATTGCATCAGCAAGCCTGTTCCCTGCATCGGGGCTCAGCACTCTGGACCCGGCCCTCGTTCCCAACGCTGCAGGGGATTCAGCCAGGGTTTTTTCATACCCGGAGCACAGGCAGCAGCATAAGCGAAGCCACAAACATCGGCAGCACCACTGGGGAAACAAACATCACAGGAAACGTTCTTTCTCCTCTGATTCCTCTGCAAGCAGCCCCGAACCAGCATACAAGAGGCACCGCAGAGAGTATCACAAAACCAGCAAAGGGAATTCAACCAGCTCCAGCAGGAGCCGCCAGGTGAGGTCTTGCAGCCATGTCACTGACTCAGCCAATAACTCCACTATACTGAAGCTGCTGACCCAGATAGTCCAGCAGACCGCACAGCCCCCTGCTGCTTCTAGACCTCTGTCTTCCATGTTCCCCTCTGCCAGGTCTCGCTCTAGGTCCCCCCCCCAGAGTCTTCCAAGACCGCAATCTAGCAGCTGCACCACCACAACTCTCTCCGACCAACCCATCCCCGGACAGCACAGCAGAAGAGCGTGACATCAAAGCCGTCGTGGGCTCCGCTTCTGATGTCAGGACCGCCCCAGAGAGCAGACACTCCCCGGAGCCAGAAGCGCCCCTCCGCCCCCGGAGAACCGGTCTTACCCCAAATTCTTGCAGAAGGTGGCATCCGCACTGGCTCTGACTTCGCCCGAGCAGACCGAGGAACCGGATCCGGAGGTCCTGAAATACCTCTCCACTCCCAAGCCTTCCTTTGCTCTACCTATGCACCGCAAGCTGCGAGACGACTACCTCAGAGTGTGGCAAACACCCACCTCAGGACGCCCCTTCTCCAGAAGGCTGGACTCCAAATACCAAATCCAACCCACTCCGGGGTTCATGGTAACACAGCTGCCACATCAATCCATCGTAGTCTCCTCCGCACTGAAAAGAATTAGATCCTCACGAACCCACACTAACCACCCACCTGGGCGAGATCAAAAACTCCTCGACGATATAGGCAAGAAGGTCTTCCAGGGAGCAATGCTCAATGCCAGAATCGCCACACATCAGTTTCAGCACATCCTGTTCCAGGACACTTGCATGGCAAACATAAGAATGCGATCACAGCCCTTCCTTAGGAGACACAGGCGTTGATTGCGAGCTCACTCGCCGACATCTCGGAATGCAGCAAACATCTGGCTAGCACAGCCTTCGATGCCTTCGACACATCAGTACGGACCACAGGCACTGCGATCTCAGCCAGACGGTGGGCATGGCTCAGAGCCTCAGGCCTGAGTGACGACACACACGACAAGATTGCAGACGCCCCCTGCTCGGGCGAATCGCTATTCAGGGAGAAAGTCACGGACGCTGTGAATGTCATGAAGGAGCATTGCACCACCCTACAAACCCTGGCAGAGGAAGGGTTCGAGCGCCGCAGCGCCCCTTAGAAGGGCAGCTACCAACGGAAAACTATTATAGCTCCAACAGCTACAATTCCAACAAGAGGTACCCCCCCCAGCCAGAAGTGGCAAGCTCCAAGGTATAAGACCAACTCTTACCTTGGACCCTCCAACCAGCGACAGCCCCAGAGGGACCGCAGACAAAAGAAGGGCACCAATGCGCCGGCAGCCAAAGGAGCCTCCTCCTTTTGACACATCTCCACAGGCATCCACCCAGATAGGGGGTCGCCTGTCATGCTTCCTGCAGGAGTGGGAGGAGATCTCTTCCGACTCCTGGGTCCTGCATATCATTCACGAGGGATTCCATTTGCATTTTTGCGCGCCACCCAGCCAGCACAGCAAACCATCCAGCAGACTCCCGATGCACCTACAACTTCCCATGGCAACAGAGATAATACACCTCCTCGCGTCTCACACCATAGAAGAGGTACCTCCCTCCGAGATCAACTCTGGCTTCTACTCCAGATACTTCCTCATTCCAAAGAGGACAGGCGGGATGCGCCCTATCCTAGATCTGCGCAGACTGAACAAGTTCATCATCAAGGAGAAGTTCAGGATGTACTCCCTCAACGCCATCCTTCCCCTGATCCAATCCGGTGATTTCCTGGCATCCCTGGACCTGCAAGAGGCCTACACCCATATCCTCATCCACAAATCACACAGGAAGTACCTCCGCTTGTAGGTGCTAGGACGACACTACCAATACAGAGTTCTCCCCTTCGGCCTGTCTCCCGCACCTTGAGTCTTCACAAAGTGCGTGGCCGTTGTCGCAGCGCACCTCCACAAACTAAGGATATCTGTCTTTCCCTACCTGGACGACTGGCTCTTCACGGCACCCTCAGCCCAGGAACAACAGGCATCCCTGCAGAAGGCAACAACCATAATTACCTCTTTGGGATTTGTCATCAACTATGGCAAATCACAGCTACATCCCTCCCAGCAGCTCGAGTTCATTGGAGCAGTAATCGACACACGGACATCTCGAGCCTACCTGCCGGAGCGCCGACTGCTCAACATTGTCTCCCTTGCAATCAAAACTGCCGAGGCAGAGATATCCTCCGCACGAGCCCTCCTACGTCTTCTGGGCCATATGGCAGCAACGACCTCAGTCCTGCCTACTGCGAAGTTGAGGATGCGACCGCTCCAGTGGCACCTGCGCTCCAGCTGGAATCAGCATTCCCAGCCACTATCCACCCGTGTTCCGATGCCCCTAAGCATCAGAACTCATCTGCGCTGGTGGTAGAACCCATCCAACCTGTCCGGGGGCAAGGACATCTACCAACAGGCACACCAAGTGGTCCTCACCACGGACGCCTCCAACACCGGTTGGGGCGCACATCTCCAACATCTCAGTACCCAAGGCGCATGGTCCCAGAAGGAGCAAAGGCTGCACATCAATCTCCTCGAGCTCAGAGCCATCAGATACACTCTCCTAGCTTTCCTTCCACACCTACGGAACAAGTCTGTCCTCATCCAAACGGACAACCAAGTGGCCATGTTCCATGTGAACAAGCAAGGAGGGACCGGCTCGCGCCCCCTCTGCAACGAGGCGACAGCAATATGGTCCCTGGCCTCAGAGAACAACTGCAAGCTACGGGCCTCCTACATGCCGGGAGATATGAATACCCTTGCAGACAAACTCAGCAGGCAGCTGCAGCCACATGAATGGTCGCTCTCCCAGGAGGTGACCAATGTCCTCTTCCACCGGTGGGGGACCCCATCAATAGACCTCTTTGCCACGGAGTTGAACGCAAAATGCCCCCTGTTCTGTTCCAGACACCCTTCGCCCAACAGGCTGGCAGCGGATGCATTCGACGTGTACTGGTGGGAATGGTCTCTAGTGTACGCCTTCCTGCCGACCCCTCTCATCCCAGTGACCCTGCAGTGGATCATCCAGGGCAGAGCGCACATCATCCTGGTGGCCCCCCACTGGCCACGACAGATGTGGTTCACGCTCCTGCAACGCCTGGCCCACGGGGATCCGGTACGCCTTCCCCCCAAAGAGGACCTGCTGACACAGAATGGAGGCAGCACGAGACACCCCAACCTCAAAGCCCTCACACTCACTGCCTGGAGGTTGAGCGGTTGAGCCTGTCCGCCCTCCACCTGCCAGCAGAAGTGCAAGACGTGGTCCTAGCAGCCCGTAGACCGTCCACCAGAAAATCCTATGGCCTAAAATGGAAAAGATTCAGCATCTGGTGTGCAGGGCAAGGCCTCAACCCCACCTCTTGTCCTGTCGCACAAGTCCTCCAATATCTCAACGCTTTGTCTGACAGCGGACTCAAGACCCAATCCATCTGGGTGCATCTCTCAGCAATAGTGGTTTTCCATGACCCAGTAGACGGAGCCAACTCCATCGCAGCGTTGCCTCTAACCACGCGTTTCATGAAAGGGCTAACTAACCTCAAGCCCCCGGTCAGACCCCCGGCCCCGCCCTGGGATCTCTATTCTGTCCTACAGTGGCTAATGCAGGAGCCCTTCGAACCTCTCCAATCTACAGAGATGAAGTTTGCTTCCTGGAAAACTCTATTCCTTGTGGCCATAACCTCCGCAAGAAGGATCAGCGAACTACAGGCTCTGGTGGCACACCCACCATACACGCGGTTGCTCCAGGACCGAGCGTCCCTGTGGACCAACCCTAAGTTTGTCCCCAAGGTCGCAACTCCATTCCACATCAATCAGTCCATCGAACTTCCCTGCTTCTTCCCGGAGCCTCACTTGTCCTTGGAGAAGCAACGCCTACATACCCTGGATTGCCTCTGGGCTCTCAGGATCTACCTCCAGAGGACACTCCCAGTCAGGAAGAGTGACCAACTCTTCGTGTCTTTCGACCCGAATAGACCTGGCCAACCCGTCTCGAAGAGGACGCTTTCCAACTTGATGGCCTCCTGCGTCTCTTTCTGCCTGGACTCGCTGGACGGCCAAGCGCCGCCTAAAGTTGGCCCGCACCGGCTCAGAGCGTTGGCTACCTCCCTGGCCAATCTGTGCTCCGTTCCACTCACAGACATCTGCAAAGCTGCCACGTGGTCTACACCACATACTTTCCAGCAGCACTACTGCCTAGACCTGCGATAGAAGGAGGATTGTGCATTGGGCGCAGCAGCCTAGCCTCTGCTGTTGGGGAAGAGTCTGGGGACGTTCCAAGGGCTACCAGATGAGGCACTTCTACAGCCAATGACTTGCACAAGAGGACTTACTCCTGTTTGTTCTTGATTATGTCACTTTGTGGTTCTGCACTTGCTGCACTGTTACTGCACCTTACTGCACGGTACTGCACTGTTGCGTTCTCATACATTGTTACTGCACCTTACTGCACTGTACTGCACTATTGTATGTGCCTGCACTGTTGTTGCTGCACCTTACTGCAATGTTGTTGCGCCACTTCTGCACGATATTATACATGCTGTGGTTACCATTAAATGTATATGCCCTGAAATGCATAATCTGTTATTTTCATCTGCACGCCTCTCTCCTCCACCTCCAGCGCACCGCGCGGCTAGGAAGGTACCAGGTGTGGCTGACACAATCCTGCTAGTCCATGGAGAAAGTGAGGTTACTTACCTGTAACAGGGGTTCTCTGTGGACAGCAGGATAAGTCAGCCACACAATCCCGCCCACCTCTCTGGAGGAGATCTGCTGCAGTGACTCGCCCCTAGCCGGAAAGGCTCAGCTAGGAACATACTGGCCGGACTAGGGGCGGGACGTGGAGGTGGGCTACCTGGGCAGGCTCAGAGAGTTCTGAGCTCTAGAGAGCACTTCCGTATGGCGCCGCCCGAAGGACATCACCAGGTGTGGCTGACTTATCCTGCTGTCCACGGAGAACCCCTGTTACAGGTAAGTAACCTCGCTGTCTCCAGCCTCACATTTGTAAAGGCAGATTTAAATTTTAAAGCTAGGGTTTCCACGATCATGGCCTGGTTGTGTTTAACTAGTTTCTATAGAAATGCACTTCCTGAACCCACTTGTTTGTCTCATCTACGTATCTAGACCAGACTGTAAGCTTCACAGAGCAGGAACTGGCTTTTCTACATGGCTGTACAGTAATATTTACAGCTCAGAGTGCTACATGTGTTTAACAGCAGTAGCTGTCAGGGACAGGAATTCTGTCATCTTCTCCATGCTTAGTTCCTTTTTTTTTTTTTTATTTGCGCATTTTGAAATATACATTTCAGATCTAACATGCTTGCATTATTTGACTACTGCTACCCTCCTGCAGTTCAGCGTAATCTCCAAACCCACAGAATATATATACCACAAAGAAATGTCTAATAAGACCCAGCAGACAATAATAAAGCTATTTCTTCCTTCAGCACTGATCTGTTTCTATGCAGCAGGGATAAACAAGTCATTCAAAAGGGCTTTATTAATTATCTCAGTCATCACAGAAAAAAAGTGTTAACCCGTGCCAGTGGTCCCCGCCACAGAACACATGCAAAATATTTTTGCAGCTGACAGCATAGTAAACCCCAGGAGAGATGTGTTTGGGCGCCAGATAAGGCACACCCTCTGTTACAACAGAAACATTTCATTTCATCATAGTTCCCCTCTTCAGGCCTCTGGAGAAGGAGAAAATGGGACCCAGGACTCTGTTTGCATTACTGCCCGCTGCATAAACAAATTAAAATAGGAACATAAATTACAAAACCACAAATAAGACCGGACATCTTGAACTGTTCTGGTGAGATCAATGTGTTAATACAGTCCAAAGAACACCAGGTTATTTTACCATGAAGAATCAGAATATTTTGCAATGATTTTTTTTGTAAGTTTTCTTATAAAAAAATCTGTTTCCTTTATTCTTTTTTTTTCTTTAATATAGGGAGAACGCCCTCAGTATCCACACTGGTCTAGCCAATTACTAAGGGGTATGTCTATTAAGCCAAGCTAATAGTTAACCCGGGCTATCGGCACCTAGGTCCCATGTTGTTCAATGGGACCTAGGTTCAGATAGCCCGGGTGAACCGTTAGCCTAGCTTAGTAGACATACTCAAGTTTAAATAAGAGAATCAGAAATTGAAACTTATGATTATTTTTGAAGTCAGATAAGTTTCAATTTTTGATTCTCTCATTTAAAGTCTTGTGAAAAATTTATTGGTTAAAAAAACAGAGCTAAGGGAAGGTTTTTAAGACCTATGATTATAAGCAAGCATTCAGTTAGTAACCGGCTAGACCGATGTGGATACTAAGGTCTTTTCCTCCCTATATAAAAGAAGAAAGAACAAAAAAGAAAAAACTTACAAGATAATCATCACAAAAATATTTTATATAATTTGACTCTTCATGATAAAATAACCTGGTATTCTTGGACTGTACTAGTATATGGAAAAACACTGGGTTCCTTTCGAATTGATGGCATTTGAGTTAAATAAATTGCCAATGTGGCAGTATTATACAGGCTGGTCAATCATGCTGGAATTAGTCAAAGATGGTTCAGGCAGTCAGACGTGATTTGCGTCAACTCTTCTTGCACTTAAAAGTTTTACTTTGCCCATTGCATGCGAGCTGCAGCACATGCCATGTCACGTGCTGCATCGCGCACCAAAGGAGCACAAAAAGGAGCATGTCCTTTGTGCGCTCCTTCATGCGGCCTTCGAGGCTTCCAGAGTGCTTGCAGTCTCTGACCTATTTGCTGACTCTTCTTACCGTGAGCTTCGCCTTTGTTTCGGCAATAGCACTGGGCCCTGTTTGGATGCCTGCACACTCCATACCTATCATGTGGGGTCCCCGCTTCCCTGTTCTTTATCCCAAGGCCTTTTCTTCAGCATGAGCTCTGGTCTCCATTCTGCTTACCCCCAGTTCTTCTTTGGCCCCTGACTCAATGTCCTCCATTCCTGCTCTCCACACGTTCTCATTTGGATTACTCAATGTCTACTCTCTTAGAAATAAGTCTCATCTTGTATTTGACTTGCTCCAGCTTCGTCATCTGGACTTCTTCTGCCTGGTAGAGACATTGCTTTCTGACGCATGTTTAGTATGTCTCACTGATTCTTGCCCTCTGAACAATCACTACCTTTACCTTCACCACTCTAAGCGTCGTGGCGAAGCGTCTAAGCGTCGTGGCAAAGTATTGTATTCTTCCTCTTTTGATGTGACTCTTCTGGCCTCCCATGCTTCTCACTCCCTTGAGTTCCTTGTCATAAAGGCTCTTGCTCCTTCGGGTTTTCTACTGGTGCTGGTGCATCTGCCTCCCCCAGTTACTATGTCTGCCCTTCAGGAACTGTATAATGCAGTCTCTCCATATCTGCTCGACTCTTGTCCTCTGCTTATCCTTAGAGATTTCATTATACATGTTTCCTCTGCTCTTGATCCCATGGCTTCGGATGTCCATTCATTCCTACATAGGGTCCACAAAAAAACAGCACTAGCCACTCAACCGGGCAGGAGCAAAGAAAAGAAGCGGCAGATACACACCCAATAAACTTAAAAACTTTATTAAACCAAAGGGGTGGCCAAAACCCTACTCAACCGGGCAGGAGCAAAGAAAAGAAGCGGCAGATACACACCCAATAAACTTAAAAACTTTATTAAACCAAAGGGGTGGCCAAAAGGGGTTTTGGCCACCCCTTTGGTTTAATAAAGTTTTTAAGTTTATTGGGTGTGTATCTGCCGCTTCTTTTCTCCATTCATTCCTACATATTCACAGCCTGCAACAGCACATTCAGTCCCCACATTATTACAGGCCAGATGTTGGATCTTCTCCTTACCTCTTCCTCTGCCTGTGGGGATGCATGTTCCTCGTTCCGATCACTTCTTTGTTTCTGTCTCTGGAACTTTCTCTTCTTCTCTTCGCCCACCCGTACAGACCTTGCCTTGCTGGTGCCGGGCTCCACGGCACTTTACTCTGGATTCTTTTGTTTCTCACTGTCCACTTTTTCCTGATAACCTGGCCTCGCAATCTCTTGATTATCAGGTGGAACTGCTCAACTCTGTACTCTGTTCTGGCCTGTAGTCTGCAGCTTCCTTGCACCCCTCTTCCTCACTGTTGTGTTCCTCCAATCTCTGGTATCACTCTGGTCTTATTCTCCTTAATTGTCAATTGTGCTGCTCTGAGTGCCATTCAAAAAAACAAACTAACTATTACTCTACCGATACCGTTCTGAAGTAAATGGTGAAGAACTGAATTGTGGGACGTTTCAAATAAGTCATATTCCGGTTTTTCTTCCTTGTGCCTTCAGATTGGGCTTCTCACATATCTTAATAGATTTTTTAATTCACTACACGATTAGTAGATTTTACATTGGTGGCACTTATTTGTGGTGTTTCACCTCACTTTATTTAGCTCCGTGGTGGGCTCAATAATAAAACTTAAGCAAATGGAAGTTCAGCTTCAAGAGGCGATTTAAACCTCAAGGCTGCGCTTCCGACATTATCCCATACACGTCAGCATACGCGCCAGCTATTCACTTAATGCATATTTCTCTACTTTTGTTTGGGGGCTCTGAGTGCCATTGGCACAAGTCCTGTTCTCCCACATCACTCTCTGCTTATCGTTCTGCGTCTCTTCATTACAACTCAGTTATTGTTTCCACTAAGAGGTCCTGCTATTCATGGCTTATTCATTGGGATACTGACTCCTCCAGTCTGTACCATTTAGTGCGCTGGCTCACTGCTCCTCCTTCTGCTGCTGATTCTTCGTCTCCTCTCGGTTGCCAAGACTTTGCTGTTGCCTTCCGACAGAAGATCCTGGACATTCAATCCACCTTGCTCACCCCTGCTCCACCTACCCTCTCTCCTTCATCCTTTTCTTCTGTTTCTTCATCTGGCCTTTCCGCCTTCCAGGTTCCTACCTACTGCGAGCTCACTCGCTTCATTTCCCAGTCCTGTTCCACCATGGCTCCCTCTGCCCCTATGCCTTCATACCTTCTCACCCTTGCACTTCATTCTCACTGCCTCTTTTTTCACTGGTTCCTTCCCCTCCTGCTGGAAGCAGGCTACCATCCTTCCCATTCTTAAGCCAGGGAAGGTGTCACATTTCTTTGCTCCCTTTCCTTTCCAAGGTTGCTGAGCATGTAGTGGCAAAGCAATTGCAGACTTTTCTCCAACAAATCAATGCTCTCCACCCGGCCCAAACTAGCTTTCACCCCCTGCTCTCCACAGAACATTCTTTGGTGGCTATTTCTAATTTTCTTCACACTGCTCTTGATTCCCACTGTGAGGTTCTTCTTGTTTCTCTGGATCTCACTGTAGCTTTTGACCTAGTGAATCATTCTTGCCTTCTTTCTCAGCTCCACTCTCTCGGTGTATCTGGTTCTGCACTGCGCTGGTTCTGTTACTACCTCCATGGCCACATCTTTAGGGTTTCCTGGTCCTTCCAATATTCTGCCCTTCTACCTGTGCATTATGGTGTCCCTCAGGGTTCCGTCCTGGGCCCCATTCTTTTAAATATTTTTATGATTCCTCTGGCTCTTCTGATTGAATCCTTGGGTATCATCTTTTTCTGTTATTCTGATAACATTCAGCAGTTCGTCCATTAGCCCACTTGTTCCAGCTCTGCTATATACCAGATTTCTGCAAAACTTTCTCAAGTTTAAAGTTCAAGCCTTCCAAAATGGTAGCCATCTTGTTTTCATCCACTCTCCCTCCATCTCTTTCTGTGCTTCCCTCCATTAATGGTACTACTTACTATCTCTCTACAAGACACTGTTAAGATCCTTGACTTTCATTTTGACTCTTTCCCCTCCTTTTCATCTCATATTTCCTATACAGTTAAACAGTGTTTCTTCTTACTTCATCCCCCCTTGATTTCCCCTCCCTTTACCTGCTGCTACTCTCCCTCATGATCTCTCAGATTGATTAAGCTAATTTCCTTCTTTATGGCCTTCCTCATTGTCATATCTCCCACCTTCAATTGGTCCAGAATATGACCATAAAGCTACTTCATGGGGCCAGTCATTCCGATCATGTTACCCCTCTTCTCCTTTCTGAGCACTGGCTGCCGGTTTCTTTCCATATTTCATATAAGGTCCTCACTCTTAACTTCCATGCCTTCTACAATGGTAGCCCCTCTTTTCTGCCTATACTCCTCATGTCCCATGTTCCTTCCCACTCTCTTCATTCTGCCTTTCTCAACCTGATGGCGGTTCCTGGTCCTTGGATGGTCTGTTCCATGGCACCCCCCCCCCCCCCTGTACCTCCACTTTCTGAGTTGTTGCTCCAGTTCTTTGGAACTCCCTTCCTTTTCACGTGCATAGTCAATTTTCTTTCAGGTTTTTCCCTCTGTCACTTCCTGTTTGGTTATTCTCCCCCATGGCCTGCTTCTGATCTGTTTCTCGACTGCACCATCTGGATGCCCTTTTTGTCTATGTCCTGTCTTAGATGATGGTCTAGACTTTGTAACCTAAGCCTCCTGTTCCTCCCTCTGTCCTCATTCCCACTGTGATGTCCTCATTCTGTGTTTTGTTGTTTTTATTTTATTGTAAATTGCCAAGATATGGTTCACGATTGATTGTAAATCAATAAACTGTAAACTGTAGCACAAACACGCTGATAACATTGCAGCTGCTAAGATGACATTGCTTTTTCTGTTTTGGATAGTTATTAGGATTTTGTTTTTCTTTTCAGCATAAGCAAAATTTAATTTTGTTGTACTCAATAAAGGTACATTAATTTAGTAATTAAAAGTTAAAGATGTGTTACAAAATAAATCCACAGTTATTCTTTTTTTGTTTGATCCCAGCATGCGTAAGGAAGTGTTTAATGTTTTTTCTGGTTATTTTTATGGTATGTAAAAGCTGCATGGATGAACAGTGGCTTCACAATTTACGCTAAAGCTCACAGCAGGTTTACGGCATAGGAAGGCCAGGCACAAGCCTAGGGCCCAAAGCAGGAAAGCACTGTCAAATATGCTAATTCTGCTGCTCCTAACTGGAGTGTTCAGGCGTGCTGCCAGAATTTTGCCCTGGTAAATCAGCTGCCACCCAGAAAACAGAAGAGTTATGGTGGGCTAGAAGTGCTATCACCTGTGGAAGTCCGTCTATCCACCTGTGCACTGCCCTCCAGCCAGCAGGAGGTGCTGATGAGTAATTTCTTCTTAACTGCTGCCTCCTCGGCTCCTGACTTTCTTCTGCAGTCAGAACCATGCAGAGCCCCATATTCTTTCAAGACCTGTTGACCCCATGCAGTTATAGCTGCAGAAGAAAGTCACCAGAGAAGGAGAGAACAGCACTTAAGAAGTGCTGCTCATCAGGGGATCAGGCAGGGATGATTATGTTAGGAGAAATAGGGGAATGAAGAAGAAGATGTGATTATGTTGGGGAGTGGGTAGAGGAGGAAGTGATGTGATTATACGAGGGTAGATGAAGGGTGTATGAGCCCCAATGGGCTTGCTTTCTGAGGGGCCACCAGAGAGTTAATCTTGCTCTGCTAAGACTTATAAGTTTCAAACTTTGGTAATTTTAGCCCTTTATTTATCTGCAATCATATATTCAATACGTGTTCATGTATATTTCTATGTAGCATGGATATTAATTGATTTTTCAGATATGTTAATGGTAGGAGAAAGTGCAAAAGTGGTATTATCAGACTCAGTGGTGAAGGGGAGGAATATGTACAAACTGATGAAGATAAAGCAGAATTGCTTAACAAATATTTTGTTCTGTGTTCACAGATGAAGGGGCCAGATGAATTGACCCTTCTGCCAATTGTTTTTCCATTCTGCACAATAGTCTTTCATCTGGTTCTGTCCCTTCTTTTTGGAAAAAAGCTTTGGTCCACGCTATGCCCAAGCATAACACTCGCGATAAGTTACTTCCAGCAAGCTACAGGCCAGTTTCTAATTGTCCATTTCTATTAAAAGTCCTAGAAAAAATAATCTTTTCTTAACTCAGTGAACAACTCAAAAATCTGGTGTTCTACACCCTTGCCAATATGGCTTTCTCTCTGGTTACAGCAGCAAAACTATCTTGGCCTCACTTCTTACTGAAGTTCACCCGGGTAATATTTCCTTCCTTGTTTCTCTTGATCTCTCTTCCGCTTTTGATCTAGTAAATCACTCCATCCTTCTCTCCTGACCAGGGGCAGTGAATGCCTATTTGTTTGGATGGCCCTAAGCGCTACCCCAAGCTCCACTCTAACTCCAGCCCTCTCCCCCCTGTGAGCAGACAACCTGCTTCAAAGGCACAATCCCCTCCTCTTCTGCCCACAGGAATCCAACCTCCCCTGGGCAAACAGCAGGGGCCTTTGTAGGGTTGGGATCACCCTGGCAGGGAAATTTTGGTAGGACCAGGACCATGTGGCTCACCCTGTTCTGATGCCTTTGTTCCCTACTTCATGATATTGGCTTATGCGGTACAATCTTCGCCTACTTTCACTCTTTCCTTTCAGATTGCACGTTTGCAGTTACAGTTGTCAACATTATTGGCACCCTTGCATTTTAGGTATGTTGTGTACAATATCTTTAGAAATAATTGGAAATATTCATCATAATATTTTAATAGTATGTTCGAAGGTACACAACAAAAAAAAAGATGTCTGTGCAGCTTAGATGTGGTAATTTCTGAGAAAAAAACAAAATATGACCTGGTCAGGATTAATGACACTCTTCACTAATTATTTGGTTGCACAACCCTTGGCAGTGATGACAACCTCCAAATGTTTCTTGTAGCCATCTATACGTTTCGTATATCTATCTGCTGGTAGTTTCTCCCACTCTTCAAATGTGATTTGTTCCAGCTCATGAATGTTTCCAGGATTCCTTTTACCAATGTAAGATTTCAGCTCTTTCCAAAGGTTTGGATTGAAATCAGGGCTCATTGCTGGCCAGTTTAAACAGTCCATTTGTTCCTTTTTAATCATTCTTTTGTACTTCTGGATGTGTGTTTTGGGTCATTGTCCTGTTGGAGGACCAATGACCTTCGACCCAGGCCTATCTTTCTGACGCTAGGTTTGCACATTTTGCTCCAAAATACCTTGGTAGTCCTCTGACTTCATGATTCCTTTAATACGTTCCAGGTCTCCAGTTCATGAGGAAGCAAAACAGCCCCACAACATTATGGAATCTCCACCATATTTAACTGTAGGAAGGGTTGTTTCTCCTTATATTATAAGATTCATTTCTTCACCTGTAAATATATCGCTGGTCTGCATTGCCAAAGAGCTCAAGTTTGGTTTCATCTGTCCACAGAATATTTTTCCAGAAGGATTGTGATTTCTCAGGATGGGTTTGGGCAAAGATCAGGTGAGCCTTTTTATGCCTGTCTTTGAACAGTGGGGTCCTCCTTGGCCGTCACCCTTGAAGTCCTTCTTTAAGCATATGGTGTACGGTGTGAGTTGAAACCATCACTCCAGATTGCCTCAGGTCAGTCTTAAACTCTTTGGATGTTGTACCGTGGTGTTTTTCCAACAGTTCGCACTAACCTCAAAGAGTTCTTTGATTAATTTTCTTCTTACCACCATGTCCTAGGAGGTTCTTGACAGTTCCATGAGCAGAAAACTTCTTAATAAACTGTAGACACAGGAATCCCAAGGTCTTCGGAGATGGCCTTGTACCCATTTGAGATTTGATGTTTGGTGATAATGGTTTTTCTGATGGTTTCAGGCAGCTTTCTTGTCTTCAACATCGTCAAAATGGAACAGGGAGTGAGTATGGCCATTTTAAACATTAAAGCCATCATTCATTGGTTGATTCAAGTTATGTGAGTATTGACAGTTGATCACGGGTGTGTCTAATTTTACTGCAAATTGATTTGAATTGTTTATAAGGGTGTCAATAATCATGTTCTGGCAATGTTCCAGTTTTTATACTATTTCCTGTTTCCTTTTCTAATTGGTCTTGTGTTATTTGATTCTTTTATGTGTCAAATATGTGTGCATATATAGTCCAAAGCTATTTAACTGGCCACTTTTTTTAGGAGATATTGGACATTAAGGGATTGAACTGTAAGGGTGCCAATAATGTTGACTGGAACTGTACATTCAACTCCTCTACTTCTATTAGACATTCATCAACTTGGGATGATCCGAGGGCTCAGTCCTTGCGCCCCACTTTTTCAGCATTTTCTTTGACCCACTATCCCTTCTCATCCAGCACTTTGGAATATCAGTCTACTACTATGCTGATGATATTTTTCATTTTTCATATTCATCTAACTATCCCTGATCTTACACCTATTAATGACTGTCTTTGTACAATAGTTTTATAGTTAAGGACAGTCTTCTCAAACTTAATATTCCAAAAAAACCTCTGCAGTCCAGCTTTCTAGTACCTCCACAAAACCTTTTCTTTCTCTTCAGAAACATAATGTCCCCATTAAAGGAGATAGAGCAGCTTTTAAACTAGATAATAGGGGAAAGCCGACAGTCAACCAAGAGCAGATGGTTCGGAAGAATATATCCTTGAAGGATACTACCAAAAGCAGAGAGGTTCCAAAAAAGAGTAAAGTAGCCCAAATGCCCTCGAGTATGGAGCAGACAGAGCTTAAAGATCCCAAATTACCCATGTCTACCAATAGCCAAATTAATATAAATAAAATACAGTCTCTAAAATGCTTGTATGCAAATGCTAGAAGTCTAAAAAATAAGATGGGAGAGTTAGAATATATAGCACTAAATGAGAGGTTAGATGTGATTGGAATATCAGAGACATGGTGGAAGGAGGACAACCAGTGTGACACTGTGATACCTGGGTACAAACTATATCGTAATGATAGAGCTGATCAAATTGGTGGAGGGGTTGCGCTCTATGTTAGAGAGGGCATTGAGTCAGAAAGGATTAAAGTTTTGCAGGAAACAAAATTTGCTGTAGAATCTCTATGGATTGAAATTTCATGTAAAAAGGGGAAGGCGATGGCAGTGGGGGTGTACTATCGACCGCCTGGCCAGAATGAACAAATGGATGATGAAATGCTCAAAGAAATCAAGGAAGCTAACAAAAGTTACAGCGCGGTAATAATAATGGGCAATTTCAATTACCCCAGTATCGACTGGGTCAGTGTCACGGCAGTACATGCTAGGGAGATAAAGTTCCTAGATGACATAAATGACTGCTTCTTGGAGCAGCTGGTCCATGAACCGATGAGAGGGGAAGCCATATTAGACCTAGTCCTTAGTGGAACACCAGATCTAGTGCAAGAGATAAGGGTGTTGGGGCCACTTGGCAATAGTGATCATAGCATGATCGCCTTTGATTTAATTAGTGGAGGAGGGATAGTAAGGAAATCCACAGTACTACCTTTTAACTTTCGAAAGGGAGACTATGATAAAATGCAGAAAATAGTTAAGAAAAAACGAAAAGGAGCAGTTGCAAAGGTTAAAGACTTACATCAAGCTTGGGTGTTGTTGAAAAATACTATCTTGGAAGCCCAGACCAGCTGTATTCCACGCTTTAAGAAAAGTGGAAGGAAGTCCAAAAAACTGCCAGCATGGTTTAAAGGTGAGGTCAAAGAGGCTGTTGTTGCCAAGAAAGCATCTTTCAGGAAATGGAAAAAAGAGCCCAACGATGAAACCTGGAAACAACACAAGCACTGGCAGGTCAAATGCAAGGCATTGATAAAGATGGCAAAGAAAGAATTTGAGAAGAAGCTTGATGCGGAAGCAAAAACGTGAAATAAAGATTTTTTCAAGTACATTCGTAGCAAAAAACCTGTGAGAGAGTCAGTTGGACCATTAGATGATAGAGGAGTTAAAGGGGCACTAAGAGGCGACAAGGCGATAGAGGAGAGACTGAATGAATTCTTTGCTTGGGTCTTTACTGAGGAAGATGTAGGAATGTTACCCATGACTGAAGTGGTATTTAAAGGTTCGGAAGAATTGAAGGAAATATTGATACATCGGGAAGATGTATTACAACTATTAGATAAACTGAAGAGTAGCAAATCACCTGGGCTGGATGGTATACATCCAAGGGTGTTGAAAGAACTGAAATATGAGATTGCAGACCTGCTATTAGTAATCTGTGAACTATCATTAAAATCATCTCTAATACCTGAAGATTGGCGGATCGCCAATGTAACACCAATTCTTAAAAAGGGTTCGAGGGGTGATCTGGGAAACTACAGACCAGTGAGCCTCACGTCAGTACCGGGAAAAATGGTAGAAACCATCATAAAGAATAAAATTACTCAGCATGTACATAGTCATGACCTAATGGGAGACAGCCAACATGGCTTTAGACAAGGAAGATCTTGTCTTACTAATCTGTTATGTTTTTGTGAAAGTGTGAATAAACAGATAGACAAAGGTGAGTCGGTTGATATAGTGTATCTGGACTTTCAGAAAGCCTTTGACAAGGTCCCTCATCAGAGACTTTTGGCAAAACTAAAGAGTCATGGGATAGGAGACAGTGTACTACTGTGGATCAAGAACTGGTTAAAAGATAGAAAGCAGAGGGTTCGGCTAAATGGCCAATTTTCCAAATGGAGAAAAGTGAATAGTGGTATACCCCAGGGATCTGTGCTGGGTCCGCTGCTTTTGACATATTCATAAATGACCTGGAAAGTGGAATAACGAGTGAAGTTATCAAATTTGTAGATGACACAAAACTATTTAAAGTTGTTAAAACCCAAGAGGATTGTGGAAAATTGCAAGAGGATCTTGATAAATTGGAAGACTGGGCATCAAAATGGCAGATGAAATTTAATGTGGACAAGTGCAAAGTTATGCACCTAGGGAAGAACAACCCAAACTATGGTTACACAATGCAAGGTTCCACATTAGGAACCACCACCCAGGAAAAAGATTTAGGCGTCATTGTGGATAACATGTTAAAACCCTCGGCCCAGTGTGCAGCGGCAGCCAAGAGAGCAAATAGAATGCTAGGTATCATAAGGAAAGGAATGGCAAATAAAACAAAAGATATTATAATGCCTCTATACCGTTCCATGGTGAGACCGCACCTTGAATATTGTGTGCAATTCTGTTCACCGTATCTTAAAAAGGATATAGCGTTATTAGAAAAGGTTCAGAGAAGAGCCACAAATATGGTAAAGGGGATGGAAGGATACTCCTATGAAGAAAGGCTAAAAAGGTTAGGGCTCTTTAACCTGAAAAAGAGACGGCTGAGGGGAGATATGATAGAAGTCTATAAATTAATGAACGGAGTGGAACGGGTAAACGTAGATTGACTGTTTACGTTATCAGAATATAGGAAGACTAGGGGACATGCAATGAAGCTACAGGGTAAACTATTTAAGACTAATAAAAGAAAATATTTTTTCACTCAACATCTAATCAAACTCTGGAATTTGTTACCGGACGATGTAGTAAAGGCTGTTAGTGTAGCTGGGTTTAGAAAAGGTTTGGACAAGTTCCTGGAGGAAAGGTCCATAAACCATTATTAAGAAGGGACCCAGGATATCAGTGCTTGACCTAGTACAAGCATTGCAGAACCTGTGTCTTTTGGGGAAAGTGCTAGGTATGTATGACCTAGATTGGCCACTGTTGGAAACAGGATACTGGGCTTGATGGACCTTGGTCTGACCCAGTATGGCATATCTTATGTTCTTATTCTGGTTGAGACCTGTGTTCTGCTTCAGTCTGTCGTTAATAATTATCCTTAGTCAGGGTATGATGCCACAGGCCCTGAAGATGGCAGTTAATTATCTCTGTTGAAAAAACCTTTGTCGGATCCTCTGAAGTCTGAGAATTATCGAGCAGTCTTGACTTTGTCATTCTTGTCAAAGATTATAGGGGAGGAAGTTGTGTTCCAACTATCAGCTATGGTTGACGAAAGGGGTTGTCTTGATGATCACTAATCGGTCTTTCGCAGTTCCCATAGTATGAAGACAGCTTTGATGGCAGTGCATGAGGACTTCTTTTTGCATTTGGATAGGGGGGATGATGCGTTGCTTTTGTTACTGGATCTTTTGGCAACATTTGATACCTTGGACCATGGCATTTTGTTGCAGCGATTAGCGTTTGGAGTTAGTATACTGCCTGTTGATATTAAATGTATTTTTGCTGTATGCTATGATTATGTATATTGATGTGTGAACCACCCAGAAAATATTGATAGGCGGGTTATAAATGCCATTAAATAAATTCCTGTATACTGACACGACCCTAAAATGTTTATATCTAACAGACCCGTGCTTAATTGAAAGCTTCAGTGAACAAGACTTTCAACAATTTCCTGAACAGGTTACATTTGGTTCTCAATATTTCAGGCCAACAAAATCCATACACAAGGTCCTGCTATTGAAAATAAAACAGCTCATCTCACTAACAATTTTGCACATCTTAAGGCATCAGTAGAAAGCAAGGAACACAAAAAAACACCCTGAAAGATAATACTCCAAAAGCAGGGCCAGCCCAAGGGTTTCTGCTGCCCCAAACAGGAACCCCGGCTGCGCCGCCCCTCTCTTTGTGCTGCCCCCCACAGAGCCAAGGCGAGCAAAGCTGCCCCCTGCTGTCTTCACTGACAATTCCTCTTCTCATCTTGAGGGGGAGGGCTGTCGGCAGCACAGGCAGAACATAATTTAAAAGCAGCGGCTTTGTGCCACCACTTTGGTGCTCAGGCAGGCGATGCATTTTGGCACCCGTGCACACCCACATGGCGTACTGCACCTGCCCCCTCCGAAAGGGGAAGGGGATCAGAAGCAGCAGGCCATGCATGTGTGCGTTGGTGTGAAAATGTATGGCCTGCTGGGGTACCAAAGTGGTGGCGGAAAACTGCAGGGTCTGCCTCCTTAGGCAGCTGCCTAGCCCACCTTGTTGCCAGGGATCCAATAACCGATGTTCTACAAATTTGTCAAACCATATCTGAAGCGCCTGTTCAATGACTTTAAATAAAAATGGGAGGCAGGAAATAGGACGATAATTCGTGATATCTCAAGGTTGCCAGTGGTGGACTTACGAACCGACTTCACTGATACCTTGATACTGAAGGCGCTTCTCCCGACTGTAGAGAAGAGTTCACAACCGCACATAAAAACAGTAATATTGTTTAATTTGTATGTGAAAAATGTCTGAGTTGTTTTATGTATGTTTGCTATGTTTGATGGTTTTGGCCAGTGTTGTGAGGTATAAATATGTGTGTATTTTATAACAGGCATGCCTATTTGCAACTCCACCCTATCTCTGCCCAATTTCCACCCTTAGAAATGCCTATGCACATAGAGGGAAATTTAATAACAGTTTGTTTATGTTGGAAGGCCAAGTAGGTGCCTATTTTGAGTCTATTTCGTAAAGACAAATAGGTACACATATGTGTTTACAAAACAGTGTCCCAAAACGTGTAGAAATTGCAGCTATAAGGCAGCCCTGTATAGGGGCGGAACTAGGGTTTCTGGCACCCTTCTGCAACCATAGATTGGTACTCCCCTCTCTCATGACAATTAATGGTGACTACCCCCCCCCCCCCCCCCGCCAAACTCCTTTGTGAACTCTTCACATGGGGCTAATATTTTTCCTTCAAATCCGGCACTGTAAGAAATTGAGCAGTAAACATGTAGCATCATATGAACAGGCTGTGACAGTCCAGGGTTTGTACTAGTGTTTGGCAGTGGATTATCAAAGGCTGTTCGCACAATGCTAAATATTTACTGTTTGGTACTTATTTTTTATTCTGGCTCTAAATCTGGTAATGAAGCAAATAAGCTATGCCGCCTGGATGCAGGAAAGTGCATAGAAGAGCAGAAGGCTGAGCTCAGGTCGGAGGAGACGTAAAGTGTCTGTGGTCAGTGCTGAGGAGGAATTTATACCCATTTCTTGAGCAGATAATCCCTGCATCTTTTTCTGGGCTTTGCTGAAGTGAGTGAGGCCTGAAAAAAAAGCATGGGAAACGCGCTGGAAAATGTATGCGCAGGTGCTGGAATGCTATGTACTGCATAAGAGCAATTCTTCTGAGCATATAGCATTTCAGCAAATGCACACACTTGCCTTTTATATAGGATATAGGTGCTGCTAACAGACTCCTGTGCACATTTGTCTGGTTTGCTCTCCTGATTTAGCACACCCTGACATCATTTATCATTTACTGGACTTGATATACTGCCCTTAGTCACTAGCCAGCAGAGCAGGATACAATAAGATTAAAATTCTAAACATAAAAACAGAGAGAAACATATAAATAAAATGACGAAGACATTTCCTAATCAGGAAAGAAGAGGAACTCCATTTAAAACAGGAAAGTAAAGCATAAGGAACAGAGGAAAGGAGAACCTGAGTCTAACCTGAGGCTAGGACAAACCATCAATACAGTGTAACTATGAGCTGTCCATGCCAAATGCTTGGGTGAAAGGGTTTTAAACTTCAGGAAGGACCCTTCCAGGCGAATCTGTGAAGGGAAACAGTTCCAGAGTGAAGGGGCAGTAAAGAAAAAGGCCAAATTACGGGTAGACTCATACTTTGCACGATTAGGGAGGGGCAGAATCAGATGGTTATCTTGAAGGGACTATAAACACTGCAGCGGATATAAGGAATCATTAAAGAAGAAAGATAGTTTGGAGCCCGGTTGTTAAGGGCCTTATCAACAAGAGTAAGGATCTTAAAGTGCACACGCTGAGGAATAGGACACCAGGAATAGCAACAGGAGCCTGGATCCTTTCCCCCTCTATCTTGCTTTCTTATATTCTGTCCTTCTCTCTCTCAGAGAAGGGAGAGGGGATTTGGGTTCTTTGCCCTTCCCTTCTGCCTCTTTGTTTGAGGAAGACGAGGGAAAGGTGAGAGCAATGGACCTTCGGAGGAAGACATTATCTAGAGAGGAACTCGCCAGCAGGGCTCACCTCCTGTGCGTGCTTCACTCATGAGGAAGGGCTTTCAAGGGTGCCAGGAGTGGCACAGAAGTCATAGAGATCTTCCAGCCTGTTTTGGCATTGGGAGAGGTGCAGGCAATTTTCATCTGTTCTGGCTGAGAAAGATCTTAGATGGATGTTCTCTGCTCCCTGTGCAGTCTGACTGGTCTGGAATGGATTAAACAAAAGAAGTAATTCTTGAAAGCCTTGGATGGTCCCGGCCAGCTCACTGGCTGGTCTAGTGTCTGGAGTCCAGTGCACTTGTTAGTGCATGAAAGAGTGGGTTGTAAATGGTGAATCTAGCACTCCCAGCTCCAGCAGTGAAGGCCAGCCCGATGAAGCAGGGGCTGTACTAGTAGCTGGGGCAGTCAAGATGAGAGAGAGGCCGCATGACAGGGTCCTGAGACGAGCAATTCGGAGTCTCGACAAACCCAGGGCTGCAGAGCACTCTCTCAAACTTGGAAGATCAGGGTATTTTTCTTGTAGCTGTGGCAGGCCTTGCACTATAGAGCCAGTTAGTGGGTTGATAGGAGCTCTGACCTTGGCGGGACCTGCCACCATTTAGTCCAACTGTGTGGCCCATGATGCTCAGCGGTCCCGGCACAAAATTGAGTGGCTGAACAACTTGCTGCACTGAAAGTTCCTTCCTCTCTTCTCTATGCTTAGCTCAGTTGAAACTTAACCAGCCTTAGCAGCGTGCCACAAAAGAGGAGAGAGGTCCAGCATGTTGGGTGAGTGGAAGAAAATAGCTTTATTTTAAATGGTAGCCGCCACAGCTTTGGCGCCCTGCTGTGCTTACCGAGCTTACTGGGCTAGCATCAGTCCTGGTCCTGTACATTTACACTAGCTCAGGAGTGGGTATAAATGTATGTGGCTGCAATATGCATGCAAGCGAGTCTTGGAACCCAGCAGAGAGCTTGTAGTTTAAATTTAATAGTCACTCAGGGCCTAGCATCAGCAAAGTACTTTTAGTTTAAATTTAAAACACAGAAAAGAGCTTTCTGGTTAAATTTAGAACCCAGCAGAGAGCTTGTAGTTTAAATTTCATAATAAGTTAGAGCCTAGCAGCAGCAAAGAGCTATAATTTAAATCAAATCAGAATATAGCTTAGCACAAAAGGCAAAACAGGGTCAGTACTCTTTGAGCAACAAATAAAGTCTTCTAGAGACCTTTACAAAGAGGCCTTCTACCTAGGGGGCAAGAGACCTGTGAAACGTTTTCAATAGGTGTTAACACCAGGTGGCAGGTCAAAAGACCATTTTGAAAGACTCCTTCTATCCAAGCAAGGACTGCTAATCACCCAGGGAGTTGGTCACAGCTTACCTCAGCAGCACAGGCATAAATAGCTCAAACAAAGCTCTGTGATCCTCAGTCTTGAAGGATTAGAAAAGGGGACTGTTACTTCTGGAGAGAGAACTGCAATTGTGAGTATATACTTCTGGGAATTTTCTGAAAGGAATTCTTTGTATTAAAGCTAATTAATCTGTGAACCCACTATTTTTTGTTAAATCAGTCAGGGCCTAGTAGCAGCAGTTCAAGTTTAAATTTAAAACACAGAAGAGAACTTTCTGGTTAGATTTCATACCCAGCAGAGAGCTTGTAGTTTAAATGTAATAGTCACTCAGGGCCTAGCATCAGCAAAGTGCTTTTAGTTTAAATTTAAAACACAGAAGAGAGCTTTCTGGTTAAATTTAGAACCCAGCAGAGAGCTTGTAGTTTAAATTTCATAATAAGTTAGAGCCTAGCAGCAGCAAAGAGCTATAATTTAAATCAAATCAGAATATAGCTTACCTCAGCAGCACAAGACAGGGTACTGTGTAGCAGCCCTCTTTTAATAAGTGTTATTTCACTCCCTCCCTCCCCAACACCCACCCACCCCTGGGATAATCGTAGCTTTATAGGTACTTACACAGCTTAAAAGAGAGGAGGTGCTTTCAGGTGAAGCTCATTACCCAAATCAGTCATACACTAAGGATCTGAGATTAATTAAGCTTCAGGTGAACAAGGTATATTACACGTATTAGGTTCAGTTTTATTAGTATAAATATCCATAGCAACCCTTAGTAAGTAAAGAACTTAAAGATCTAAACACAAACTTAAAACTGAGATGCAGAGAGCAGTCCAGCAGCGAGATGGGGGCTTTCCAGTCTTTTGCATTGAGTGTCACATGTATGATTTTCTCCCAGATGGTGAGAGGTATTACGTGTGCACTAGGTGCAAGGAGCTCTTTGCTCTCAGGGAACGAGTCTGTTCTCTAGAGGCTAGAGTAGCAGACTTGGAAAACATAAGAAAGACAGAGAGGTACATAGACGAGACCTATAGGGATATAGTCCTGAAGTCCCACCTCCAGTCTGGCAGCATCCCTGTTGCCATGGAGGAGAGAGGTCACGTGACAGGAGAGCATCACCCTGGTGTGGCAGGAAGTGATCCTGTAGCTAGGACCTGTCCTCCAGGTGATGTAAAACCCTCTCGCACCGAGGAAGTTTCTCCGGGGCCATGTGCCCATTAGGGAAGGGTTAGGACAGCCGTTATAGTTGGTGATTCGATCATTAGGCATGTAGATAGCTGAGTGGCTGGTGGACGTGAGGATTGCCTGGTAACATGCCTGCCTGGTGCAAAGGTAGCGGACCTCACGCGCCACCTAGATAAGGTCTTAAATACTGCTGGGGAGGAGTCTGCTGTCTAGGTACATGTCGGTACAAATGACATAGGAAAATGTGGTAGGGAGGTTCTGGAGGCTAAATTTGGGCTTTTAGGTAGGAAGTTGAAATTCAGAACTTCCAGGGTAGCGTTCTCCGAAATGCTTCCTGTTCCACACGCAGGACCCAAAAGGCAGGCAGAGCTCCGGAGTCTCAATGCGTGGATGAGACAGTGGTGCAGAGATGAGGGTTTTGGATTTGTTAGGAACTGGGGAACATTCTGGGGAAAGGAGGGGCTCTTCCGAAGGGATGGGCTTCACCTTAACCGGGATGGAACCAGGCTGCTGGCATTAACCTTTAAAAAGGAGATAGAGCAGCTTTTAAACTAGATAATAGGGGTAAGCCGACAGTCGCCCCAGAGCGGATGGTTCGGAAGAATGTATCCTTGAAGGATGCTACCAAAAGCAGAGAGGTTCCAAAAAAGAGTAAAGTTGCCCAAATGCTCTCGAGTATGGAGCAGACAGTGCTTAAAGATCCCAAATTACCCATGTCTACCAATAGCCAAATTAATATGAATAAAATACAGTCTCTAAAATGCTTGTATGCAAATGCTAGAAGTCTAAAAATGAGATGGGAGAGTTAGAATATATAGCACTAAATGAAAGATTAGATATGATTGGAATATCAGAGACATGGTGGAAGGAAGACAACCAGTGGGACACTGTGATACCTGGTTACAAACTATATCATAATGATAGAGCTGATCAAATTGGTGGAGGGGCTGCGCTCTATGTTAGAGAGGGCATTGAGTCAGAAAGGATTAAAGTTTTGCAGGAAACAAAATTTGCTCTAGAATCTCTATGGATTGAATTTCCATGTAAAAAGGGGAAGGCGATGGCAGTGGGGGTGTACTATTGACCGCCTGGCCAGAATGACCAAATGGATGATGAAATGCTCAAAGAAATCAAGGAAGCTAACAAAAGTTACAGCGCAGTAATAATAATGGGTGATTTCAATTACCCCATTATCGACTGAAGTTTCATTTAATTATTTATTTATTTATTTATTCTTTTAAGTGAAACGAGTTTATTATAGGTAGATAGCCATAGGTCTATGGTTGTGTAGCTAACGGTAAGGTTTGTTTCTTACTATGTGGCATTTATGTTCCAGTAGTACAGTTCTACTTGTCTCGGACTATTACGTTGATTCACATTTTTTAATCACATATAAGTTATTTATAAGGTGTTTGTCTTATTGATTTCTAAATAGGTTCCCCTTCGCGTTGTGGTTGATGACACTATAGGTAGATTCATCAGTTTTCTTCTTCTCCTTTTTTGGTTCTCCTGTCTCCGCCCCTTTGAGCCTTCCGGATACATATTCAGAGCGCCTGCGCGGGCGTTTTTTGATGTTTCCTTACACTGTTTGCGAAGACGCAGATTGTTCCTTGCAGTCCAGCTCCAATGAGCATACTGGTTGACTATTTTTGGTTTTAGCTCACTATTGAAAAACAGAGAGAGGTCTTCAACAGCCCGCGGTATTCTTCATAGTGAGTCTAATGAAAATTGTTTGGAGTTCAATTCTGCTTAACGCATGTTTTGTTTTTTAATGGGACAAATGTGTCTGTAAAAGGTTTTTGGAATTCCCTCTCTTATATTAAAGATTTTATGCAGTCTGTTCTCCCGGCCTGTGAGGTGCCCGCACCGTCTTTTTGGTACAAAGCTATCCAAGCTAGTGGGAAGACTCATGTGATACAGCTCAATTTTATAAGCTTAGCTTCAATAAGTAAAATTGTTTTATTAGTTTTAGCTTTTTATTGATAAATGGAGTGTTTTTTTCAGCAGCCTGCGGCATCCTGCACAGTGAGTTTAATGAAAGGCAGTTTAGAGTCCGATTCTGCCTAACGCATGGTTGGTTCACTCTTTCATTTTTTATTTCCATATTGAACATATGTGTAAGAAAAAGCATCCCGGAATTCCCTTTCTTATATATATATAAAAAGTTTCATTTGGTCTGTCTTCCAGTCCTGTGTGGTGCTCACGCCGTTATCCAAGTTGATTGCTCCTGTTCATTGTAATGACCTGACTCTTGTTCATTGTCGGATTCTGTTTCGTTTTATGTAAACCGCGCTGATCGTAAATAGTGCGGTATATAAGAAATGTAAAATAAATAAATACAAGGCCATTCAAGTCAGTGAGAAAAACCCTGTGCTATGAATCAACTCAATAAGGCTATGTTCTTCCTGTCAAATTGGTGTTCCGTTTACACTTGGATGTAAAGTTAATAGTCGGATACAACACGCACGGATTTTTGTTTAAACCCTTCCAATACACGGCGGTTCACAGATAAGGACTACTATTTGTTCACTATATGTTCCTGCCTTCTTTTTCACCAGACGCTCCTGCCTTCCTCCCCCAGGTTTTTGGACCTCTTTGATCTGCTTTTTTATTGTTTCATTACTGTTTTTTAGTTACTTTTTTATTGCTTTTATATGGTTATTTTAATTATTTATGAAAGCATATGTACATAGTTATTTATATGGTTTTTAGTGTGTTATATGATTATGGTGTGTTTCGTATCAATTTTACTTTCAGCTGGATCCTTGCAATAATAGAGACAAAGATGAAATAGTTCTTTCAGTTTATGCAGAGGTATTTATTAATTTTTAGTTGTTTGTCACGCTCCCAAGCTCTTCCATCTTATGTTCTGATAAAAATGTATAATAGGGCCTTTTTTAATGTTTTGAAATGTACATTATTTTTATGGTTTTAGTTTAATTATTATTTTTACCCACACTTCTTGTTATTATTGACATTATATGGTCTTTAAGTTTTTATTTATATGTTATTATACATTTACATTTTTAAGCCTTCAATTTCATGTTTATCATATCATCTGTTCTTTTCTGTATCTAATAACTTTTATTTTTTTATTGCTAAACGATTTATGTGTTTGTGTTTTTAGCCTGTATCTGCCTGATCAACCCTGACGAAGTGACCGAAACACGGCCTGTGTCGGGTTGGCAGTAGGAATTTATTTATAAATAAAGTCTGTTTTATAATCACGTTCTGTACTGGGTCTGTTGCTTCACGTGATTATTTGCCTTTTCGTGGTGGTCCCATTATCGACTGGGTCAGTGTCATGGCAGGACATGCTAGGGAGATAAAGTTCCTACATGAAATAAATGACTGCTTCTTGGAGCAGCTGGTTCATGAACCGACCAGAGGGAAAGCCATATTAGACCCAGTCCTTAGTGGAACACCAGATCTAGTGCAATAGATAAGGTTGTTGGGGCCACTTGGCAATAGTGATCATAGCATGATCGTCTTTGATTTAATTAGTGGAGGAGGGATAGTAAGGAAATCCACAGTACTATCTTTTCACTTTCAAAAGGGAGACTATGATAAAATTAGGAAAATAGTTAAGAAAAAACTAAAAGGAGCAGTTGCAAAGGTTAAAGACTTACATCAAGCTTGGGTGTTGTTGAAAAATACTATCTTGGAAGTCCAGACCAGCTTATTCCATGCTTTAAGAAAAGTGGAAGGAAGTCCAAGAAACTGCCAGCATGGTTTAAAGGTGAGGTCAGAGAGGCTGTTGTTGCCAAAAAAGCATCTTTCAGGAAATGGAAAAAAGAGCCATACGACGAAACCTGGAAACAGCACAAGCACTGGCTAGTCAAATGCAAGGCATTGATAAGGCAGGCAAAGGGAGAATTTGAGAAGAAGCTTGCTGCGGAAGCAAAAACACGAAATAAAGACCCAGTACAAGCATTGTGGAACCTGTGTCTTTTGGGGAAACTGCTAGGTACATATGACCTAGATTGTCCACTGTTGGAAACAGAATACTGGGCTTGATGGACCTTGGGCTGACCCAGTATGGTATATCTTATGTTCTTTTATAACCTGCATGTGTTCTTCATGACTCTGGCCAAACTATGTCCCCGAACATGCCTACACTTGGGTTGCATAAAGTACAAGATGCCTTCTTGTCACTGAACATACTTTTACATATAGGGTAGTTTCATAAAAAGCTTTTTATGTGCGTACCTCAGTGTTTACACTCAAAAAAAGCCTTTACTAAATTACCCTTCTCCACGGAGAGTGCAAGCAGTGCTTTTTTCTAGCAAAAAAAAGAAGTGGGTACTCACATCCTTAAGAAGGAGGGTGGCATGTGAATATAAGATTTCTCCATAGTGGGTCAGACCAATGGTCCTTCAAGCTCAGTATCCTGTTTCCAACAGTAGCCAATCTAGGTTACAAGTACTGTAGCTGGCAGGATCCCAAAAGGAAGAGGGATCCTTTGCTACTTATCCCAGCAATAAGCAGTGGATTGCTCCAGTCCACTTTAAGAATGGTTTAAGAACTTTTCCTCCAGGAACCTTTGCAAATCTTTTTTAAACCCAGCAACATTAACTACTACAACTACTACTAGTACTACTACTACTACTGAGCATTTGTATAGCGCTTCAAGATGTACACAGCGCTGCACAGATATGTAAGAGACAGTCTCTGCATCAGAGCTTACAATCTAGTCAAGACAGACAACACAAGGGAAACACAAGGAGATCAGGTGAGTCAAGATCCGAAAGCGGCAGCGAAGAGGTGAGTTTTCAGCCTGGATTTGAAAAGAGTCAGAGAAGGTGCCTGACGTACAGACTCAGATAGTTTGTTCCTGGCGTAAGGTGTAGCAAGGTGAAAGGAGTGAAGTCTGGAGTTAGCAAGAGAAGAGAAGTCACAGATAGGAGCAATTTGCCAGAAGAGCAGAGTTCCCGTAGAGGGGTGTAGGGAAAGATAAGAGAGGAAAGGTAGTGAAGAGCTGCAGAGTGAATGCACTTAAAAGTCAGCAAGAGAAGTTTGAACTGGATGCGAAAAAGGATTTGGAGCCAATGAAGTGACTTGAGAAGAAATGTAATATGAGCATGACAAGGCTGGCGGAAGATTTGCCATGCAGCAGAGTGTTGAACATATTGAAGGGGAGAGAGATGATTCAAAGGGAAATCAGCAAGGAGTAGGTTACAATAATCAAGACGGGTGGTGATTAAGGAGTGGATGAGTGTCTTAGTAGTGTGTTCAGAAAAGAATGGGTGGATTTTGTTGATGTTATAGAGAAAGAAACAGCAGATCTTAACAATCAGACGGATGTCTGTGAAGGAGAAAGAGGAGTCAAAGACAACACCAAGGTTATGAGCTGAGGAAACAGGGAGGAGTAGAGCGTTATCCACAGAGACTGAGAAAGGAGGAGGAGAAGAGGAGGTTTTAGGGGGATAAATAAGAAGCTCAGTTTTGCCATGTTCAATTTCAAGTGGCGGTGAGACATCCAAGCAGCAATGTCAGAAAGGCAGGCAGAGATCTGGGTCTGGATTACTAGAGAGATTTCAGATGTAGAGAGATAGATCTGGGAGTCATCAGCATAAAGAAAATACTGAAAGCCATGGGAAGAGATGAGTATACCAAGGGACTGGGTATATAGAGAGAAAAGGAGTGGACCCAAGACAGATCCTTGGGGCACATCAACTGAGAGTGGGCTAGCAGCAGAGGAGGGTTCACCAGAACAAACACGGAAAGAGTGATGGGAGAAATAAGAGGAGAACCAGGATAGTACAGAGCCCTTAAAACCAAGCGAGGACAGGGTATCAAGGAGAAGGTTGTGGTCTACAGTGTCAAAAGCAGCAGAGATGTCAAGAAGGATGAGGACAGAGTAAAGGTCCTTGGATTTTGCTAGGAACAAGTCACTGGAGACTTTGGGAAGGGCCATTTCAGTAGAGTGTAAAGGACGAAAGCCAGATTGTAAAGAACCCAGGAGGGCATGAGAGGAGAAAAAGTCAAGGTAACAGTGATGAACCGCACATTCAAGTAGTTTAGAAACGAAGGGGAGGAGGGAGATGGGTCGATTACCATATCCTCTGGCAACAAATTCTAGAACTAAATTATACATAGAGTGAAAAAAATATTTTCTCTGATTTGTCTTAAATACACTACTTTGTAGCTTTGTTGTTTGTTCCCTAGTTCTTATAGTGTTTGAAGGAATAAACACCAATTCATGTTTATACATTCTGTTCTGCTCAATTTTTTATAGAACTCTATCATATCTCCCCTCAGCTGTCTCGTTTCCAGGCTGAAGAGTCCTACGCTTTTAAGCCTTTCCTCATAAGTGTACCCTTTCATCCCCTTTATCATTTTGGTTTCCCTTCTCTGTACTTTTTCAATTCCATTAAATCTTTTTTTAAATGTGTCAATCAGGACTGCACACAATATCCGAGATGCGGGGTCACACTATGATGCAATACAGAGACATTATGAGATCCTTTGTTTTATTCTCCATTTCTTTCCTTCTAATTCCTAGCAGAGGATTTCAATGTATTATCCACAATGACACCTAGATCCTTTTCCTGAGTGGTGGATTCTAATGTGGAACCTTGAATCATATAGCTATAGTTTGGGTTGTTCGTCCATAAGTGCATAACTTCTCACGTGTCCACATTAAGGGGCATGTTTACTAAAGAGCATTAGCCGCTTAACGCAGCAGAATGTGCATGCTATCTGCACGCAGTAGCAGCTAATGAGGGGGCAACTGCAGATAATCCAGCAACTTCCTGCATTATTTGCAGAAAGCACATTATCTGCAGGAACAGGAGGGATTAGGGTGGAGAGTGAGAGTGTCTGCAATGTGCAGCTACCACAAGCCTCAACAGGAGCATAGTAATGTAATGTAGTTGTAATGTAAACCGCTGCTGATCCTTGGAAGCAGCGGTATATAAAAATTGTGCAAATAAATAAAATAAATAAAATAACCGTCAGATTTGCAGATGGCATGGGTATAGCTAACACTACCTCAATGGATGGCATTAGCTGCATTCATGATGCTGCCTGGACACGTTCTCTGTACTTCTGGTGCATTATCTACTGGGTAATGCCATGCATGCCCCAACAGACAAGGCATGGCTTCTGCAGCTTATGTATGGCTATTTGCACTTTTATGGCACATTAGCTGCAAAACTCTAATGCAGTTTAGTAAACATGCCCTGAAATTTCATCTACAAAAGTGGCAAAAGCATAGGGACACCCCCAACAAGAAAAACAAGCTAAAGAAAGAGCGGGCGTATAATTATTAGAGAAAAAGTCCTTTATTATGCCCGACATGGCTGTGTTTTGGTAACAATACCTGCATCAGGGGTAATTACATCAAAACATAACTTAGTCTCAAAAAAGACCACCAGCATGGCTACAATTACATCAACATGCTTATATCCAAATTGCAAAAATTTCATCTGCCATTTGGATGTCCAGTCTCCCAGTTTCTCAAAGTCCTCTTGCAATTTTTCACAATCACCTTCTGAATTAACAACTTTGAATAATTGAAAGCAAGCTCTGCTACGAGGGGACATAGGATGAAGGTGAAGAGATAGACTCAGGAGTAATATGTGGAAATATTTCCTTATGGAAAGAGTCGCAGATGCGTGGAATGTCTCCCAGTGGAGGTGGCAGAGACAAGGACAGTGAATTCAAAATAGCATGGGACAAACACAGAAGACCTCTAAAGGAAAAGAGGGGATTTTAGTATTTGACATGGAAGGGCAGACTAGAAAGGCCAGGTGGTCTTTTTCTGCCATCATGTTTCTGTTTTGTGTCATTTGCAAATCTGATCTATTTACCATTAACCGAGGTATCCGGATGCCCGACCCGGGCCGCAGCCCCCCTTCCACCCACCCCCCCCATCAACCCGCAGAACCTCCCCACCCCCGACAAAGCACACAGACTTCAGGTATTGGTGCAAACTATGCTTGGTCACAGCTTTAATTATTAACGGTAAAACACCGGCCCAACATGGGCCAACTCAATAATCAGAACAATACAGAATACCACACCCCCCCCCCCACCCGTCCTCCGGTTGGTGTCCCCCCACCAGCCATAGTAGCAAAGTGGGAGCACCATCCAACCCCCCCCCCCCCCCGCATACCCCTTGGCGCCCGCCTCGCCGTATTAGCAAAGGCTGGCTGAAGGGGTTGCCTATATCCGGGTTGAGACCCCAGCCGGGACGTCTCCCCCCAACCTGAAGAGCCGAGCCGCTCAACTGGGAAGCGGCATAAAGCTGACATGAGCCACCGGGTCGACGAGCACCAGCTCGCCACCCCGCTCACCTTCCCTGCACACGCCCCCCCCCCCCACCCCATCCTGCACCCGACACACGCCCCCCCCCACCCCTGCTAAAGGAAGGGAGGGAGGGCGGGAACCTTCTCGCAGGCCCGAGCAAGGAGGAAGAGGGAGATCGCCAGTGGGCGATCCCTCCTTGCTCGCACAGGCCACGCCCCATGACCGCCTATGCAGACCAATCCGCAGACGCCACGGGGAGGATGTGAGGGGCCCGCAGGCACGCAAGCCTGCCCGTGCCCCCCCCCCCCCGGCCCACAGCCGAGCAGAGGGCTGCCACGTGGTCGGGCCCCGGGAACCCGGTTACCCGGCCAGCCGCGGGACCGGGGCCCGTCGGCTCAGCCATCATAACCGGATGCCCGACCCGGGCCGCAGCCCCCCTTCCACCCACCCCCCCCCTCAACCCGCAGAACCTCCCCACCCCCGACAAAGCACACAGACTTCAGGTATTGGTGCAAACTATGCTTGGTCGCAGCTTTAATTATTAACGGTAAAACACCGGCCCAACATGGGCCAACTCAATAATCAGAACAATACAGAATACCACCCCCCCCCCACCCGTCCTCCGGATGGTGTCCCCCCACCAGCCATAGTAGCAAAGTGGGAGCACCATCCAACCCCCCCCCCGCATACCCCTTGGCGCCCGCCTCGCCATATTACCAAAGGCTGGCTGAAGGGGTTGCCTATATCCGGGTTGAGACCCCAGCCGGGACGTCTCCCCCCAACCTGAAGAGCCGAGCCGCTCAACTGGGAAGCGGCATAAAGCTGACATGAGCCACCGGGTTGACGAGCACCAGCTCGCCACCCCGCCACCAGCGCTAGGTAGCTCGCTATCCTAGCGCCGCCCCCCCCCCCCCACCGAAAGCTGCGACCAGCACCAATACTCCAAGGCCTCCTGCCAGTCATTCAGAAGTAAATCCTGCCCCACCGGGGCAAGGTGGACCCCATCAAGCCGATACAGGCCAGCACAAGCGACGTCCGCCCAAGGGTGGCGAACCTGGAACCCACCCGTCTGCTCTACCCAGCGCCCAATCTGATGGTTGATCTTGCACAGACCCCTTGACCAGCGCCGCTGGGTCCGGCAAGCCGGGCGGGGTATAATGTCCGACCAGAGGATGGCCACTCCAGGGAGGACCACGCGCAACTGGGAAATGTCACTCTGAATCGTCATGATGAGGTGCCAGCAGGGCCAACAGGCAACGTCATTGCCCCCCAGGTGAAGCAGCAGCCCGACCGGCCGCCGCCGCCGTCCCATCTCCGTACGAACACAGTCCAGGAGCTGTCCCCAATGCATGCCGCGGCGACCCAGCCAGCACAGACGCACTCCCTTCACAGCGAGGCCAAGGTGGGTACCCAACGGCCGAACCGCCGCTCGACGCTCAGCCCAGTAGACAAAGGAGTGTCCGATGACCCACCATTCACCAGCCGACACGCCATCTGAAAGCAGAAAAGAGTGGACTACCACCAGCCCGCCACTCTGCAAAAGGAAGACAAAAGGTTAGTACCCCCCGACCCCCCCCCCCCACCCCCACAGCACGACTCCAGCGAGCCGCCCGCCAAGCACATCAACACCATGGCACTCAGTCAGGGGCCGATGGGCGAACGTACCCTGCATAGGCCCCCGAACGCCATCGGCCAATGCGCTGAATCACCCATGAGTCCAAACCAGCAGCCGCCGTACTAGTAGCCGCTCCTATCCGGAACGAGTGCGAAGCATAACTACGCTCGGGGTAACCCAAAGTGCGCAGAACAAGGCGTAACACAGCCGTGAACTGAAACTGGGTCACCGGCCGGCCATCCGCATGGACGAAGAACTGGCCACCAGCCCCCGGACGCTGGCTCACGTACGCGCACAAAGCACGAACGGGACAAGACAAGAGGGGGAAATGGCACACAGCAGGACCCAGCCCCCTAGTCCGGACTGATCCGTCTTGGACCGCAACAGGAAGATCCGGACACGCGCTGGATCGACCCGGACGTGCCCCGCGTCAAGCCCCCCAAAAGCCCCCCGCCTCGCCGACCGAGGAACCAGCTCAGACACCCGAAAGGTGCCGAAAAAGGCCGTTGTAAACAGCGCCTGGAACAACACTGCTTCGAAGCTCGAAGACGCCACCCGCGGTAACAGCGCACAGATCCGCAACAAAAGCTCGTGGGATACCGGCAACTGCCAATCCCACGACCGCGGCATCCCACGGGCCCAACCAGCGAGCAGCCGCCCGACTAAAAAGGAGACACGGGGGTTCCCCCAACCCGCAGCCTTGCAAAAGAAAGAGAAGCCCGCCAACGCACCAGTGACTGCCGACCGAGCCCACCCCTCCTTCCTCGCCCATAACATGAAGCGGCCAACTAAACCATCTGAAACCGCCCCCCCCGGACCAACCGTACGTTCTCAGAAACTCACTCACCTGAGAGTAGCCCCGTCAATAAGACACCCAGGTACTGCGCGCCACCGACGCCGCAAGCAGCGCCATTAGGTCAGGGTCCCAATCTTCCAGAGATGCTCCGGAACCCGAGAAGGCAACTCGTCTGCCCCCAGAGCCAACCACCGAAACTGCACCCACTGAAAACGGGATAAAGCGTCAGCAATGGCATTCTGAGAGCCCGGCACATGCCGAGCCCGGGTGGTGACATTTAGGCGCAAGCAGGCTAGCACAAAGACCCTCATCAAAGACGCCACCCTGGGGCATCGAGGAGCATGTCGATTAATGACCTTGACGACCGCAGCATTATCACACCAGAAGACCACCCGCCGATCCCGCAAACGATCCGGCCATACCCAGAGGGCCACAACGATGGGGAAGAGTTCCAGGAAAGTAATATTCCGGACCAAACCGGAGCTCACCCAGGCCGCAGGCCAAGGCTCAGCACACCAGGGACCATGACAAAAGGCCCCAAAACCAGAACCGCCCGCCGCGTCGGTGAACAACTGAAGGTCAAGATTAGAGAGCTCCGGCAACTGAAGGACAGAGCACCCGTCAAAGCCAGCCAGAAAAGCGTCCCATACCCGCAGATCCTCCCGCATCCCCGCGGAGACCCGGATCCGATGGTGAGGCAGCTGCAGCCCAGCCATGGCCAAGGATAAACGCCTCGTGAAGGGGCGCCCCATGGGAAGGACTCGGCAAGCAAAGTTGAGGTGACCAACCAGCAACTGGAGGACGCGGAGGGAGGCCTTCGAGGCAGAGCCAACGGAGGCCACCAACTCCTGAAGACGGCGAACCTTCGGCGGCGGCAAACGAACCACCATGGCAGCCGTGTCAATCTCAATGCCAAGGAAGGTGAGGCAAGTGCCCGGGCCGACCGTTTTATCACCAGCGATGGGAACGCCGAAGGCGGCAGCTACGCGTTGAAAGGTGCTCAAGAGGGCGGAACAGGTGGGGGCCCGCTCAGGCCCGACAAACAGAAAATCATCGAGGTAGTGGACAATACCTGAGGCTCCCGACTGCCGTTCAACCACCCAATGCAAGAAGGTACTGAAAGCCTCGAAATACGCACAAGAAATAGCACAGTCCATGGGCATGCACATGTCGAAGTAGTACCGTGCCTCGAAGCAAAACCCGAGCAAAGGGAAGGCCGAGTGATGCACCGGCAACAGGCAGAAAGCTGATTCAATGTCAACCTTGGCCAGGAGGGCGCCGTGCCCGCACTGCCGAACCAGTGCGACGGCAGCATCGAAAGAGGAGTAGTGCACCGTGCAGAGCTCGCGGGGTATAAGGTCATTTACCGAAGCGCCCGGCGGGCAAGAGAGGTTGTGTATCAACCGAAACTTGCCCGGCTCCTTTTTGGGAACCACCCCCAACGGCGAGACCGTGAACGGGGAAAAGGGGGGTTCCAGGAACGGACCCGCAATACGGCCAAGCGCACACTCTTCCGAGAGCTTCTGCCGCATGAACTCCCGGTGCAGCTGGACGGAGGCGGCATTGCGGGCTCCCCCACGCCCAGACGCACCCAGAACGGGGATGCGGAAACCCCGGGAAAACCCCCCAAGAAGCAAACCGGCCGCCCTGCCCCGACGGGATCGCCCGTATAAGAGCAGCCATGGACGCATAGCCTCAACCCGTACCGGGGTCCAGGCCGAGACCGCCGCAGCCTCACTTACCCCCCACGGGCCCTTTGCGTGTGCACTTAGCGGCCGGGTGCGCACCCCCACACAAGGAGCAAGCGTGCTTGAACTTGCAGTCAGGAAAGGGGCAGGACGCCTTATTGAAGCGCCAGCAAACGTCCCCCCCGACGGCGCCCCCCTTCTGCTGCAGCACGAAAGGAGCGCCCACCAGCCCCCAACGGGGATGGCCCAGCCTTGGCGACCGTCGAGCCAGACCCCCCAACCCGACCCCTTACGGACATCTGGGTCAGCCACAGATTGATGTCCTTCGTTCCCCACTGCAACTGACAGTTCTCTTCCATCTGGTCACGAAACTCCTCATCGTAATTCAACCAGGCCCACCCCTCATGGGCCTGGGACGCCGCCAATATATTATCAGCATGGGCCAGCAAGGCCCCGTACTGCTCCGGGAAGTAGTGCCCCCAAACACTCGCCAAATGCAGGAAAGCGTGGGTCCAGTTGAGGGTGTTGCGAGAAACCTTACGCACCCTGCCCGCTTTCTCGTCTTCCTTGCGCTTCCGCCGGCTCTCCCCGGAGCGCTTCCGACCATCGAGCAAACGGAAGATGTCGATATATTTGCGGCGCTTAATCCGCCGGCGCAACTTCCGCGGCACGGACTCCCACAGTTCGGAACAACGTATAACGGGGGCGCCACCAGACGCCCCACCATCTGCCGCTCCCGGAACTGAGCTGCGTGAAGAGGCCGAAGAAGACGACGAGGAGGAAGAGGAAGAGGAAGAGGACGCTCGCCGGCAGCGGCGCGCCCGCTTGCGCTTCCCTTTGGCTTTGCCCACCCCGGCGGAGCCCGAAGCAAAGTCCCCCCCCCCCACTACCTCGGCCCCTCCAGTATACTCACCAGGCGTCCCAGAAGAGGCAGCAAGAGTACCCTCGGAGGACCCACCGGGCGCCGGAGGACCCAGCTCAGCCGTGGAGACCACAGGACCCGCACCGGCCAGCCTGTCCGCAGAAGCCATGGAGATGGACGGTGTCGAAGTCGTCGGGACCTGCGGAGGAAAGGGAGAAAAACAAGCAGCAGAGACCCCAGGGGTACCGGGAGCCACCGGCGGGCCGACCCCCCACAAACGAGCCGAAGGCCCCAACCCACCAGCCTCCCAGGTCGCCACTCCCGCAGCTGCACCACGCCCGTCGCCAAACCAGCCCCCCCCAACCCCCACCCCACGGCCCTACACCCCCCCACGGGATCGCTCCATAAGCCCAGGAGGCCGCAGGGGCGAAGAAGCCGTGAGGCGGAAGGGGAACCAAGGGATTGGGGGTAGGACCCCTCTCCCCAGAGGGAGAGGAGGCGAGCGGAGGGTAGCCAGCGCCCACCTCCCAGGGGCGGTTGGGAATCGGGGCCCCTGATGACCCAGGCCCGCCAACGCCCAGACTATCTGTACCTTCGGGCCCTACTAGCACGGCCGGTGAGGGAACCCCACCGGATGCACCCCCAGGAGGGACCAACTCATCCTGGGAGGCACACTCGAGCACGCTGACGGGCGCAGGGCCCTCGCCCGCTCTGCCGCGGCCCCGAGTCACGCCCACCCGGCTGCGCCCTCGCCCTTGCCGGACCCCGGAGAGGGCCCTGGCCGTCGAGGGCGGAGAACACGGGGCCCGACCACGGCCCGTGGGCCGCGCCACATCGTGCCCCCTAGCAGCGCCACGCGCCCCTTGGGCCGCCCCTCGCGACCCCTTGGCCGCCCCCCGCGATGGGACCCTCCGGGCCATGAGCAAGGGGTACACCAAACAAGAAGTAGCCCACCCCCACGGGGCACGTAGCCAAAGAGCAGCTCAGGACCCACTGACTGCTGCAGCCGCAGCAGCCTCGTGTTGTTGTTTTTTTTTTGTTTTTTTTTTTAAGAAGCACCCGGCGCCCCCAGAAAGCAGCAGGGACAAAGGGTGACCCAGCAAAAGGAGACCCAGCACCCCGCTAGAGGAGTCGGCCGCCGAGGAACACAGGGAAAGCCCCCCCCCCCACCCACGTGCTAAGCGGCAAGCACACACAAGGTGCGCCGCGAGAAAAATTAAAAGGGGAAGACGACCGGGCAGCCTCGTGGGGCGAACCCAGCCAAACCAGCGCTCGGGGGCAGAGGGGGAAGACCAAAACCCGCCCCAGAAGAACAAGGCCCCAAAGCCAAGGCCCAACTCACCAGCTCTCCTCCGCGGCGCAACCTTCTCGCAGGCCTGAGCAAGGAGGAAGAGGGAGATCGCCAGCGGGCGATCCCTCCTTGCTCGCACAGGCCACGCCCCATGACCGCCTATGCGGACCAATCCGCAGACGCCACGGGGAGGACGTGAGGGGCCCGCAAGCACGCAAGCCTGCCCGTGCCCCCCCTCCCCGGCCCACAGCCGAGCAGAGGGCTGCCACGTGGTCGGGCACCGGGAACCCGGTTACCCGGCCAGCCGCGGGACCGGGGCCCGTCGGCTCAGCCATCATTCCAGGTCATTTATAAATATGTTGAAAAGTAGTGGGCCCAGCACAGATCCCTAGGGGCTCCACTATTTACCTTTCTCCATTGAGAAAATTGACCATTTAGCCCTACTCTCTGTTTTCTCTTTTAATCAATTCCCAGTCCACAACGAAAACACGGCCTTCTATCCCATGACTTTTTAATTTCTTTCATAGGGACCTTGTCAAAGGCTGCCTGAAAATCCAGATACACTATATTCACTGGCTCACCTTTATAAATCCATTTATTCACACCTTTAAAAATATATAGCAGATTGGTGAGGCAAGACTTCCCTTTGCTAAACGCATGTTGGCTTTGCTTCATTAAACCACGATAACCTATTTGTTCAGTCATTTTATTCTTTATAATGGTTCTACCATTTTGCATGGCAGTAACATCCGGCTAACCCATGGAACCCTTTTTAAAAACTGGTGTTACGTTGGCTACCCTCAAATCTTCAAGTATTATAGACTATTTTAATGACAAATTAGTAAACGTATGTCTGCAATTTCATTTTAGAGTTCTTTTAGCAACCTGGGATATAAACTCTCCAGTCCAGGTTTGTTACTCTTAGTTTGTCAAATTGCCCTATTACATCTTCTAAGATCATCAAAATTTGTTTCAGTTCGTCTGATTCATTACCTTTAAATATCTTTTCTGGCATAGTATCTCCCCTATATCTTCTTCCATAAAAACAGATGCAAAGAATTCATTCAAAGGCAGATTTTAGAAAGGCCATGTTGGCGCAATCTGGGACGTCCAAGGGGCAGCAGCAAAGGTGGGCACATGTAAGTGTTTTCTAAAGTCGGCCCATCTCCAGCCAAGACATGTACAAGTTTTGGGGCAATTTTAGAAACTTGCATCTGTCCCATATGGTCAACTGTGGGTCCAGTGACATAGATGTGTCCGTGATGTTATTCTAGAATGAGCACATGTTTCTCTCTCCACATGCACACCCCAGCCTGCTCTTTTGCATGTGGAGACATGAAGCAGTGCAGTACTGATAAAATCTTGGGGGGGGGGGTGAGAGGATTTCCTCCTCTTCTCTCTACATGTCTTTGGTTGCCAAAATTAGTACTTTGCAGATGCCTATTCATGCCTAGAGGCAGGTATAAACATGGATGTGTCTGCTGCTGAGTCCAAAAATGCAGCACCATTCTACCTTCGTGCTCACAAAAGTGTGACTGGAAGTAGATTGCCAGGCCTTTCTTCCAAAGCAATAGAGGGTAAAGTGACTTGCCCAAGATAACAAGGAGCACCAGAGGGAATGGAATGGAACCCTGGTCTCTTGGTCACCAAGCCCCTGCTTAAACCACTAGGCTACTCCATACACAGATGTAGCTTTTTATGAATTTATGAATGCCTAGGACGCCCCCCCCCCCCCTCATATGCCCCCAGTGTGACAGGCATGATCGTGCTGGACACATGTAAACTTGGAGCATTCTAAAATGGCTCTTTGGGCATCGAAGTGATTCACATGTCTGAATGGGCCTTTTATGAGACACAGGAATCACGAATAGTGTTTCTAAAATGACCCCCTTAGTCTCTTTACTGTGGTCTTGTCCTTCCGTAGTGCCCTGTTTACTCCTCTCTCATCTAATGGGACACTTGATTCCCTCACATACCTTTTGCCTCAAAAGTGCCTAAAAAAATTTTAGTATGAGTTTTTGTTACAAATTTTCTCTTTGCCTATCTTCTCAATACTATGGGGCATGTTTACTAAAAACCGCCAATGTGCGCAGCCGCACAATAGCGCACTAAAAGCGTATTTAAGAGCACTTAAGTGCCCCGCAAACGTGCGATGAAGCCCCACACCCTTGCGCGTCACAGTAAAGGGTGCTGCAGAAGTACGCGCCCGCAAATGTCCGATAGAGGCGTGGAAAGGCTAACGGAGGGCGGAGGAAGGCCCCGGAGGGGTGGAGAGAAGGGGTTAATGGGCGGGGAAGGGGAGGGGAGAGGCCCCTCACACAGTTGCATTGCCGAATTTACAAGGGAAAAATAGCGCGAGTGAAACACTCGCGGTAGAGGGCATTTAAAGGGAAGAGAAACCATTTCCGTCAGCAATGTACAGCAAAACCGGGGAAACCTGCAAAACGTGAGCAGTGTGATACATCTGCACAGCCCAAAAGTGGAATTAAAAATAGAAAAGGACCACAACAAAAATTGTAAAATTAGTAAGTCAGCTGTGGAACAGTTATAGTAATGGGCAAAGCTAAAAAACACACCCAGGAGAGGGGCGGAGCCTGATGTCCAGCGGGTAAGACGCTTCGCGCTGAAGCTCCCGAGAGGCCTACTTAGAATCCTGACATAATACCTATACAAACTTACTATTTTGCTCCGGGCTGACCGGGGTACCTCGGGGGGGATGGCGGCCCATAAACCAGCGTGCTTGGACTTCGGGTCTCCTTCTTCTTCTCACGGAAAACGCTCCAAAACAGAGGTGTCCTCCCCACAGAAGATGGTTCCATTTCGGGAGAACCCCGAAATGCACCTGGAGATTTTGGAGGAAATACGCGGCGTGAAGGAATTGGTGCAGTCCAATGGAGAAGCGCTTCGAGCAATGCGAGAAGACTTTGGAGTGCTCCAGGACCGACTTGAAGTCTCTCATTACGGCAGGACAATATGGCGGGGGTCCTCGACTCGCACGCGGTGCGCTTGGGCACACTTGACAAGGCAGAGCTCCAGATACAGAATCTTCAAACTGAGTTAGAAGATAGCAATAAACGATCCCGTCGCTACAATGTGAGTCTCAATGTAATACCGGAGGGGGTGGAAGAGGGAGATCTGAGAGAAATCCTGCTCAAAACTCAACCCTCCTTGCTGAACATTACATTTCAAAAAGAACTGTAAAACTATCGAGCACACCGTGTCCTACCCACATGGCGCTACAACCGAACGACCCCCCGGCCTATGATCTTTCGCTTGCTACGATATCAACAAGTGGAACAAATTTTAAATGCTGCCCGGGCGAACCATCATTGGAATTTGAAGGTCACAAAGTCTCCTTCTTCCCTGATTTGGCAAAGCCTACAGTCGACCGACGGAAGAAACTCCTTGCTTTTCGCCCTCGACTTCAACAGCTACAGGCTCGCTTTGGCCTGTTGTATCCCGCGAAGCTCCGAGTGACTCTCCACAACCAAACCAGGACATTCGAAGATCCTGATCTACTATCAACATTTTTAGACTCCAAAAGAAGCAGAGCAGATGCGCTAATCCAACGACTTGGACTTGTATTTGCCGGCTCTGTCCGGCCATTTTGAAGGGCCCGATTGCGGCGGTCATAGTTTCAGTACAGAGACTGCCTGGACTTTTCTTTCTTTCTTTCTATGACTTTGTTGTGTGGTCTTCCTATCCCTCCATGATGTGTGCCTCGGTCGGATTCGGAGCACGCACAGTCCTACAGTTATGTGTTTTTTCAATTTCGGCCTTCTCTGGGCTTCTCCCCGCAGACACATGGTCGCCAGTTAATTTTTGGGGTTCTGCTTCTTCTCTGCCGCGCTGCGGTTTTTCTTTTTTCATGTGGGGCGCTTCATTGTATTATCTAAGCTTATTTTCTTTTCTGCCATATGTACAGCCAGATACAGTCAATATGAGGGACATGTGAATTATGTGCGCTATCATGCTCAGAATTTTTAACTTGTCTGAATGGCTTATGTAAAATCTTCTCACTCAAAGTAATGGGCATTAATAGTCCATTCAATAGAAAGAAAATCCTTAGCTATCTTAGCCATGAGCATGCTGATTTAGCGTTTCTTCAGGAAACGCACTTAATCTCTGCTGAAACACTGAATCTCTATGTTTAGCCTTACATGGTGGCTGAATATTCTCCCTCAGTTTCAAAACGGTGCGGGGTTGACATTCTGGTTAAGAAATCTTTGCTAGCTACTGTAATTGATACTAGCGCTGACAAGGAGGGTAGATGGGCCCGCGTACATCTTAAGGTTGGAGATAGTGAATTTACAGGTATTTGCATTTACGCCCGAATGTGGACAACCCTGCTTACTATGCACGTATTGCGCAGTTGGAACAGGCCTCTGCCAATACTCCATTAATACTTGGTGGTGATTTTAATCAAGTGTTAGACCTCTGATAGATAGACAGCCGCCTAGAACCTTTCCCCAGTAGTCCACCCAAGAGTCTTGCGCGTGCATACCCTCCACCCATACACCGCTCTGATGCAATGTTGTGCTCTTGTCGAGCTGGTAGATTCATATCGCCGTCTTGGGCAGGCTACTGTACACCCCTCCGACGTGAGAGCGTCCTCCCGTGCACTCCCCTGTGCATCGGCGTCCCTTTCCTCTGTCTTCTGTTCGCCCTTCACTTCTCTTTTCTGCCCCCCATCACGTATACCCAATCATAGAATAGATTTCTTTATCATTTTCCAAAGCAGGCTGATTTCGCAGAGTAGACACGACTAGGACTCATCCGCCCGACATTATTCAGATCATTGCTGCCATATTCCTTTATCATGTACGTGTCACGGGGCACTACCTCCGCGCTCTCTGCCCGCGCTGCGCGGGTCCCGGGTCAGCCGGCGGCGCTCGCTGGCCAAGCGCCGTGCCTCCGCTGGGGTTGCGCGGGACCATTATCCCCGAGCTGTGTTTATGTTTGATAGATCCCTACTGGGTCAAAAAGATTTTAAGGTTGAGACCGACGTGATAAAGGCCGCTATCCAATATTATTTTCATTTTAACTCACCCCATGAACACGCGAGCGGTGCTTGGTGGGAGGGTTTTAAAGCATATAGCCGCGCCACTATTTTTTAACTAGCTATCAAATTCGGCAGGGGGAAACAAAGAAAGCAGCATTTACTGAGTCTAGAGCAGCAGATACAAGCGGGGGCGTGCGTGTGCTCACGTTACTCGTACTTACGCCTGTAGTGTACTACTTAACCCTGCCGTTTACAACGCCTTGCGTTTGCAATACAAATCAGCTTTTGTACACTGCTTGCTGTTAAAAATATCGAAAATCCAGAACAAGGGCTATATTTATCGGGAAAATTAATCGTGCTGGCAAATTTATGAGCAAATGCCCCTAAAAGGGTCAAAAAAAGGAAGCCAAGCGTGTTACCGACGTCCCTCCGTAATACGTCGGTGGGGGGCTTGGTCACTAAAGATAAACCGGAAATCCTAGAAAACTCTTTCGTGATGTTTATACTCGGCTTTATCTAATTCTGAATGTGATTTTGAGCCCAGATGTATTTGAAACGCTTACTTTCAGGGGTACAAAGACCGACCCTTATCATTTGACGAAGATGAGAGTGGCCTTGACACAATGACAACCAATAACCATTTACTGTCTCAGAAATTCATTCTGCTATCAAGAAATTGTGCCTCAGGTCGAGCCGCAGGCCCAGAACGGTCCCTCCCTGCTGAATTCTACAAAACTTTTTCACGCTGACTTAGCTCCAGTTTTGAAAATTTTATTTTTTTTTCTGGCTTCTGGCCGAGGGAGGGTTCTCCTTCTGGGTCCTTTTCAAATGGCAAATGTAGTGGTTTTTGAAAAGAGGGGAGAGACCGCAACTAACAGATAATTATTCGTTCCAAGTGTCCCTCCTAAAACGCGGACTATAAAATATTTGCCACCATTCTCTCTACCCCTCTACCCCGGCTCTCGGATAGGATGCCTACCTTAATTACACCCAGATCAATGCGGTTTCATTCCTGGTAGATCAACTGCTGGACAATGCTCGGACTTACGATGCCATGTACTGACTACCGCAGTTAATCTTGATCGCCCATATTGGTTGGCCTCGTCTAACATCACCTTGATGGCCTGAGAAGGCCTTTGAAGATGATTCGCTTAGAGTGGCCCTTCTTCCTTGGTTTGCAGTCCTACGCTGTGGTACGGATTCGGGGAAGGATTTCTCCGTTGGCCTTCGCACCATGTACGCACAGCCTACAGCCAGTTATAGGTGTTCCAATGCTATTACAAGTCTCAGCCTTTTCCCCCTTCAAACGCGGCCCACATCGCCAGGCGATGCCCACTGTATCCACTTCTCTTCGATCTTTGCGACTTGAACCGCTTGGCTTTACTAATCCGGCAATCGGAGGAGATTCATGAGAGTCCCCCTTCACCCATAGGGAAATCAACAATTTCAGCGTATGCTGATGACCTTATGCTTTTTTTTGTCTCTATAGACTCAGTTACCGGCTTCTGTCCTAGAGCAAATTGTAAATACTCACAACTGTCCGGTTATAAGATAAATTGGACCAAGTCGGTAGCCTTTCCATTAAATCCTTTTGCTTCATCAGGCAGATATGCAACCCTTCCCCTTTTTATGGCAACCTCGCTATGGTCAAATACCTTGGGGTTCACTATTGTTCTCCTTTGGACAGACACTATCTACACCTTCAATGCCAAAGACTTAAACCTCTTTTTTTTCTTTTTAAAGTCCGGGCGCTTACCTCACAGCTGGACCCCTTTAAACAACTTACCTGGTGGGGTCGATTATTAGAAACCATAAAAAATGATGATTGTTCCGAAAGGTGAATTATAATCTTAGAAATGTTGGCCCCTGTCTCGTTCCCTCGACGTATAGAATATCCATATATAGAGGGCCTTCTGACTAGATACTTGTGGCAAAACAAAGGACACCTAGGATAGCGGAACAAGTAGAGCTGCAAGCAGATAAGGAAAATGGCGGGTGTCAGATTCCCCTGATTTCCTGAAGTATCATCAATTCTGTTTTCTTCTCAAACAAAGGCGCCCGGTTGGATGGAACGATCCTAAGTACGAGTAGACCTGTCTGTGGCTAGACATAGAAGAGGACCTTTGCAAAACCGATTCCTCTTAGTCTGTTCTCCCTGGTAGACTCTCCCATCAGACTCCCACTTTTCCAACCACTGCTTTTAGACACCTTAGGTGCCTTTAAATAATCTTATGCACTCTTTAGACTGCCCAGACTCTGTCCGTTTAGACAAGCTCCCACTTTGGTATAACACTCGATTTCGAAGACAAAATAAGCCGGATGGCGTGGGAGCCCCCCTGGTCACACTAGGGCATTTTGGATTCCTAGTCAGTTGGTTCCATGAAGGTCGCTGGGAAAACTTTTACGTGAAATTGCAACATTGGAATTTGGTATCCCAGTCGAAACACTATTTTCATGTTTGGTGCAACACTTCAGCATTGCCTTCTGAGTTGCTAAGGTGATACCGCCCATCGTGCCTCCCCTACACAAGGTTGGTTGGAGGACTATCCGATCTATCGGTAGGTGTCACCGGGGTGACTAATGCATCCAATTTTTACAAAACCTTATGTAATGCTATAATTATAGAGATAACCCCCTATAGAGTCAGACAGCCCGCATGGGAGAGAGCATTGCATGTGACTTTGACCCCAGGAGCAATGGAGCCTTGTCCTGGAGTAGAGTGACATGGGTCTCTCCCTCGATCCGCCTCACCACTCAGACACTCTTCTCCTCTTTCTTTCTAGCCCACCGTGTGTTTTTAGCACTCCTGAACAGATTAGCAAAATGGAACACTACTCAGCGGCAATAGTTGTTGGACCTGCCATGCTCCATTGGTTCACTAACTCTTGTTATGCCCTATGCAATGCCACTGCACTACAAGTAAATTACTGGCGTCGGGTCTGGGGTCCGTATCCAGTCTCATTTTTGCACTTTCATTCAGAGCCCCTTTCTTGGAAGAATAGTGGGACTTCGATCAGCTGCGGGGATACCATCTCTTCCAAAAACGGCTTACTTCCTTTTGGACCTTTATGCTTGGCATTGCCTATGTTCCCTAATTACGAAATACTGGAAAAATAGCTCTCAGCTGAGACCCAATGAATGGTTGGGAATCATGTCTGTCTCTACCAGTAAAATATGAACAAAATACCTCGTATGTTTGCTTCCCCCATTCAGACTCCTCATCAGCGTTCCTAAATGGAAAGATGCTCAATGACGATGGACATTCTGCTCAATGCTCTCCATCTGGACTGTCTAAAATTTGGTATAAATCTTTGTCCCCATTGATTTATTCTGTATCGCAGGACTATTTGATTGTTTTTTGAGGTAGGTAATCACTGTTGTTTGGAAGCGCTCACATGATGACCTAAGCAGCTAGAGACGAAGCATGGGGTGGGGGGGTAATTGGGTTTGGTTATTAGTGTATAACTTGTTTTGTCTCCTTTGGTGTGTTGTTTCCTTTGTTTGTGGCAAAATGAAAATAAAAGTTTAAAAAAAAAAAAAAACACACCCAGGAAAGCTCCAGCAAAAAGAAATGATTTTGGACAAGGTGTACGGAGCGGAGACTCTTCCAAAAAACATTTCCTTTTGTGTTGAAGCCTTTCCGGGAGTGTTTGCTATGGGGGCCCATTAATATCACTGGTGCCCAGCGTGGTGGATTTGTGAACCCATTTTTGCCTTGGTCATTTCCGGGGTTTATGGTGAAGGTTTGGCACAGACAAGGGTTGCATGTGGCCCCACAGTAAAAATGCGTTAGAGCCACGGGTTGCGACTCCATCCTGCCAGGTTTACTACCTCCAGGGGCTGCACCATCTCTGTGGCCCATAGTGTGGTGCAGTGGGACAGAGCCAGTACCTCAAAGGTCAGCGGTTACAAATCCCAGCTTGGGCACTTGCCAGCCCCAATCCTCTATTTTAGACCCACCACTAAACAAAGATAGACGCAGACATCCCTGGTATTGCAGGGAACATAAGCATGGGGCGAAAACACACACATTATACCAAACACCGCACACACACCACCACAATGGGCATTACCTACAAGCCACGTCCCCCAAATGAAGTCCCGTAATGCCACCACATTGCAATCAGGTCATCTGCTTTTTCTGAGAGCGGCTCAGGCCAGCATACTATGGCAGACTAGTACATGTGGTGCAGGGGGCAGTGGCTGCTAGCCACAGAAGACAGAGGCATAGCCAGGTGCAGGCTGGCACAGTACACTGCACCAGACAGGCCCTGCCGGATCCACAGTCATGGATGTTCAAGGGAATACAGCCAATCTGTGCCTACACGGTGGTGGCAGGTGCACACAGGACAGTGCATGTAAGCACAGAAGGTAACAGGTTCAAAGCCCAGCTGGGGCTACCACCAATCCTGTCCACATATTTTTCCCACAACTAAACCAGTGATAGTAAGGACACACCGTTCGTGGCGAGGACATATGCAATGGTACTAAGTCTATCTTTTACCCCACTGAGCCCAGACACCATGAACAGGGGCAGGACCTAGAGCAGACACTCCCAAATGCATTCCGGGTGTGCCACACACTACTCAGGTTCCATGCTGCCCCTCAGACAAATGCCTGTGATGTATATCTATGCACAACCCCCATGGGCATGTAGATGTAGATAATGCAGATTCATAGGGGACAGCAGGAAAACCCGAACAGAGGTGATGCAAAACATGGACTGGAGTTGGGACTCTCTGCCGTTAAAGCAGCAGCAAACAGGGCCAGACACACCCACACCCACACCCACAGGCCCCATTGGCCAATGTCCCCTGGAGAGGCAGAACATTGGACCCTGCGTGCATCTCCCAATACTAGCACCTGCATAAATAGCAATGTCACCCGAAACCTGAGGTATACGGTACACAGCTCTGCGACGTTTGCTAGGAGTACTGGCAGATAGATATCCATACGTTCCGCACATTACTTCTAGTTGCCCTCAAGAACAATCTGTTAGGTGTTGGCGGTGCGTGCGCCAGGCCTGGCCTCATGACGGTGTTTACCACCCTGGTGAGTGACCCCCAGCAGTACTGCGTACCATATCCATGCCTTGCCGGGCCCAGGACCGGTTTGGTGGGCAAGGCTAATTACCGCCTCAATAAAACTGCACCATGATGGCATAGGGGTGGAAGTGTGTGTCTGTCTATACAGTGGGTGTTGGTTTGCAAAGCCCTTCCACAGAAAACAATGCCAGCACGGTTGCCAGTATTGGCATATGCCAATGTGCATAATGATTAGGCAAGGGACCATGGGTAGGCATCTTCAGGAAAGGCTTGTGTGGGCTGACCCAGGATGACAGCTGCAACAGGGCATAGGGCCAATGACAGGGACATGGTAGTGCCAAGGCCACAGGGTTTGCAGTGGACTGATGGTTTGCTGCAGGGAGATATCAGATGGTGGTGGGGCAGCATAGGGAATATCCAGGCATAATGTCTGTATGTTATTGTGTTATGGATGTGTGTGGAGCTGCTTGGACTGCCCTGTGGGGTGTCTGTTCCCCAGCAGGGCTTGGGTTGATGGTCCACTCTGCTGCTATCAGTGCAGGGGGGGGTGGGAAGCTGTGTTTTGTCCACCTGGGGGTTGGGGGGGGGGGTCCACTGACTGAGGCAGACAGAGATCTCCAAGAAGTTTATGCAGCACCTACCTATTTCACAGGTTATTGCTGCTTTTGGAGCTCT